>OZ038487.1:39059971-39079971 GCA_964036315.1 Acanthosepion esculentum
AAAATGTATACATATACTGACAGCAGGCAATACCAATGTTTTATCCAAAATATGTTTACATAACACACAAAGGGTTGACGAGCTGTTGTGGGAAAATTAAATAAAATCAATCAGTAAAATAATAATAATGAATAATAAAAAAAAAAAAAGAAAAAGAAATATATTTTCCCATGATGCTAGTAATAAAGGAACCAGAAATTTTATTACCCCACTTGGCTTCATCAAATGCCCATTAGGTGGCACTGTTTGTTTTCCTTCCTCTTTCTCCCTTTTACTAGATGTAGCAGGACATGGAAAAAGAACATTCCCACTCATTTCCTCCAGTCCAACAATAACTGAACTCTCTTTGCACTTTCCCATGCATGGCATTTGCACATGTCTACCAAGAACCTCCACCTATGAAGCTAATCAGCCTTCTCTTTTGTAATCTTAGCACAAGACAGGCTGGAGCTTGGCCATTATAACCATGCTACCTTTCCAATGATGAATCTTTTGTTTTTGTTGTTTTTTTAACAGTAAAGTTTATCCTGTACGAAACCTGGATAGCACTCAAGATCGAGGGTTTCTTTAAAGAGTAGTTTATATGGATAGTAGGGGAAGATAACAATTAACTCTAGACTTGAACAGGTTAACTTAGGAAAGATTCAGGTATGATACTCTGAGTGTACATGTCTCGTCCAGATAGAAGTCAAGACAACAGAACTCATCCTTGGGTCAGAAACATTGCACTAGCCAGAGACCTAGGCAAGCTTGCTCATATACGCATTGACTAAAAGGCCTATTGAGGGAAAGAGTGTAAAAAAGGTTACTTGTAGTGCATCTGCATCCCCGACTCCCATTAAATACAAACTTTTCTTTGGTTATTCCAAATGTTGAGCGCAACCATTATAAAAATACTTATACTTACTTACACTAATGTCTGGCCTAAAAAGAAAATGGATATACCCAACAGATATTGAGAACTTTATTTCCTTACAGTTTATATTAAAAAATTGATAATCAATGGTCCTTAGTAGAAACCAAAGTTTTTCCCCCTCTTCTTTAATTGTTTACATGTAAACACACACCCCACCTATTATACACCAAATACACAATCTTCAAATTCCATACTATAAACAATACAATTAAATCAAACAACAATCAACACTAATTTTGTAAAGATATATAAGTAACCCTTTAGAGCCAAAAGTCTAATTATCAAAAAGTCGACATTTACAAATTACTATAAAATCTTATTAAAAAAAAAAAAAAAAAGAAAATATTGGGGCATAAATTAAAAGGGGGCAAAAATCCACTTTACAGCTCACAATACACAACTACCTTGTTCAACTACCAAGAGTCAAGCAATCTGCCTGTGGTCCAATACCAATTGCTGTAAAGTTGGGTGCGTGCTGATGGTGGTATGGTGGGGGGTCACGTAATGGAGAATGGGCTAGAATTGTTAATTGGTAAGCTGTGTTCCAATTCCCATTGAGTTCGTTATATTCACCTATGTGCAAATATCCTTGGGAAAGGTATGAAACCATATATTCTTCCCCATCTACATGTTTATTATTAAGACTTGTATCACTAAATCATTATTATCTAAGAAAAAAAAAAAAAATTTTAAATCTAAAAATATTTTTGGCTTCAAATAACCTGTAAAGGGTCGATAGGCTGTAGAAAACAAATCAATCAATCAACCAAACCATTCAATATAACACAACCCCATATGATTTGGAATACCCTTGGAACCAAATGAAATCCTTGAGGAATAAAACGGAAATGCTAAACTTGATCTCTACTGAACAATCAATGCAGTCTGTCCATCCTTTTGGCATAAAATAACCCCAGACAGGTTGACATAACATTAAATTTAGTACCTGAATAAATAATGAAAATCTTTGAAAAATACATTCTCTTTGTGAAACTTTTTTTAACTAATTGAATTAAATACCAATAGGCATGTTCATTTCCAATTATTAGCCCAAAATGTCATAATTCCAATTCAGAAAATACTGTGTGTGTAAATCAAAATGAGTCAAAACTCCACATCACAACTTGCAATGCACAACGACCTTCTTTACCCAAAAAGAGCCAAGCAATCTACCTGTGGTCTAATACCAGGTGCTCTAAGTGTGGATGTGCAGGTGGCATAATGGATAAAAGTTTGAACTGAGAAATCAGAGAGTTGGGTTCATTATATTCACTTATGGGCAAATAACCTTGGGAAAGTTATGAATCCACCCCTTCTCCTGCCTGCTATGTGTTACACAGCAAAAGACTTGTATGAGAAAATCATTATCATCTCTAAAGATTCTTACAATCCAAAAAACGTTGTGACAAATATGGCGACAAAGATGAGGACAATAGTCCGAATAATGTAAATACTATCCAAAAATATGTTTTAGCTTGAAATCACCTCAAAATGGGTTGATAAGCCATAAAATAAACTCAATCACTCAGAAGCTTGTTGTCCAAACTAGTGTCCTTTTATTGGGGTAAGAAAAGTTGTGATTGGTCAAACCTGGCAGGGAAGTGCAAACAATTATCTTATTTCAAAGCTTACTAAAGTCGGCATCTTCTTGATTCTGGTTCACCTAATTAATTCTTGATTTCTTTTTTGACAGAGAACACAAATCCTTTTTAAGGTTAAGACTTGGTTTTCTCCTTTGTCACCACAGTTTCACAAGGGAAACCACTTACTAGTTTTGCAAAACAATACAGATTTGAAATTGTTAGATGCATAAAACCAACCAGGAAGTAGTAATGGATACCTGAATAAAGATGATGTCTGACAAGTGCTTTGCTGTTGAGCATGCAGATAAAGATTTTTAATCAATCTTTTATCAGAATTGGTGTTTATCACTGAGATCTGACAGATTCATTCATGTCAGTCTGAAAATCTCTCCAAGTATCCATTGATTTCAGAATGGCAAATTTACATCAGATTGTAGAGTGGAGAAAATAGTTTTGATTTTGAATATCCATACATACTTATATCCAAATTGGTTTCTGGGTAATTATACCTCTCTCCCTCACTTTCTCTTTCTCATACATTTATTTAAACACACGTACATGCACATATATATATATAGTACCTATACATATTGTAAAAGTCCCTGGCCAATTTAAGCTATTGAACATTTCTAATAATTGGTGGTATATAAGGATATGCTGAAAAGTTCATAGGCTGAGTATAAAGGAGTGATGCTAGAGCTGTGAATGCATTAATTTCAACTCTTTTTATTAATAACTGCATTGTTTCTTTCCAAGTAAACCGACATCTGACTGTTTATCCTGTTGGTTAAAAAAAGACAGCTGATTTTACATTATCATTATTGGTTCCCAGTCAATTGTTTTTCCATGTTGGGGAACAGATGATAGTCAAATGATCAGGAGAAACAGTGAGGATGATCAACCAGTTCAAAGTCACTGTCATGCACAGCAGCCATTGAAACCAAGGACTTGTGTGCTGGAGAATTGTCCTGATTAAACAAGACTCCTCTTGTCAGTTTTTCTGGGCACTTGGTCTTGATAGCCTTTTGTAACTGCCTCAGCAAGTTGGCATAGTTGATCAGGACAGCAAAAGAAGTCAAATGATGGATGAGTGTTACTTGTCCACTTTTGAGTCAGTAAATTCAAGCAAGCGCATCCTTAAAAGAACATGAGCTAAAAGGCTGCATTTTTAAAATAACATGAGTTGCAGTGCTGCATTTTTAAAACTAGGAGTCGTGGGGCTGCATTTTTAAAACTATGAGTTGTGGGGCTGCATTTTTAAAAACTAGGAGTCACAAGGCAGCATTTCATCTAAAAAGACAGCATTAAAAAAAGCATTTGAAGTCAAAGTTATGAAACATGAATGCAGACACTTTTTTTTCTCTTTCAATAGTATTCACCAAATACAAGGCTGAAGAGTCTCTCAAAGTAGAGGATTGTTGAATGAGTTTGTTGAAATTAGATAATAGTTGACCCAAGACTTGAAGAGGTTCAGACTAGTGATCAGGGAAATATTCTCTTGGGAGTCTGTTTCACAAAGTAGCAGTTCTTACAAAAAAAAAAGCTATCCAAGTCAAACTTCCTCCTTACCAGTGGAATACAAAGGGAATGAGGATGATTCAACACTGCATATGTGAGTCTTAGCGCTAAAGATCTGAATTGGTGGAACTAAGGACTGGATTTCACTTGTAAATTCAGTTTTCATCAGCAGCTCGGAAACAATTTGTAATGTTACTACACATATGGTCAACATGATGGATGTAAATATATGAGCAAAGCTTCCCCGCTTGTCAACAACCACAGATATTCACATATTATGTGCCTCTGGCACAACTGACAAGCTTCTGAGGGGTAAACTGGTTATCAGTGTCAATCACATTCAGGTTCTTACCTTCTGATTTTCCCCTCCACTATGTGAGAGGCAAATAGTGACCCATCTACTTCTAAAACCTGTAGACTCTGTAAAAGTTCAGCAAAGCTGCTCTAGTTTTAGCCACTGCACATTTTTATGCCCCCCCATAACTGTATCTGCTGAGTATAGCAAACGTTTGGGCTGCATAAAGATTTTAGCCAAAAGTGTTTCTCTACAGTGTTTACATAGTCATGCATGCAAGATGTGTTCCAGTAGGAAAAAAAAATGTTTTTTTTTTTTAGTTAATTCTAATACGGCTGTTCTTGTTTTATGATGTTCTGGACTTACAACAACAAGCCATAAAAATCTCCTAATATAAAAAAAAAAAAAAATCTCCAACCAGTCAGCATTTTATGTGCTATTAAAACTTAGATTGTAATCATTTTCTCTTTCTTCAAAATGAATCAAACTAAATATAAGGCATATATATATATATATATATATATATATATATATATGTCATCCACAGACAGATTGTTTCGCTGTTTCACAGATCATCAGTGTGGCTAGACGTCTGGTTGCCTCTAGCTAGGATCAAAACCCGACTGAATTTACGTCAGTCCGAACTTCTCCCGCTAAGCCGTCAGCGTACGGTACGGAATGAAGGTGAATTTTAGCGTTTTTATTTTTAGATTCGGATAAACACACCGTGACTGAGAGTGACTCAATTCTGTCGAAGAGTCGTGCAGTATTAGCTTAAATAGTCACTGTTTACAAATTCACACCTCAAACCAGAGGGCTCAACCGAAATTAATTTTTCAGGAGCTATATATAAAATTATTTTTGGCACACATATATATATAAATTAGCTAGTGAAGTAATGTAAAGAATGTCAAGCTCTTTTTTGAATTTGTTTATTACGTTTACTGTTCAGTACACTTCGTTACTCTATAATACATTTAGTAATGAATTAGAAATGTTACAAATGGTTTAAAAATCACATTAAAAAGTAACTGAGGCTAGTTACAAGATTTCAAGTCAATATGCCGACCAATTGAATGACGTTATTTACATTATTCAGACTATTGTCCTCATCTTTGTCGCCATATTTATTACAACGTTTCGGCCCTTGTACACTCCGGCCTGCTTCAGGTGGTTGGAATGTCGAACTGAACCCTTTATTTCACTCATTGGGGTAAACTGTTCTAGTTCCACGTGCCATGTTTAATGGATGTCAGTTATCAGTTATCTCCTGTTAATTTTTCCCTCCGAAAGTTCTCCACTGCCTTAACCAGGTATTGAACTCACACTCTTTGGGTCCTGTCACTGGATCTAAACAACGCCTTTATCCACTGTGCCATGTGTCCTTGAGGAAACGTTGTAATAAATATGGCGACAAAGATGAGCACAATAGTCCGAATAATGTAAATAATGTACATAATACCTCATCTCAGAAATATAGACAAATTGAATGATCTTCTAAATTGAGCAATTTTACCCCACTTTTTCTTTCTTTTCTATTCTCAGTTTTCTCTCTCGTGAGGAGCAGGGTGTGTATAAACTTCCATTTTTCTACTAATTCACCAGTCACCAACTTGACATACTTGGGAAGGAGATTAGAACCTATAGTGGCAGCAAACCGTCTGCATATGCATAGAAAATGAGCTCAGCAGATATACAAAAATAGAAAGGTGGGGTAAGATAAGAGTGTGTCTTCTCACCAGACTTATTCAACTGATACCGTGATTTATTTCTGAGAAAATTAGAAGTCCTACCAGGATTCATTATTAGTAGACACAATCTTAGCAACATAAGATATGCACATGACATGGAAAGAAAATTACAAAAACTCCTCCAGAGATAGTGAAGGAAAGCAAGAAGAAAGGACTAAATATAAACTACAATAAGACTGAATGCATGGTTGTTAGCAAAAGGTGAGCCTAAATTGCAAATTGGAGATACTAAAATCAACCAATTATAAAAATTTGAATATTTGGGAAGTGTTCTAACAGAGGATGGAAAGTGCAACATTGAAAATCCAGAAACACATTGGGATAACCAAAGTTGCATTTCAAAAGCTAAGCAGAGTATTAAGAGACAGAAAAGGGTACTGAACTGTTACGTGATATCAGTCCTCCTATATGGCAGTGAATGCTGGACAATCTTCTCAAAGATGAAAAAGCAATGGAAATGTGGTTCTACAGAAGGATCCTGAGGATACCATGGACCAAACATGTGAGCAATGACAAGGTTTTAGAGAAAATGGAAACAAAATATACTTCAGGAAGAGATGGTTGAAATTTCTGGGGCATATAAGGAGGGCTTGGAAAATCTGATACTCACAGGACAGACTGAAGGCAAGAGTTGACAGAGAAAAACAATACACAACATACTTAATGAGCTTGAGTAAATGGATGGTGAAAGTGTTTAGAAGAAATAACAAGATAAATTGATTAAGAGTGACAAAGGATAGGAAATAGTGAAGAGCCATGATCACCTATGTTCTGAGGGGACATGGCTCATAAAGAAAAGAAGAAGCTAGTTGATACAAGCCCATTACATGCATAGTATTCTTGTAATAATAGTGAGGTACAATGTCTCACTTAACAAGCAGTTCGTTTAACAATCAGGTCAATAGAATAAAACCCATGGGGAGTGACTATGTTTTCATATTAATGTGGAATCCCAGTCAGTCATGACATGTCAAAATTCTTTGTATCCCATAATGCTTGCGGAAGTTACTTATTAGTGTAGAAGTTACAGGCATTTTAAAATTAATTTCCATTTATATTAGGTAGCTATTCTGAAAAGCAATATGGTTAATGACTTATTTCCACATTTGGTAATTTTTTGATATAATGCTCTTGGACTGAGTGGAGCATATGTATACATACAGTCCCCACATGTCACACTGCACAGTACATAAGGGGATGCTGAAAAGTTCTCACTTCGGCCAATTTCAAAAATCTGAACAAATGGCTGAAAAACATTTATTCCATCTTGGTTGAACCAAGAATTTTTCAGCTCCCTCTTGCATCAATATTTATCTCTCTCTCTTTTTCTTTATATATATATATATATATATATATATATATATATATATATATATATATATATAAAAGAAGAAATAATGTTTATAGCAATCAGAAATGTCTGAATAAAAATTCATTCCTCAAAAATACTTTTGTTTACATTTCAGTTATAAAACTAAAAGGTAACAGTTATAGTATTTGCAGAAGTCCCAATTTGTTAAATAGGTAATGCGAACCTTGCTCTGTCAGGCTGGACTCCAGTAGGGGCACGTTTTTCAGATGGCAAAAAAAAGGGGCTACAGGTTTGATTCCTATTAGGAGGCACAATTTTTCTCTATTAGGACTTATCAATCTAGGCCGGTTGATTTCAGTTTAGGAAAATATAAAACAATTATGGATAACAACTCACAATGATTCGTTAAAGACAACTGACTGTGATTAAGATTTTTATTTAATTTTTTTTCACGACACAAAGTAAGTAAAAACTGTCCAAAAGTTCTGAGTAATCGAGTGCTTTCAACTATTGTTTTAGCCATTATCAAGGGTGATTTCGACTAAATATGTGGGTTTTTTATGTATGTTTCTAAAGTTAGAGGGATGTTTTATTTTCTGAACACAGTCAGCACATATTTAGTTAAAAATAAGAAAAAAATAAAAATATAAAAATCACCCTTGATAATGACTAAAAGAATAGCTGAAAGTGCTCAGATATGAAGAACTTTTGAACAGTTTTTACACACTTTGTGTCCAGAAAAAAAAAACCTTGTATAAACACATGGAAAATTAAATAAAAAGCTTAATCGCAGTACCTCATCAGCCATCTTTAAAAAGTCATCTTTTGTATAAAAGAGGGACTGCTGCCTAAATACATATATATATATATATATATATATATATATATATATATATATATATATATTATGTATGTATGTGTGTGTGTGTGTGTGTCTTGAGAATGTCTGATGATGGGATACCCAAGTTCATAATGCACAGCCAGTTAGATCAGGGCTAAGATACAAAGGCAAGCTGAAGAGCAACTTGTCAGCTGTCAATATACCTCATAACACCCTCAAGTGCTTAGCCTTGGAGCGGGTGGAATGGAGATCAACGTTTTTTAGTGAACTCAGCAGTTTTCAATCTGCTCGTCTGAATCATCTTCAAGAAGCAAGAGCAAGATCTAAAAGGTCAGCCAATCTAACAGTGATCTCATCCCACAATCCTCACTCTTGCTCCATTCTAAATCACTAGCGGGTATTAAGTGCCACTTAAGATTATTGCACAAAATTTCATAACTGAATCAATTGGTTAAGTTATCAGATCTTCATATGTCGAAACCAAAGGGAAAGTCCATTATATATATATATATATATATATATATATATATATATATATATATATATATTGGGTCAATAACAGCTATACAGTTGAATTTAGATCTGAGATTTTCTCGGTATAATGCTCAATCTTTATGACTAATGTTCATCACTAAATTAAGTGCATTGACAAGGGAGGTGATTATGCTAAAAATAATTATTTGCTGTGCATAATAAAAACATTTTTGTCCTCATGATGCAGAAGATTTATTGATGTTCCTATGTGTATGCAAATGTGATAAATATAAATATGAATTCTGATTGCAGCAAGCCAAATGCATTTTGCTTAAAAAAACAAACAAAAAAAAACAGCAGCATATAATTCGTTTGTGCACTCCACTGTTGATGGCAAGTAAACAATCAAGTATCTATTAAATGGAGAACATTTACATATTCCCTTTTTATTCATTATGTAAATATTGTAATACTGGCGGCTAATCTAGATTGTATTTACCCAAACGCCCTGTCCACAATTATAGTTTTGACATAAAGTCACAATGAAAGTAAAACCTCCACATGCACGTATATGAGGGGTACCAGAAATTGACCATTGTTCTTGCCACTTCCTCTTTTGAAATGGATCAAGCATTGCGCTTGAGCCCCCCAAATTTAAATACAATAGGAAACACAGAACCTGTTGTGAAGGAACCCTGGAACCGGACTTTAGTTAATTTTCACCTCAAGTACCATAAACAAGCTGAGAATTGATTTAATAAAATAGCCTAGTTTGGCACAAGGTCACATGAGTAGGTTTGGTTTGGTTTGTTGTGTTTTACGGCATATCAACCTCAATGGGTTATTTAATACCGACAACTTTTTTTTCCTGGTAATATTTTGTTTTGTCAAAAATCTATTTCTGGTAATATTTTTTTCCTCAAAAATGTATAGCTGGTAATATTATTTTAAAACCTGTATTGCTGGTAATATTTTTTTTCAAATTTATATTGCTGGTAATAGTTTTTTTCTTCAAAAATTTATTTCTGGTAATAATTTTTACGAAGTATTTCTGGTATTAAAACCCATTTTTACACTTTTATAATGCTTTTTACCTCAGTTTCGGGGTTAACTATTTGCCCATAGCTGGGACCCTAACAGGTGCTACCACCTCAGGTCAGGGTGGAACTGGGAACACCAGCAATTAAGAGGTGGTTCCACGCTCCTCAAAACCTGATCAGAGTCCTTGCTGTTGGACGTAGTTTATCGTCTTACCCAGGACACGAATGTAGTTTATTGTCATACCCAGGACGGCTCAAGTGTAGGGTACTCAGTTAGGATATAACTCATGCGTAATTATCAACCAAGCCAGCTTGCTAATTATTACTAAGTTGCTGAGATGTTATCTAAAAATAATTCCAGCTCTTGGTCATACATATTTTGGTTGGCATCAAAATTAAGCAGAGTTGCCTAACAAATTCAGTTGTTGAAGGCATGTACTCCAAGACAGGCCAATTAATTACCATTCGGTGACCTTACATGTAAATTATACCACAAAAACAGTTATTTTTAATTATTTCTAACTTCTTGTCCGTATGCCTTTATGTTTTTTCGCCCCCGTTTCAGCCACTGACCAGAATCACAAATTATAATTAAACCTTTTTTTGTTGTTTACTATAAAACATTGTTGGTTTTTGGTCATTCCCTTTACTTCTCATTATTTAATTTCTTTTGTCGCACAGGTGTAAGGAAATGATCAAAATCACTATTCAGTCACAATGGTTTCTAATATAAGCATGTTAGCCATTTTGCAACCATTTTGAAACCAAATAATTACTATGAAAGTATTTTTAGAAAAGGCACAAGGGAGTTACATTACGGTGGTTAGAAAGTGACTGAAGCTGAGATGCCAGGTCAGGACCAATAATGTTGCTAATTCTTCTTTGGATTTCAACAAAAATATCTAAATATATAACTGAAGCACCAGACAAGCTGCGGCAGCAATATACAAGGCGTCTAACGATACATGTAAATGAAGTTTAGTATAACTAATCAGGTTCGTCGCTGATTTTGTCGCAATTTTTCACATTGACAGACTTCTTCAAACTGACAAAGCTTCATCACACCAACAAAGGTTCATCAAACACTGACTTGAGAATCCTCTTCTAAATAGACACCATCAAGACTCGAATGATGCCTCACTGGAACGAGCGATAAAAGCTACTAAACTTGTGAAACCTCTTTTCCTGAAAAATAGTTTTTAAGAGAAAGATTTTACAAATTTCAACCAAAAGCAGTACTGACAGCTCAGTCAATAAATGCCAAATGTTTCCTTGCAGGGAAACAGCTGATATTACCATTATATGCATTCATTGTTTATTTCTTACAGTCATCTGGCGCGTAAGTTTGTCAGTGCATCCACTACCATTGAAATATATCATGAGTGGCACTAAGTGATCAAGAGCTGGTAAGCGCAACTCAGACCCAGGAGGGGAAAAATCAAGAAAAACATCTCAATCTCAAAATAACAGATGCACCATCTCCAGTGTCTCTTGATCTGTTAGCTCATTTCACTTCTATTAGTTTCAGTCATAAATAATGTTTTGGTTTTGTTTATCAATATTATTCTTCAAGAAAAAAACATTTTATTGAATTATATATGTTGCATAGAAAGATGAATGACCTTCTTTACACTAATTGTTAAACATAGACTCATCCATCCACAATGAGTAGAACGTCTGCTCATAGGAACAGTCGTTGCAAAGTGGGTTGTAAGGTGTAGTGTTTGGGTTGTATGCATTGCAATACTGAACTACAGTATTCTCTATGACTATATTAATCCATGTCTCTCATGCGGTTAAACCTGTTCTTCATTTAACCTTTTGGTCCATTGCTTCCTTTTAACCAGATCTAAGGTCTTCTCTATGACTATTATTAATCCATGTCCCACATGTGATTAAACCTGTTCTTCACTCAAACTTTTGGTCCAGTTTTTTCTTACAGTATTATTAACCAGAACTACAGGTGTTATATGAATCTTATAACAATATATTCACCATTATTTAGTCTTTACTCTTCTACAGAATATTAACTTGAGCCCATGTGAAAAATACGCATGCAAGGCAGTAAAGCCACTAAGACACAAGGGGTTACTGGGTGTGAAAATAATAAAAAAGAGAAACATTATTAAGGAGCAAGAATATAGAACAGTAGTAAGACAGTAGATAATGACTGACATTGCATTTAAAATTTTGAAGTCAACAGGAAAGCACGGAAATGGAAGAGAGTTTAACAAGCAAGAAGTGTGAGAAGAGAAACGGTTAGCATAGAACTTATGATTGCATCTAGCCAATTTAACTGTAAATTAATGAGACATTGCTGCCAATCTAGTACTGAGCTTACATTCATAAAGTCTAGGCACCAAAGCAAAGAGTTTATCCAAATAATTACTATGAAAGTATTTTTAGAAAAGGCACAAGGGAGTTACATTACGGTGGTTAGAAAGTGACTGAAGCTGAGATGCCAGGTCAGGACCAATAATGTTGCTAATTCTTCTTTGGATTTCAACAAAAATATCTAAATATATAACTGAAGCACCAGACAAGCTGCAGCAGCAATATGCAAAACATGGAAGAATGGTAGACTTATAAATAGATAGATTCTGTAGAGAAAGATTGTCTAGCATGACACAGTTCTTCAGTATAGTTCTATATTCCATTGAGCTATTTGCATCTGAGAAACTATCAAAATTATTGTCATTCTGTAACAATATCATGCATACCCTTCTTAATATGTATAATAGTTTAAATCTTACTTTAATTTATTCAAGTCTACGCTTAACCATTATCTTCCCCACATATGATACGCCCCTTAATGCTTACTCTGGAACACTCTACTTCAAGTGGCTCTTGGACCTTGTACAGGGTAAACAGTATTGAAAAAAAAAAAAGAATAATGTAAAAACTATCCTAATTTTGAAAGTAAAAAAAATTATATATATATATATATATATATATATATATATATATATAAGGGAGAAAATGATATATATATAAATTTTTATATACCAGAACAATGTTAGGAAAATGAATCACACAGTAGGAAATTTTTTTATTGTGAGATGTTTCATCTTTTAAGACTTCATCAGACTAAAGTGTTGTTTATGTTAATGCAACCACACATGTGCATGAAGGAGAGGAGCTGATGAAATTTCAATCTTTTAGATGTAATCTTTTTCTTTTTTAAATATGCATTTGGGTGTGGGTCGGTGTATATATATATATATATATATATATATATATATATATATATATATATTTAAAGACATTTATGATATGTTTAATGTTCTTTTTATAGATACAAGTATTTAAGCAAATTTAAATAAATTGTCAGACTTTGTCCAATTCAAAAAAAATATATATATATATATATATATATATATATATATATATATATATATACACCTACAATAGGGTGCTAAAATTCTTGACTCATCAACCTACCCAAAATCTAACCAAATTATCAAAAATTGTGTGAAAAAGTGCTTCTTGGCCAACAAAGAACTTTTTGCAGCACATACTATATATATATATATATATATATATATATATATATATATATATATATATACACACACACACACAGACCCAAATAAATTGAGAATGAAACTAATATAAATTCAAATATTCACAGCATTAATTCAAAAGAGGGCTCCCCAAGAGTAGAACAATAATTATTTATTATAGATTTTTACATGGAGACAAAAACAATTATTCACTACAAAAGTGCATTCTTGTTTCAATGCATTATGTGCATCTCGAATGGTGAGAACCAAAAATGGTTACTTTGATTCTCACCAGTCGAGATGCACATAATGCATTGAAACAAGAATGCACTTTTGTAGTGAATAATTGTTTTTCTCTGCATGTAAAAATCTATTATATATATATATATATATATATATATATATATATAATAGATTTTTACATGCAAACAATATATATATATGTATGTGTGTGCACATGATCAGTTGGAGAAGAAGCTAACTTTCATTTCTGAAATTTCGATCCAATGTTGCACAAGAATGCAATGTCAAACAAAAATATATATGTAAACAATTACTTCTGTGTGCGTGTGATGCATACACTATATACATGTTTTTTTAATACATTAAATGTCGTGTTTAGTGGATACCCATTTATTTTTTAAAACAGCATTTTATTTCGTCTACCAGCTTGAACATTTGAGAAATTTTATTAAAGTAAAAAATATGTCCTGTGGCTGGATTTGAACCTGAGTCAATCTTTGCAGGAGAAAATTTACTTTTGACCACTTGGCCACGTAGAGCTTCATAATCAAGCAAGGTTCTGTTGACCTTTAAAGCACACTTTACACATTCAGATTTCTTTGAAAGTCATAACGGCTCGGTTTTGTAATGTTTAAAATAATAAAAATATGTTGGATTAATGAGTAAAAATCCTTTATTTCTTTAAAAATATATGTGTATGTCCGTATTATACATTCACATTTGACATTAATACTTTTCTTATTTACTGTAGTTTGCTTGTAAAATCTTGGCAAATACATAAATTATGAAAACTGTGCACATATTGAAAAATCTTATAAATAGCAGACAATGATAACTAGAGGAGTAAAAAAAAATATTCTAAACATTTGGATATTATAGCCCCATACAAATCCAAAGAGTAATATATGTAATATATGTAATATCAATCCTTCAATATTATAAAGGGATGCTAAAAAAGATGAAGAAATTTGGTGTGATAGAAAAATGATTCTACAAAAAGATCCTGAGAATACCATGAACTGAACATGTGATTAATAAGGAAGTTTGAAAGAGAATAGAAACAAAAAGGATATTTATATTTAAAAGAAAGAGACAGATGGAATTTCTCAGACACATAATGAGGAAAGAGTGCCAGCAGAATTTAACACTCACAAGACATAATAGACGTAAGAGGGGCAGAAGAAAACAATGAATAATCTACTTAAGCATCGTATGGAAGGATTATGAGGTATGTTAAGGAGAAAAACACGGCTTAGAACCATAAAGGATAGAAAGTTGTGGAGAGCCATGATTGCCCATGTCCTGAAGGGAAAAGTAAAGCTTTAAAGCTTTGCTTTATAAATGTGAAGTCTGCTCAAACAACACCTTAAAACAGAGCCTGCTGAAGTAGTATTAACATTTTAGCTGAGTTTGCTAAAAAAAAAACCCCCAAAAATCCCCCCCAAAAACACCTCATTGCTGAGTATGTTCAAACAATTTTTCTTTTATGGCCGAGTCAGCTAAAAGCAAAATACACATCTTACAACTGAGTTTGCTTCTTTCTTTTTATGTGCGATGTCCTTTCAGGACGTAGGCGATCATGGCTCTCCACCTTCCTCTATCCTTTGCAGCTCTCAACAAGTTCCTTCCCTCTGCTTCCTCCCCCAGACTACGTTGTCATCCACATTCTTAAACCTGCCAGGTGTGTCACGTGTTGTTTTCCCTCGTCTTTCTTTCCCTCTATTCAACCTATGAGTATCAGATTCTCCAGGCCTTCCTTCCTCATTATGTCCCAGAAACTTCAGCTGCCTCTTCCTGATATTAAGTATAAGCCTTCTTCTTGTTTTCAACCTCTCTAAGACCTTATTGCTGCTCACATGCTCAGTCCATGATATCCTTAGCATCCTTCTGTAGAACCACATCTCTGTTGCCTCAAGTCTCTTCTTCATCTTTGAGGAAATCATGCAGCATTCACTGTCGTAAAGAAGGACAGATATCGCGTAACAGCTCAGTTTTCTTTTCTTTGTTACAAAAGAAATTCTCCTGTCTCGCAGTACTCTGCCCAGCTTTTGGAATACGTCCTTGGCCATCCTAATACGTCTACGGATCACAATGTTGCACTTACTGTGCTCTGTCAAAACGCTTCCCAGATATTTAAAATTCCACGTCTGCTCGATTCTAGTGTCCTCGACCTGCAACTCGCATTTCGGGCTCATAGTTTCTACAAGTAATGCTCACCTTAAGACTCAGTGCTATAGACAAATATGCCAAAATATATTTTCCCTGCAGATGAGTGTTGCGATTCAGCACTTTTCTTAAAGCAGAGTTTTCACAAATAACACTCACTGAGTCATTCCAAATCATACTCATCCTGAAGATGAATTTGTCCCAAACGTATTTGATCTAAACCTGAGTCACTTGAAGTAATGTTGTTAAGGCAGAGTTTACACAAGCAATACTCACTTCAAGGCTGAGTCAGCTTCAACAAGACATCCTATAGATCACTTTACCTTGCAGATGGGGCATTCCTAAGTAACAGTCTCTTTAAGGCTGAGCCACTTCAAATGACACTTGTCCTATAGATCAATACACCCAAACAAATATTCACCATATGTCTTCTTAAGCAACAGTTTCCTAAGTGCAGATTCAGCTCAAATGATACTCATCTTAGGGACCAATCTGCCCAAATATTCAACCTATATATATGTCTTCTTAAGCAACAGTCTCCTTAAGACTGAGTCTGCTCAAGTGATATTCATCCTTTGGATCAATCTGCCCAAATATTCAACCTATGTATATGTCTTCTTAAGCAACAGTCTCCTTAAGACTGAGTCTGTTCAAGTGATATTCATCCTTTGGATCAATCTGCCCAAATATTCAACTGAAGGATGAGTCTTCCTTAATAAAAGTCTTATTAACTCCGATTCAGCTTGAGTGATACACTTCCTTAAGGTTGTCTCTGCTTGAATAATATATGACTCAACATAATATGTCTACACAGTACTCAGTCTCGATTATACCTGTTTGAAAGGTGAGTCCGCATATAAAATAAGCTTAATAATGACCATTTCTATGAATAGCAACTGGAATAAATTTGAATTCCCCCCCCCCCCACTTTGATTTTTCTTTCCTCTCCACGTTTCCCAAACATCATTTACTTGTTTAGGCCATTTCCTGCTGCAAGTGAATTACATCTCTGGAAAGTTGCCAAATAAACGGAGGATATTGTCGTCCCAAGATGACGGATGGTACTACTTACTGCTTCCCCCCTTGCCGCACAGCATAAATTGCAGTGGTGCTAAATTTCAAATGCGTAATTGCATGTTGAATTCAGTTGCATTGTATGGTGGAACTGGAGTGACAATATTAAAAATAACAATACAAGAACTCAGCTGAACATTATATTTCAAAGGCAATCAAAATTCCATTTAGTTTGGCTGGTCACGGAGTTTACTATTTATTGATTGCATGTGGCTCAGTGCCGGGAAAATTTAAACCAATCATCGACAAACTGCAATCACTAATGCAACAATGTTTTTTTTAAAAAATGAAGGGTTTGACTAAAAAGTGCATATATAATATACTATGAATGAGTGGCAAGGTTGATAAGGGGCAAATCAGCTATCTCCTTAAGGTAAGATTTAACCGAAAAAAGAAAACTATAACCAAAGGTGAAATAGAAAAATCTGGTCTGTTCAGAACATGTATAGAGAGACGAGAGTAAACATTACCTCCTGTAGGATGAGGTTCAAATAAATTTGATTGATTCATTTTTTTTTTCATGGCATACCAATTTTTCTAGATACAAGTCCAATTAATTAACCCACATCTCAGGAGAGGAGATGGATTCATAGTTTTACAAGGATATCTGAGCCTAAGTGAATGTAACAAACTTGATTTGTAAATGGTAGAGAGTGATGCTGAGGAGTAAGGAAGTTGAAGGAGGCTGCAGGTAATAATTTGTTGACCAGGTATATAAAAGGAGTTAACATGAATTTTAACAAAATGCAATTTTCTTAGTAAAGTGAATGTTGGGTACTAGTTATACCATTTGGTTGCTGAAATGGATTGGTCGATTTGGTATATTATATACTAGCAGCATGGCTTGGCGTTGCCTGTGCTTGATTCAAAAATCGTACAACTCATACAGCAATCGCTATCACTTGACTTAAAATATTTTGCCCTTCCTTGCCTTTAAAGGAGTGCCCTTTGCCGTGCTGATGTTGCTACATGCCTTACTTCTTGCCTATCTCACACTGCAAATTTTTTCTAAGCTCTATACTAAACATTAAATCTGTTACGAAAAAAGAACTAAACAAAATGAACATAAAACGATCAGCTTTAAAAAAGGACTCGTAACTGGAAAAACCGAATGAAAAAAGAATGTTATCAACAAATACATTTTCACACCGTTTTGCGGAACCAGAATCAATGTTGACTTTAAGCAAGCGAATAAGCCAATTGGAGTAAAGTGCCATGCAAATTTAAATTTTTCCCACTTGTGATGAATGCAGCTATCGATTTTTTTTGCATGCTAGCATGCTAGTTAACATTCGTGTCAGTCAGCTGTTGGCTCTCACGCTGGCCAATAGAATCTTCGTACCTATTCATGGCAGCCTGCTATAGGCTCTCACTCTGGCCAGTAGAAAATGGCCGCAAATTACATGAAAACTGCCTTAGAAGCATGAAAAAATCGATTATTTCCACTATCGATGGGAGTTGGAAAATGCAAAGTTGGTCTTGGCCTGTCTGCTAACTTGGAGCGGGTGCATGTAAATTTTGGTGCAAATCTGTCAAAAATTGCGGCTGTGCATTCGTTACACACACACACACACACACACACACATCCTGCCTTTTATAGATAGAGATATTATATTATATAAGAAATTGCCTACCTATAGCAATGGCACATTAGTCATCCTGAAGGTACTCTGCTAGGACCTTACCCACTTATCCCTGTGTCTGTTCCACTTTTCAAAATAAATTTGCGAAGTCATCAGTTTCATAACATTTGCTTTTAATCTTGACTATAGCATTTCAACGGTAATTTTAGTGCAAAGACAACCCAATCATAGAACAAAATTTCCTTAAAAATTCAAATGACATTCCTAGATTTTACGACATCGCATAACGGACAGACATACAGTAGTAAGTACATAGCTGTGCTCTGGCGGCAGAGCTAAAAAGACGTATAGACAAAGAATCACATGTAGAATATAAACTACTTCATCATATATAATGTAACTTCTCCACTTCAATTAAAATTCTACAATGTCCGTGTCAATCTCACTTCATTTCTGACGTTCTCTTTCGACTTTAAACGATTCTTTTTTAACGTTTCGAATTTGTTTTGCTGTCCTTTTTATTTCTATTGACTTCTGATCATCAGCTGATATTATTTCAAGTTGTTTTTTTAAAAATATTCTTGATATTTCTTTTAAAATAATGTTCAACCTGTACAAGGACCAAGAGTCACTCAAGGTAGAGTGTTATGGAGTAAGAGATAAGGGACTCAGTTTATGGAAGATAACAGTTAAGCCTAGACTGGTTAAGAGTGTAGTGATTGGGGAAGCATCTTGGGAGTCAATTCCACAAAGTATGAGGCAAGAAGCTGATTGAGTGGAATTACATTTTGCCAATGGAATACAAAGGTAATGAGAGTGGTTGACAATAATGTGTGTGGCAGGGTAGGTCTTAGTCATGAAGGTTAGAACTAGTAGATCTAAGGGATGTAGTTTGCCTTAACACTTTCCATGGAAACAGCAATAGAGTAGTGAGAGTCTTGCAATATTTTGCCTGTGGGAAAGAGGGGGGAAATAATTTATCACCCACAAGGATATATAGATTCTTTTGGACTGGAACGTGAAGCCTGGCCAGCCCCAGCACATATATAACAGCAGTACTTCATGTTCAGCCTGATCTGGCCCTTGTAAAGTTACGGGATAGCAGGATGAGTCAGCTACACACAGGATTGGGGCAGGCAACAAACCATTTTTCTAAAGAAAATAAAATTGATTGATTTATTTCACTACCCACATCATTTCCTCTTCAACACTAGAAAACAAGCACGCAAAGCCCCCCAAATCCCCCCAAATAGACACCACTGATAGCACTTCTAACATCAGCAATACAAAATTCATAATCCTACCTTCTAATACTTTATCTACAAAATTTGAAAATAAATTAGTTATCCCTAATACTAGGATCTTTACCACCATGTCCAAGACAATTGCAGATCTAATTAGTAAGAAAAATAAATCCTACACTACTTCAGCTGCCGGTACTTATCAAATAAATTGCTTGCAATGTAAAGACACTTATATCAGAGAAAGGTCAGTAGAAATTTCAAACTACAGTAGCACTGGCCGCTGGGTAAATGAATGCCAAATATTTCCTTATAAGGAAACAGCTAATATTACTGTTATGGGAGTGTGAATGATATGAGGCCTTGTTCTGATTATGTCATCAGTCCACAACATGTTAAATGAATATTTGTGCGAAATGTTATACGAAAACATGAAATAAAATATGAACAGTTTTTGGTG
>OZ038487.1:39084971-39089971 GCA_964036315.1 Acanthosepion esculentum
GAACTTGTGGTCAGCTTGTGAAACAGTGACTTATACCCATTGTTGCCACAACTCCACCTGTCGCACGTGAGACTTACAAACCCTGTCGGTTGTTCCAGATTTTGTCCATTGATTCTGATATCTGTTAAAGGGAGGCCTATAATATTGAGGTGTGTGTGTGTGTATATATATATATATATATATATATATATATATGCAGAAATATAGTCTTAAAGTGTGCTATATTTATGGGGTAAAGTGCTCAATATCAGAGATAGAGCGTGTGTAAATATAAAAGTGGACATGGAAGTCAGCACTTAGAGGCGACAGTCTGTTTCATGCTAGTGCAATCATCAGGCAATCGTCAGGCAACTAGAACACCTAGTTGCCTGACAATTGCACTAGCATGAAACAGACTGTCGCCTCTAAGTGCTGACTTCCATGTCCACTTATTTATATATATATATATATTCTGCTTATATTTTTATTTTTTGTAGATATAGTTTATTTAAGTAAATTTTCTGTTTTTGAAATAAACAATATTAGTTACATTTACCAGCCTGAATGCACAATAAAATTTTACAGAAAAATTGTGCTTTCTGACAGGAAACGAACTTGTAATCCTGTTGGTGAGTACATATTTTCTACAAAATTTCTCAAGCACTCAGGCCGGTAAATGTAATTAATACTGTTTAATTAAAAGACAGGGCATTTACATAAATGAACTAGATCTATATAAATAACGTATAAAACAGAAAATATATTAAATAAATAATTGTCAGACTTACTCCATTTCATAATATATATATGTATATTTATATATATATATATGTGTGTGTGTGTGTACAATTTGAAATATAACTAAATTATATATCTGTAAAAGAACAATATGAATAAAGACAAAAGGAAAATTTATCTTAGCCAATATGTTTCAATATGGAATTATCAAGGCAAATATACACATTTTATTTTGCAACAAGTATTTATAAACAAAAGTAAAATATTGTTAGTTTTACAAAATTTTAAAATTTAAGAAGCACTCATAAGTATTCATCAGGTTAACTGAAAAGTCTAGGTAAATTATGGAGGATGCTAAGCAACATAATCTAAGGTGTAACATCATTTACTCACTTTTTTTATTAGACATAAAATTATGTCACTTAGCATCCTCCATAATTCACACAGATTTTTCAGTTAAGCTGATGAATATTTGAGTGTCTCTTAAATTTAAAAATTGAGAAACTAACAACATTTTTAATTTTTTCTAATTACTTGTTGTAAAATAAAATCCTTCCATTTGCCTTGATAAAGTCCATCAGAGGACAAAACGCATTGCCTAAGATAAATTTTCCTTTAGTCTTTATTCATATATATATATATATATATATATATATATATATATATATATAAAACAAAAAGTTTTTAAAAGTTTAAAACAAAGTTTTAGTTTATTTGATTTTTCTATGGTTTTAAAATTTTTTCTAGTTTCCAAGGAAAATTTTAACTGACCAATGTTTTCTAAGCTTTTTTTTTTTTACTTTCACGAGTTATAATAAAATAGTTTGATTTTAGTGCTGATCTGGTTGTGTCTTTGTGCACACATCATGTTTTCTTTGGTAATTTTTGTGTGAAGGGAAAAAACATTCAAACGGTTTTCAATGGTAGTTTTCATTCTGCATAAATGAAAACCAGTTGCCGAAATTATCCTATATATATATATATATATATATATATATATATATATATATATGAAGAAATATTGTTGTAAGGTGTGCTATATTTATAAAGTGCTAAATATCAGAGATAGAGCATATGTAAATATAAAAGTGGACATTGAAGTCAACACTCAGAAGTGACAAATGAAAATAATTAAAAACAAATAAAATAAATTAACCCAAATAAATACATAAACAAGCCACTCCCGCCAAAATAGATTGCCCACAATGCAACACTGACCCATATACATAAATAGCCGAGAAAAAACCCAACACTCGTGGCCTGACGATTGCGTCTAGCATGAAACAGCTTGTCGCCTCTGCGTGCTGACTTCAATATTCACTTTTATATTTATTTATGTGTGTGTGTGTGTGTGTGTGTGTGGGTGTGTGAATAAAGATTTTAGGATAAGAATTTGATGGAATGGTAAATATAAAAGACAATTTGAAAAAATTAATGTCACATTTCTTTCTAGCTTTTAACATTTATTCAGTAGATAACTTTTTGACACAATACCCACCATGTAGCTATGCTCCCTTCTATTGTTTGGTTTCCATAAACATTCAGTAAGCATTCAAAAATGTTAATAGATGAAATTTTTCATGTATGAAGGAACTCAAGGGCACACCTCTTCTTCATATGCACTTTCATGACAGACATCATTTTACCAGACTGCCAATCAGCTACTATCATTAAACTCCTTCTGACATCATCAGCCAATATAGTAAAATTGAAGGCATTACTTTCTGAGCAACCCTCATACATGAAAGAGACAAAAGAGAGAGAGAAAGGGAAAAGGAGAGAGTGAGAGAGAAAAAGAAAGAAAGAAAATCAGAATCAGGCTGGATAGTTAAGCATGCAGAAAATGGTTTATCTAAGTTGACCATTTGTTCAAGAGATGACGTATTGGTCTTATTTTGTATGTGGTGTGTGCAAAAGTTCTCAGCCCTCTTTTTGGTGGGGAAACTAGGTAGGGAAAACACAGATGAAAAATGTTTTTTCTCTGGAAATTCTTTTACACTTACTCACACCTAATATGCAGATTTAACATGGAGGTTATATTTTGCGTTTTGTAAGTGATTAATAATGTAGTTTACTGCCACGTGGTTAAGATAGTTGCATGTACTCCACTTGTATCAATGGTCAATGTCTGAGGCTGAATAAAAAAAGCTAAGACTGAATGCTATGGCCATGAATTCTAAACAATTTTCTCACAGACGATGAGATCTGAACTGAGATTTGGTTCTACAGAAGGAGGCCAAGCATTCCATGGACAGAAAATGTGAGAAATAAAGAAAGGAAACATCGAGTAACCTGAGCTTTTATAAATTGGTGGCAGAACAGGGACTGAGGGGGGTGCAGATAGTAACGGAATAAACATTGCTTATGCCATGAAGAAGATTTTAAATTTGCTACAGTAATGGGCATAGAAGAGTGCTTGATATCACATATAGAACATTTATAGATTTAGACAGTATGGCCATAGGAATCAACACTGCATGTTAAATGGGAACAAAAAGGAGACATACTTAGAATCAGAAAGAGAATGTTGAAATTTCTGGGACACATTAAGGAAGGAGGGCTAGGAGAATTTAACACTCACAGCATATAATGAAGATAAGAAGGGCAACTTTGAGCAACCCATCTAATAAGCTTGTGCAAATGGATGACAGAACAAGGGCTGGGAGTATTAGCAAAGGGATAAACATTGCTTAGAGTTTTTTTGTGTTTTTTTTTTTTACTATTGTTTGCCCAATACAAGACACAAGAGCTACTCAAGGTAGAGAGTTACTGAACGAAGTATGTGATATGAATATAAGAGTTGAGAAGTATGAAGTGAAAATTATGGAGATATATAGGATAGATAACAATGGACATTTGACATGAAGAGATTAAGATTGTCATGTTTGGGGAAGCATCCACATGGGAGTTTGTCCCACAAAGAAGCGGTACTTGAGAAGATATAGTGGAACTTCTTTCTTACCTATGGAATATGTACAGAATGAGGATTAGTCAACTATGTGGATGTAGCAAGACGGGATTTAGCTGTAAAGATTTGAACTGGAGGCACTAAAGAATAGAGCTTACCTCGCTTAGGAGCTATGATCACCCACATTCTGAAGTGGCATACCATCGGCTTGTCCACACTTGGAAGATTTACACAATGTAGACCACCTTCTCTTTTCTATCTAGCCTTGTGCCAGACTAAAGTAAGCTTAGAAAATATCAACATGCGCCTTAGACACTACGCTGATAAAACTACTGTGTGGTACGTTCTTAAAATGACAGATAGTTTTGAGCAAGTGATACCAGTTTCTTGTTGTTTCATGCTATGTTATTTAGCTGAAGTCTCCACATATTGATTTCTTTTTACTGGAACATAACAGAACACATTAAAAACATTTTTTTTTTTTCGAAAATATCATATTGTAAATGCAAATGAAGCATTTGTTTTTTGGTATTTTTTATCACAGAAACAAAGAATTTAATGACTGGAATTTAAATAATGTCATATCAATTACTTTGAAAGAACAACATTTATGGACAGATACTGTTCTTGCCTACAATTTCTGCTACCCACTCGTTTCTTCAACATCATATCCAAATAATTCCATAAGCTACCAAGAAACAATACCAATCATTTGGGGAATTACTAATCTAGACCTGGAGAAAGTCTTCATCCTTTTTATTATTATTGGTACTTAAGTTTTTTTGTTTGTGTTTTTAATATGTTTCACTCCATGCAAGACAGTAAAGCCAGTAAGACACACCGGGTTACTTGGTGTAGAAGATTTAGGAAGAGAAACATTAATAATGAGCAGGAAGAGAAAAGAGTGTAATCAGGAGGACAGTGCAATGATTGACATTGCATTTAAATTTTTGCTGATTAAAGTTGGCTGGAAGACATGGAGCTGGACAGGAGTTCCACAAGCGATAAGTGCAAGAAAAGAAACTTAGTATAGAACTTACATCTAGCCAACTTGACTGTAAATTGATGAGACCTCAATGCCAGTCTAGTACTCAAAAAATCTTGTTATATATCTTCTTCTTTTCCTTCTAAGTGCTCCCTTCAGGACGTTGGTGATCATGGCTCTCCCCAATTTCCTGTCCTTTGTAGCTCATAATAAATTTTGTCTTTTGTTTAATTTCTTCTAGACCTTGCTCTACCATCTATTTACTGAAGTTTGCTAGGCAGGTTATGCATTGCTTTCCTCTCTCCCACTTACCTCCAATATGCCCTGTGAGTATTAAATTTAACAAGCCCTCTTTCCTAAAAATTTTAAATATATCTTATTGATGTTAAA
>OZ038487.1:39104971-39112471 GCA_964036315.1 Acanthosepion esculentum
TTGTATCTATAAAAAGAAAGTTAAACATAAAAAAATGTCTTAAAATAATTGTTGGACTTTCTCCATTTCATAATATATATATATATATGCTTTCTTTTCATTCTTAAGCTATGGACTTATGATTTACGTGTAAATGTAGATATAAGATTATCAAGTTTCTGTTTCAGATTTGTTAACAATCTGTATTGACTGCAAAAAGAGGATCACAAGGTGATGGAGTCTCTTTTGCACCCAAAAACATTTTGGCTTCAAGTAACCTAATGAAGCATCCAGCCTCCTAAGAACAAGAAAGAATTTTCCTTCTCCATTTAAAAAACACAGCAGTCACTATTTGCATATTTTCTTTGCTTCAAAAACAGAATTAAAAATCAGAAAAAAAATAAATAAATGAGCAGTACGTAAGCAAAAAAAGAGAGAAAAAAAAGATGGCCACTCTTTGACACCCAGGAAAGATGATAGGAAGATGGAACCTCCCAGGAGATTTCTGTTTTTCCTAAGATCATTACTCAACATTCAACATGTGATTAATAACAAGTTGGTTCTCCTTTTATCATCTACACTCATATATTGCAATTCTCTGGCACTTACTTACACAAAGAACAAAAGAATAAAACCCTGCAACCATTGCTAGATATTCGATATTCGTATAAACTTATTGACAAACAGTGAAAGTGTGAAGTTGGTTGATATTGAATTGACAAAGGCTGAAAGTACCTTCAAACAGTGAATTGCTAACTACATTTTATATTTTGGTTACTGTTGTAACTCAGAGAAGGTTACTGAATAGAATAGTCAAACGAAGGTAATGAACGATAATACCTAGAACAAGAAAAACACATATAAGATTTGCATTTGTGTGTAGAAGTAATCAACTGCTAGAAGTGAGTCAAGTGAATTCCACAACGAATCTCCAACTGCAGACCAACATACAGTATTTACTACTGTATTTATGTGAATGGGAACATATCCATTATTGTCTGTAGGTATGCTACAACAGTTACTGACTAAATGAATATGGTGGCCATGGCAATCCTTATAAAAAAAAAAAAATAGACAGAGGCCAAGGTAGAAGTGATCTAAAGTAAAGAAACTCTGCAATCACCTGAAACATCCAAATTTGAGTGCTTTTACCAGAACCTAATGATGCAAACTAAGAAAAGAGTACTGAACATAATATCAGTCCTCCTATATTGCAGTGAATGCTGGACAATCTCTTCACAGATGAAGAAGAAACTTGAAACAACAGAAATGTAGCTCTACAGAAGGATACTGAGAATACCATGGATCGAATATGTTAGCAATGATGAAGTTTTAGAGAAAATGGAAACAAAAAGGAGACATACTTAGAATCAGAAAGAGATAGTTGAAATTTTTAAGGCACATAATGAGGATAGAGGGCTTGGAAATTTTGATACTGAAAAGGACAGATTGAAGGCAAGTGGGTTCAAAGGAAAACAACACATAACCTACCTAGCGATGACAGAGCAAAGTTTAAGAGAGATAACTGAAAGACAAAATTTATTTAGTTTTTAGAAAATTTATTTAGAACTACAAAAGACAGAAAATTATGGCAAGCCATGATTGCCAACATTCTGAAGCGACAACTCACCTAGAAGAAGAAGAATGAAGCAAAATAAACTCAATTAATGTTATTTTATGAGTAAAGTTAGGTAAGCAGATATCAAATACATGAATTGTTTGCTTACTCTTAAAAATAGAACAAATTTTGCAAGTACAGTATCTGTCTATATTTCTGAGATGAGGTATTAGGTACACTATTTACATTGTTCGGACTATTGTCCTCATCTTTGTCGCCATATTTATTATAACGTTTCAGCCGTTGTACGCTCCGGCCTTCTTCAGGTGGTTGGAATGTCGAACTGAACCCTTTATTTCGCTCACTGGGGTAGACTGTTCTAGTTCCATGTCTAATGGATGTCAGTTATCCGTTATCTCCTGTTAATTCCCCTGTCCAAGTTCTCCACTGCCATAACCAGGTATTGAATTCATACTCTTCGGGTCTTGTCACTGGATCTAACTAATGCCTTTATCCCCTGTGCCATGTCTCCTTGTGTTCCATTTTATCCATGGTTCTAATTAGGCAGATTAGGATTAAGGATCTAAGTCCTCCTCTCAGAATTTGTTGACACCATAATTCTAAGTTCAATCCCTGGGTCAGTCAGAGTGTACATGAACTGAGGTAGGCAATAACTGAGCAGTACTAAATAGGAACTAGTTGAGATATGTCCAGTAACACAATTTTGAATGGAGAACTTGGAGCCTTAAACCTAAATTACCTGCTGATGAGTATTACTGCTGCTTGTCATGCTTGACTGCACTCCATTGAGGCTTCACTTTTTACTAGAGATACTGTTACTATTGAAGCTTTGAAGTGACAGCAAGGCTCAACAGTATCAGAAGCTGCAGTCATTCTTGTTTCCCTTAAGACTTCGACATTTCTCATATTCTGTCTATGTCTGTGGAGCACTTAACTGTGTGAAATATCAACTCAGTACACAATATTTAATTTTTATCTGCTTTGTTAAAAGTGTATATATAGTAAAAGCTGATTGCCATACTTAAAATTATTAAACTGAAGCTTATACACTATGGAAATTATTATTATTATTGTAAGAGGGGAAAAGTACTTCATATCCAGGATATAGTGTGTGTAAATATAAGAAGCCTGGACACAATTGTCAACATCGTCTGTTTCATACTTAAATGCAATCTTCAGGCCATGTGAGTTGGATTAGAGCTTTACTACTTATATATGTTAGTCATTGGGACATTGTGAGTAGTAAGATCTTACTAACATAATGCCCCAATTATATATATATAATATTTAGCTCTTGAAAATACATTTCAATTGAGCACTGTTGAGTGATAAGCTAATTCTATAAACAACAGCCACCTGCACTAATGCAAAGCTCTTCAGTAAAATGAATGGAGCACTTTGGCTGATTGGCATTTGTTTACATTTGTAAAAACAATACGCTAGATTTAGTTGTATAACTCTACCGAGTGAAGATAGCTCTGGCGGACACCAAATTAGTTGTGTTTCAATCCTGGCTTGGGCATTCGAAAGTCTAGTCGCACTGAGGAGCTGTGATACAGCGAAACAGTACTGTCTGTGAATGACATATATATATATATATATATATATATATAGATAGATAGATAGATAGATAGATAGATAGATATGTATATATCATTTTCACATAAAGGTTATTTTTAGTTGATACTCATATTTGAGTAGATACTCTGTTTATTTATGAAACAGTATATTTATTTCTTTTTCATCCACCATCCTGAATATTTGAGAAATCATATTAAAGAATGATATGTGCTTTCCAGCAAGATTTGAACAGCATTCCCCTTGGTAGGGGAAATTGTCATTAGATCCGACTTCCTTAGACCGACACAGCCACAAAGGACATTTGCCGATCAAGCAAGACTGAAAAATGCCTTTAAACAAAATCCTTCTTGTCATCGATTCTCAAAATTTCCTATCTGCTCAGTTTTGTATCCAAACATAAAACAATTTCTAAAGAAGTAATGGAATTTGTATTTATTTATCCGACAGATCTTATCACTTAAATATGAGTATCCACTAAAATAACATTTAAGTAGACGTTCTGTTTATTTATGAAATAGTATATTTATTCATTTTTATCAAACGTCCTGAATATTCAAGTAGAAAAACTAACAATCAAATGATAAAATCTGTTGGATTAATAAATAAATTATTTATAAATAAATATATCTGAGGTGATGAGAGGTCAGTGAACCACGGTCGAGAATGTGTGGATGGTGAGGGTCACTTGTCTATACCACATATACTTGTGTAACGTGCCATCACCAAATTTTTCACTTTTAAAAACTGAATTTTATCATGTATCGCATGTCTCATGTGAGTTTCTTTTTTTGAGAGACCAATTTACAATGAACTAACCTCTTTTCCTCAATCTCTTTATCACATCTTCTAGTTAAATAAGCTAAAAAAGTAAAAGAGAATGATAAAAGTATCATTAGTAATGTTATATTTGTTGTTTAAAATCATACAGCCATAAACAACTGAACAAGAAAGAGCAAAAAAATCTTAGATGTAAACAGTGGAAAACAGGCATATTAACTATGTTTGTATTTTATAATACGATACTAACATGTGAATATTACATGCATTATTATTGGACACAGTTAAGTAAAACATCAATTTTATCAAAATCATGTTTATTTTAAATACAGCTGTACTATTTACTACAGTAAATAGATATATAGTTTGGTCAGTGGTGTAGCCAGAGCCAATAGTACACAGGTTAATTTTATATCTCATGTATGACGTGACCCCCTTAAAATTAGCTTCAAAATGATGTCTTCAAAATGATGTCTTCAAAAGTTGCATGATATGCGATTATATAGAGTAACATATTCTTATCTCTCCTACATAAAATCATAAACTGCACGTCTTATCTCCTCTTCTTCTGCTCATATCATTCAGTACACCTCTACTTTTAGTGGCTCTTGGGCCATGTATTAGGTGAACATAAGTTTAAAAAGAAAAATTACTGATATATAAATGGAGAAATGATTAAATATTATACAATATCATTAGAAACTACAATTCTCACTTATCAATCTTAACTTGGTTATTGTTCGAAACTAGTTGCCCTACCAAGGCTGGCAAACCCAGTTTTCCTTACTATTTTACCCACTTCCGGTGGAGAGAAAAGAAGAATATTTGCCTTTCACAGTGGCATCAGTGCTAAGAGAATGCAACAGCTTCGGCCCGAATTTGAACTCAGCCTACCAACTGCATTTTTCACACCAATAAATTACGTCATCCACACATCCCAGGTTCACCCACCGAGACATAAAAAATGTTATCAGTAAATAATTGAATCCTTGGTTTCAATTACATGCTCTGTACTTACTGAACAAATTTCTTGTAATTTCCAGTGACCACTAGTGCTATACTATTTGTCAGTATAGTCCTTGAACTCTAGAACTGATCTTCAGTTTAACGTTCTATACAGAGAGCTATTTCTACAGACAGTTCAGACTTCAAAAGGCTCCATGACTAATTCTTCACTTAACAAGATTTCCGGGTACAGCTCCATTCCATTAGAACTCCTGATACCTCACCTGTTATTTTCTCTTTTTGTTTTTGTTAGAATTAAAAAGAAAAAACACTGGCTAGAACCATTCTACTCATTAGACCATGCACCTGTCTTCAGGTGACAAAAGTAGTAATTACAAAAGACTGAGAACAGATGTTCTGTTTTTATTTCTTTCTGCTTTTTTAAAAAAAATTTTTTTCAGGTCACACATCCACCTAATGAAGATATGCTCAGTATAGCATGACTTAGATAATTTGACAAAGCCTGAAGTTTTCAATATGGCTGCAATCACTACGTGGAGAGAAAAACCAAGATCAGAAGAGAAAAAAAGGAAGTGAGAATCTCACGAGAATTTTAAGAGAAAGAATTTGCTTTTGAATTTTTGTATAGATCTTTATCGACATTTCTTTTTCCTTCCACCCCATGAAAATTTTATAGATCGACACTTTTTATATCCAGCTATTTTTTGTACCCTTTATTTTCATATTTATATCATTAAAAATTCACATTCATCATTTATTTATATAACATTTGAGTCTGTATCAATATATAGGGTGAGCAAAGAGTCCAAAATTCTTCCAAGATTGAAACATGAATGATCTAGCAGAGTAAAATGTTCGTTAGTGAATTTGTTGACAAAGTAATTGTGAGTTCAATCCCTGGTGTGGGTAGTACAAATACAAACTCTGTGGAAATAAGCAGCATGAAAAGGACAATTAATGAAGATGAGATATCCCTATACATGGACAATCGTGGTTTTCTAAGTGTAGCTCAGATGTGGCACAAGGCCGAACATATGGGGCACCCAGTGAGAATCAAACTCCTCAGACATGGACAACAGAATGAGAACACTATCTCTGTAGACTGAATAAAGTGTTAAGTCTGAAATTCTCCAAAAAGGTACCTGGATAGATAGACATCTGAAGAAGTCCAGTTGGCAAAACAGATGAATTGTTATAACAACAGAGATGAGGATGTTAGTCCAACTGTAAATAATGAAAAATAAATGTTATGACAATTTTCTTCTTTTATATGTCATGTCCAAGACAAGGATAGTCATGGCACCCCACAACTTCCTCTCTTTTGTTGCTCTAAGTAACATTTACCATCCTTTTATGCTCTTGTTTATCTATGCATTCAATTAAAATTAACTAGAGTACTTGCTGTTTCTCCTTACTTCTCTTGCTTTCAACATGTCCTGTGAATTGTGGCATTCAGTTAAGTGCCATACATGATACATGTTTGAGAGATCAGGTCTCTTTTGATTGATGACTGACTAGACAGAATATTTTCCTGAAGTAGATTGCAGTTTCTTTCTGCAGTGAACTGGTTACCAACCAAGGCTATAGGAACCAGTCTGTTCTGCTATTTAATCCATAACTGGGGGGAGAAGAAATGGATTCATAGCTTGCCCAAGAGTAATTGCACATAACTGTATGCAACAAACCAACTGGAATTCAAAATCAGCTCTCCAATTTCTCAGTCTAAGCTGATGTACATTAGACCGTAACGCAGAGATTTACTCAGACCAATTAGCAGAATTATTGTGAGTACTTGTAGCACTGTAGTAAATAGCATCAAAATAGTGTCTATCATATATACTCATGTAATGCATGATCTCACGTATCATGCGACCCCCAAATGTTTAGCTATTTTTCGGTCAGTTGTTTGTCTCTACGTGTTTACGTAACGAGTATAGTGTTAGTAATGATACTTTTATTATTCTCTTTTTTAACTTGCTTAACTAGAAAATGGGATAAAGAGATAGCACAACACAGTGAACCAACTTTATATGGATGAAGGTTTTCCTTTTGGGGTCTGTGTTTTACTTTTTACCAAGAACAATTTTAGGAAAATCTATGTCAAAATCAACAAAAAAATTCTTGTGACACATTTCACTCTTTAAAGTCCATGTTCTGACAACATTTCACCTTTCTTAGCACATCATCTATTTTCACAATGTGGAAGACGTGATAAAAACAAAATAATTAAATGAAATTGGTCAGACTATACACCAAAAACATTTTTTCAAAAACATTTCAGCATCCTTCATCTTCATCCACATGTGTAACCACATCAGCATAAACATCACTTTAGTCCAATGAAGTTCTAAAGGACAAAATGCATCACAAGAAAATTTTTCCACTTTTTCATAGATTTTCCCTTATATATATATATATATATATATATTGGCTCCTGAAAATTAATTTCGGTTGAGCTCTGTGGGAAGGAAGCGTGGGTTTGTAAACAGTGACTATTAAAGCTAATATAGCATGACTCTTCGGCAGAATTGAGTCACTGTCAGTCACTGTGTGTTTATCTAAATCTAAAAATAAATATGCTAAAATTCCCCTTCATCCCTGCCGTACGCCGATGGCTT
>OZ038487.1:39119971-39152471 GCA_964036315.1 Acanthosepion esculentum
CATCATAGGAGGGAGATTAAATGTTGGGTATGTACTTTTTTTGCATAATATTGTTTTTTTTTTCATTTTTGGGGCAGTCTTACTTTCTTCTTCTATATGTCATGTGCCTTCATGACATAAGTGATCATGGCACTCCACAATTTCCTGTCCTTTGTAGCCCTTAGTAAAGTTTACCTTTTTGTCTATATGTCTATATTTCTGAGATGAAGTATTGTAAATATTTACATCATTTGGACTGTTGTCCTCATTTTTATTGCCATATTCAAGACGTTTCAGTCGTTGTGTGCTCCAGCCTTCTTCAGGTGATATAAGTTGGAATTTTTCTAAAAGTGAATTAACTGAAACTGCGATACCAAACAAAAGGTATGGCACGTGGAATTAGAACAATCTACCCTCATGGACTAAAAAGATTTGGTTGGACATTCTAACATATATCACCGGAAGAAAGAGTGTACGATAGCAAAAATGTCATGACTATAGCAATAAAGATGAGTACAATAATTTGAACAATGTAAATAGTATCATTAGGTAGGTTTTATGTTGCTTTCTTCTGCCCATCTATTTTTAATCAAACAATCTTATTTGCAAAGAATGAATATAGTTTGGTCGAGATAGAATACAACCATCCATAAGTTTTCTGAATGGTTTCAGCTACTCATCTTGCCATATTTGAGATCCAAGACCTTAATTATTGGAGACAAAACAATCATACTTGTAGATATCATTTGTTTTTCAAAAATTCAGTTAAATACCTACATTATGACTTTAATAAGTTAAGATGATGTAGCATCAGAGAAAATATAAAAGAATATGTTGAGATGTTGAGTGTTTCCACGTGAGTATATGGTAATAACGAACAAACACAGTCGTAGGGAAAAATACTGGTATATTCAGAGAGGTATTTACATCAGAGAGATTAGTAGTAGAACGAACGTAGGTTAGTAGTAACAATAAGTAATAGTAATAAAGTCCAACGGTATCTTCCAGTCGAGAAACGGAAGTGTAACTGATCACTACAGAAGTCTCACTCTGCACTGCACTACACTGCTACACTACTCCCAGTCTCTAGAACTACTGTTCTATTTATAATAATAGGATCAATCTATTGTGGTTGTGAAGGTGGGTGTGCCCCAACAAAATACATTCAAAATTTTAGCAATTTTATTGGGTTTATAACTTTTATAAAGGCCTCAACAATATATTTGTACCATTTGTATCATTATCAGGTCATATGTAGGTACCTGTTGAATTGTGTATGCCTTGATGAAAAATAGTTTCTTCTACTGCACTTCTTGCTTGTGGAAATCTCTTCTGGTTTCTGGCTTCCCTGTCAACTTTGATCTTCAAAAATTTAAATGCCATGTCAATCGTTATCTTCTTAATTCTTATTCTTTTATTATCCTCTATCCTTAATAGTAATTTTTGTCATTCTCTAATACTCAGTAACCACTTGTGTACTAGTGACTTCATTGTCTTGCTCGGGGTAAAATGATGAAAAATTAATTTCGGTTGAGCTCTCTGGTTTGAGGTGTGAATTTGAAACAGTGACTATTTAAGCTAATATTGCATGACTCTTCGGCAGAATTGAGTCACTGTCAGTCACTGTGTGTTTATCTAAATCTAAAAATAAACACCCTAAAATTCACCTTCATCCCTGCTTGTGCGCCGACAGCTTAGTGGGAGAAGTTCCGACTGACGCAAATTCAGTCGGGTTTCAATCCTAGCTAGAGGCAACCGGACGTCTAGTCACACTGATGAGCTGTGAAACAGCGAAACAGTCTGTCTGTGGATGACAAATATATATATATATATATATATAAAAACAGAGTGTGATGGGTAAATTGTTACCATTTTTTATTTTGCTCATGCACATTGTTTGTTTTTGATTTTGTTGACTGCACACTATAGTAGGGTTCGTTGGGCACCAACTGTGAGAAAAAGAGCACCATGACACAATTCACTCCACCAGAAATTTGGAAATGGCATGCTGTACTGCTTGGCATTCGCACCAGAAGCTCCAATATAAACATTTCAGAGTGTACTCTGAGGACAATGCAGGGGATTCAGAAAAAGTTGGATGATTGGTGGTTATGAAGCTGTTTGGAGTAATCACTAGTAATGGCAATGTTATGATTCCATTCATATTCCTACATCAAGCATCAACATGGAGGCCTACATCAAGTGCATTGAGGAGGTAGTGTTTCTCTGGGTCAAGAGAGTGGTTGCTGGAAGACCGTATATCTGGCAACAGGACTCTGCGCTATGTCACACAAGCAGGAAAACACAGTCATGGCTATCAGACAAATTCTGTGACTCTATCACCCCTTACATCTGACCACCTAGCTCGCCGGTTTTCGATTCTAGCCAGAGGCAACCAGACGTCTAGCTACACTGATGAGCTGTGATACAGTGAAACAGTCTGTCTGTGGATGACAATATATATGCTCCTGAAAAATTTATTTCAGTTGAGCTCTCTAGGGAGGATGTGTGGGTTTCTAAACAGTGACTATTACGGCTATTAATGCAAGACTCTTCGGTAAATCGAATCGAGTTCTCTCAGTCACTGTGTGCTTATCTAAAAAATAAATACGCTTAAATTCACCGGACGTCTAGCCACACTGATGAGCTGTGACACACGAAACAGTCTGTCTGTGGATGACTATATATATATATATATATATATATATATATATATATATATATATATATATATATATATATTTATTATTTGTACATAATAATTCAGGAGAAGTTATAATATAAAATAAGTAAAAGAAATATTCTATAGAACAAAAAATAGGAACAAAAATTTATACATGACATTAATACGACTTCATATTGTTTTCTAAAAGCTGGAATAATTAAAGATTATTTTAAATCAGAATAAATTAGTAATTTTATACATTAATGATATTAATTTAGAGATGACGAAATGGTTTATTAATTTCTTTCTAAATTTCTGGGATGATGAGTTACCATTATTTTCACTATTTACATTTGGATTCTTGCCCACATCTTTATTATTTCATCAAGTGTATATTGGTCTGGTTAACCTATAGGGAATTCCAAACTGAACCCTTTATTTAATCTATGAGAGTAGACTGTTCTCATTCGACTGACCATGGCCAGCGATCCATATTTTAGTACTGCTCAGTTATTGATCGCTCCATTTCCAGTGTAGGTTAACCATATCAATATACACCTGACGAGGGTTGGAGTGCAGAATGGCTGAAACATTGTGATAACAACAAGAAAGATGAATGTAAATAGTGTAAATAATGGTTTATTAATATATGATATATACTCCCATACCTATATATGCAGTGAAGTGTTACATATTATAAAATATATCAATAAAGGAAACTGCTCAACAAATTCGAGATACCAAGATCAAATACTGAAATCTGAAGGCACACTGGGATAGAAAAAGGTGCCTTCCAAAAGCTAAGCAATATATAAAGGGGTAGGAAAATTTTGCTAAAAACAAAGAATATAGTGGTGAACTGTTATATAATAACAGTCCTCTTATGTGGCAGTGAATGGTGGATAATCTATTCACAGATTAAGCAGAAACTTGAAGCAACAGAAATGCAGTTCTACAGAAGGGTGTTGAGACTGAGCATTTGAGCAAAAACAAAGTGTTAGAGAAAACAGAAACAAAAATGAGGTTTAGACTTGTCACATAGGTATAAAGTGTCACTGCTGACACTTGGGCTTGAACACAGATCACCAGAGAGCAAGCACAGTCGACCTCATCTTGAAATAATTAGATCAAATGACAGGTAAAGGATGTATATATATATATATATATATATATATATATATGGGATTTAGCGGCATCTGACCGAGTATTATTGGAAGGCGTTGCTATTGTTGTATTTGTGATTTACAAAGTCTCTCCAACAAACAGGCATTAACAAAAAGAATTAACATCAGGAATAGACCATTGAAATTTTTAGGGCACATAATGAGGAAAGATGGCTTGGAAAATTTGATATTCACAGGATAGAGGAAAACAACATATAACCTACCTAGCAAACTTCTGTAAATGGATGGTGAAATAAGGTTTAGGAAAGACAACAAAAAGTTAAAATTTATTAAGAGCTCAAAGGAGAGGAAATTGTGGAGAGTCATGACCACCTATGTCCTGAAGTGATATGACACACAGAAGAAGAATGCACACTCAGAGAATTAAAATGAAGATAGTCCTATGAATACTAATTTTGTGAAATATATCTGTTGATGCTTTGGCACACGTCATCAGTGGAGTTTTTAGGCGAGGTTCATTAGAGGTTTTGGATCTTTCAACATCATACCCCACTCTCCACAGTGACCCAACCGATACTGATCGGGTATCGACTTGTGTGTCATCCATCAGCTACAACTTTCCTCATTTTTAATCACAAACTGCGATGACTTAGCAACATATACCATTAAAAAAAGGGTCATTTTACTAGGCAAGTTAAAAGAACTATGTAAATGATTATGCTTTGGGCTAAGTTTAGGATTTTATCAGCATGCAGAATGTGTGATTTTAACAAATATGAAATGTGGGAAAAACTTGCACAAGATTAAGATGACCACTCAGTGTTTGAAATGCAAACAATATCTAAAGCTTGATAAAAAGCAAACGAAAAAAAAAAAGACAAACGAACTGAAACATGGGGGGGGGTGCAAAAGAAAGCTCTTGGCAGATAAGATGGGATGTTCATCTTTTGTCAAGGGAAATACATACAAAGAGAAGTAAAAGTTGTGTGTTCTCATCACCTTTTCACATATAAAAGTAGATTTATCAGTCAACTGGGAAAGAAAGACCAATTCTTATCTAAAAAAGGAACAATCAATTTCAGCTGACTAGGAGGCCAGACAATGAATGAAATTCTCTCCACCACACACAATATATATATATATATATATATATATATATATATATATATATATATATATATTTGTATAGACATGTATGTGCACATATGTAAACATACAATCATAAAAATATGTAAAGATATTTAGTTATGTGTATTTTAATATATACATATGTACACACACACACGTTTACTCACATATACTTGCAACTGGAATCTAATATTCATAAACAATATCTCTCAAAATACACAATGTGTGTGTGTGTGTGTGTGTGTGTGTGTGTGTGTGTGTGTGAACATATCAGGCAATATTCATATTATTTTAAAGACTTATGTACATACATATTACTTTATATGGACACTTACGTGTCAGTACATTTTATACAAGAGAATTGCTTAAAAGTTATCAGCCTGACCAATTTCTAAAATATCTGGCCAAATGACCAAACATTTGGGCTGGGATGGGAAGAGCTTCTTGGACAAGTCCGAAACTTTTTTCAGCCACCCCCTCATACATATATATATATATATATATATATATATATATATATATATATATATATATTAGTGTTTGCACAAACACGTTATGCTATAAATATATCATCTACAAAAATAGTAAGACATTGACTTTTTCTTTTGTTTCTTTCATAATGTCAATGGCTCTTATCCAATTTTGCAACAGTTCCAATAATGGTTCCCAACAGAGAGAAAAAAATAAATAAATGTCTAACTCTACACTAAAGAAGATCTCCAGGCATTTCTGGCAACATTAATTACACACCGTAGCCATTAATGTTATCATTAATCCTTCTATCATAAAGCAAATGTTCTGTAAGGAATATTCTGACAGGGTGCTGAAAGGTTCTCAGCCTAACCAACAAGTGATTTAAAAAGAAACCCCAAAGATCAGCCCTTTCGTTAGATCCTGGGAAGTGACTTAAGCCAAATAATTTTCAGAACTCCCTCATACCATCATACATATTTTAAACAGTACTCACATATAATGCCTTCAGCCTTGGCTTATAAATAAAATGAAAGGTCCAATAGGATGTGCTAGAGGTAGTTTCACACAATACATCAAATTGGTACAAAACCAAAACATTAACCTGGAAACTTGTGTCATGAACTTTTAAATAGCCTTGTTAGAATGAAACTTTCATATGGGCGTCATGCATCATGTCAAAGAAATACCTAACCTGTCAGCTGTGTACAACCACTTTCTCAGATCAATGATTAAAAATGGCTTCGAGTGAATGAAACCTGTAGGTCTCATTAAGGACCATCTTCCTTCAAACATGTGCTCCAGAATCACAAACAAACTATTGTAACAAATACCAGAAACAGCAGCAATTGTGGACTTTCAAAATCAGCAACAACTAAAATGGATAGGACATGTAACTTAAAGAGAAAATAATGACATAATCAAGATGTTGATGTTCCACACAACCTCAAACAAAAGGTTAGGAAGGAAGCCTCCATCAATATCTGAAAGAGCAATAACAGTTAGTGAACTTGAGAAACCTATTTTCCTGAAAAATTGTTTTAATAGAAGAATTTCATAAATTTCTACAACTGGCACTGGCTGCTCAGTCAATCATTGGCAAATGTTTCTTTATAAGGAAGCAGCTAATATTATTACAAATAAGAATAATGTCTAACAGCCTATATGACAAGGAATGTCTATTTCCTGATATATGAAGGAAAGTGCAGAAATATGATTCTCCTGATACTTGCTGAGAATACCATTAACAGAAAATTAGAAATGAGGAAGTTTTAGCCATTAGAACTATGAAGAAATCTCTGCAAACAATCAGAAAGAAATAAGGCAAGAAGGCTTAGAAAATTTAATACTCAGAGGCCACATGAAAAAAGAGAACCAAAGGAAAAAAATTACTTGACAAGTTTAAGAAAATGAACTGAGTAACAATAACATGAACAAAGCAAGATCATAAAGGGGTATAAATTGCAGACATAATCAAGATGTTGATGATCCCCACTGCTTCAAACAAAAGGTTAGGAAGGAAACCCTCATCAATACTGGAAAGAGCAATAACATTTACTGGACTTGAGAAACCTATTTTCTTGAACCATATCATGTTGAAACACTGGTTCTCATACAATCACTGAAGTCAAGCAATGTCTTGCTTGGTCAGTAATTAGATGGGTGACCATTTTGGAATATCATGTGCTTTAAGCATAGATGTATGGGTGGTGTAATGGATAACAACTTGGATTTGGAAAACAGAGAGCTGAGTTCCAATTCCAGTCGGGTTCATTATATTCACTTATGCTCAAATACCCTTGGGAAAAGTATGAATTTACATATTCTCCCTCCAGCTATAGACTAATTAGTAGGATATATATCACTAATTCAATATTATCTCCAAAAACTTCTTACATTCTAAAACAATATTCAGGCTTTAAATAACCTTCAAAGGGTTGATAAACTATGAAAAAAAAATCACTGTAATCACATAAATCACTGTTTTAAGAGAAAGATTTTATAAATTTCAGCCAAAAGCAGTAATATGCAGAAATCACAAACAAAGAACTGTAGCAAATAACAGAAGAAAAATCACTTGTAAACTTTCAGCAGTAGCAACAACTAAAATGGATAGAACATGTAACTCAAAGAGAATATAATGACATAATCAAGATGCTGACATTCCGCCCTACTTCAAATAACAGGTCAGGAAGAAAACCCCTGTCAATACGGGAAAGAGCAATAACAGTTACTGTATTTGAGAAAACTATTTACCTGAAAAACATTTTTAAGATTTTATAAATTTCAACCAACAGCAGCACTGGCTGCTCAGTTAATGAATGCCAAAAGTTACCTTATAAAGAAACAGCTAATATTACCATTACAATTAGAGATGAGGAGAACTGATAATACACTTTCTCATCTGATGACTATGGAGTGAAGGAGAGCATAACTCGGTCGCACTGGCTGCTCGTTCAATGAATGCCAAACGGTTCCTTATAAGGAAATCGTTACTATTACCATTACCAGTATTACACCTGTTTGCACAGGTTTCTTTCCCCACATCTTATTTAACACAAGTACAACTCAGCAAAAGATGAAACAGATTATATCAGATACAAAGAAAGAGAAAGATCTTTATCATTCATGTCTTCATTCCCAACTAAAGAGTATCTGACTGTATTTATATTTATAATTTATATTATTATCATATTATTTTATATTTATAATTTATATTATGATTTATATTATTATATTATTTTATATTTAGGATTTCTATTATTATATTTTTAATTTATATTATAATTTATTATTATGATTAATATTATATTATTTTATATTTAGGATTTATATTATATTATTTTATATTTATAATTTATATTATAATTTATTATGATTTATATTATTATATTTTATATTTAGGATTTCTATTATTATTATATTATTTTATATTTATAATTTATATTATAATTTATTATGATTTATATTATTATATTATTTTATATTTAGGATTTATATTATTATTATTATATTATCTTATATTTATAATTTATTATGATTTATATTATTATTATATTATTTTATATTTATAATTTATATTATAATTTATTATTATGATTTATATTATTATATAATTTTATATTTAGGATTTATATTATAATTTATTATGATTTATATTATTATATATTTAGGATTTATATTATTATTATATTATTTTATATTTATAATTTATATTATAAATTATTATGATTCATATTATTATATTATTTTATATTTAGGATTTCTATTATTATTATATTATTTTATATTTATAATTTATTATTATATTATTTTATATTTAGGATTTATATTATTATTATATTATTTTATATTTATGATTTATTTTATTATATTTATGATTTATTTTATTATTATTATTATTATATTATTTTATATTTATGATTTATTTTAATATATTATGATTTATATTATTATTATATTTTATATTTGATTTATTTTACTATTATATTATGATTTATATTATTATTATTATATTAATTTATATGATTTATTTTATTATTATATTATTTTATATTTATGATTTATATTATTATTATTATTATTATATTAATTTATATGATTTATTTTATTATTATATTATTTTATATTTATGATTTATATTATGACTATCCTTCTTTGTTGTTTTTATCTGGCAGAATAGTGGTTGTGAGATCAATCCCTGGGTCAGGCAGTGTGTCCTTGGAAAACCAGCAAGCACCAAGCAGTATTAGATAATGTCTCTAGACACAGGCAGTGGAATGAGAACAGTCTACCACCAGAGATTAAATAAAGGGCTCAGTTCAGAATTCTTTGTAGGTTACCCAGAACAATATACACCTGAGGAAGGCTGGAGAGCACAATAGCCAAAATGTGCTAATAACAACAAAGATGAGGACAACAGACTAAATATAAATAGTGTAAATATTGATAACTCTTTATTCCAGAAATTCAAATAGAAATTCCATTCACTTATTTGGCATCACTGAATTTTTCTCATCTGTTTTTTTTTATTTAACTTTGTGATTGCTACAGTACAACTTTAGACAAGGTAATAAAGGGAAGCAAGAAGGACTAAGCTTCAACTGTAAAAATACAGAATGTATGGTTATCAGTACAAGAAAAACCACATAATGCAAACTATGAATAGAAGACCAAACAAGTACAGAAATTTAAATATCTGAGAAGTGTTTTAACTGAGAATGGAAACAATGACACCAAAATCCAGACATGCTTTGGAATAGCAAAAGATGCATTCAAAGAGTTAACCAATGTAAGAAATGGGAAAATTTTGTTAGAAACAAAAAAGAATGCTAAAATGTTATCAATCCTCTTGTATGACAATAATGAGATAAGTGAAGTGGCTAGAGATCTGTTGTATCCTGTCAACACTCTCACATTTAAAAAAAAAAAAACAACAGGAAGAAGAAGCTTAACCTTCCAGAACTAGCAATTGCTGTAAAACTGATTCAGGTTGTAAAAAGTCCTCAAAGGTCGAAAAGGAGCATTCCAAAGTGTAGTATCTGTTCCAGCAGCAAAGAGCTGACCCACGGCTCAGCCATCAGCTGCAGCTGCAGCAGCTCCAGCTCCAGCTCCAGTCAGCCATCCTTGCCAGCAGCAACAATATGCGATAAATTGTTCTTTTCAGAACAACACTTTTCAACACCTACCAAACTGTCCTTTTCAGGACAACATTTCTCAATACCTACCAAACTGTCATTTTTGAACAACAATTCTCAACAGCTACAAAACTTTCCTTTTCAGGACAAGAATTCTCAATGCCTACCACTGTCATTTTTGGACAACAATTCTCAATGGCCACAAAACTGTCCTTTTCAGGACAGTGCTATTCTCACCCTCTACATGAACAAGCAGAGATATTTTTTGCCTGGATAGAATGCATGAACAATGAAGAAAACAGTGGTTGGAAACAGGGTACTTATACTCAAAATCAGAAAGAAACAGCTGAAATATCTTGAACACATAATGAGGATAGAGGGTTTGTAGAATTTGATACCCCCAAGACATATCAAGGGCAAAAGCAACATGGGAAGGAAGTGGGCCATCAACCTGATGAGTTTGTGTGAATGGATGTCAGAATGTGGGTAGGAAGGATAACAAAGGGACAAGGGTTACTAAAACCTACAAGGTATACGAAGTTGTGGAGAGCCATGCCCTGAAGAAGAAGAAGAATTCCAATAGTAAAACAAAGAGTGAGCAATAAATATGAAATCACCTGTGTTATAAAGGATAGTCCAAATTAGTCTTATAATAGGTTGGTTCAGTAATTATATTTTCTAGTATTTTTCTACTATTTTGAATGTTAAAAAAAAATATTGCTAGATAAAAAAAAGATGAACAAAACCCTCCTACTTCTATATGGACAGTCCTCCTACTTCTATATGGACAGTCCTCCTACTTCTATATGGACAGTCCTCCTACTTCTATATGGACAGTCCTCCTACTTCTATATGGACAGTCCTCCTACTTCTATATGGACAGTCCTCCTACTTCTATATGGACAGTCCTCCTACTTCTATATGGACAGTCCTCCTACTTCTATATGGACAGTCCTCCTACTTCTATATGGACAGTCCACCCTATGAAGTCCATACACTGGATATCATGAAATGTTATGTCACAGCAAAAACAAAAATAAATGTAATCAACAGACAGGAATTCTGAATTCTTCTAAAGGAAAAAAAAAAGTTTTCTTCAGGATTTTCAGTCTCCAGAATATCTGATCTTTATACACAAAAATGCCTTCAGCGAGGTAAACTAATTAAAAATAAGAAAATCCCAAAACCAAGAAACCATTCTGATTTTTTTTTCAAGAAACCGATTTTATTTAATAGAATATTAAAAAAATTATTTGGTGAGCAAAAATGTTTTCTTTCGTTATCAGATGGCACTAGCAGTGTTTCATTTTAACTAATAATGATGGACACTATTGTACTGTATTGTGACAGCAGACATATCAGTAAGTATTTTCAAAAAAAAAAAAAATGTAAATTTGCAAATTCATGTTTATTGATCTAAAGATGGTAAAAAATAAGCAACATTTTCAGCATATATTCTTTTAAGAAAGATAACAAAAAAAGTGATTTAAAATTTAAAAGAAGGAAAAAGGATTTTCTTACTCATGGCCAAATCTGCTGCACTTGTATTTTCCAGAATTTTGTTTTTAAATATTTTGGTGAAAACTTTTTCTTTTTTTTTTTCCTGAAAATTTGCCAAATGCGACCTGGCACAGAAAAATTTAAATAAATCCACAGTATCTTCCTAAGATGATGAAAAAAAATATTTCCATACATCCTAACACTTTTAAAGAAAAATTAATTTGGGGGAAATTCACATATACCACTAAAAAGGCCAAACGATTACTGAATTAGCTACACTTGGGAAAAAATGACAGGCTCTTACCATAGCATTTAGAAGAAATTTTATATAAGCTAACTTCCTGATGCGTAATCTTTTTTGATATCATATATATCAATAGATAGAATAGATACACAACATATATATATATATATATATAGATAGATAGATAGATATGAAGACTGAGATACATAAATAGACACAGACTGAGATAGATAGATAGATAGGTAGGTAGGTAGATACAAACTGAGATAGATACTCAATGAGATAGATAGATAGATAGATAGCTAGATAGATATAAACTGAGATAGAAAGATAGATTAATGTGAAGAGACTGAGACAGATCGATAGATACAAGCAGACTGAGATAGATAGATACAAGCAGACTGTGATAGATAGATAGATAGATAGATGGACAGAAACGGACTGAGATAGACAGAAACTGACTGAGATAGACAGATTCAAACTGAGATAGATAAATACAAACAGACTGAGATAGCCAGCTAGGTAGATAGACCCGGTGGAGTAATGGAAGCTCAAATTGTGGAATAAGAGAGCCAAGTTTGAATTCCAGTCAAGTTTGTTCCCAATGGCAGTTACATATGATGTCCAGTTAGACCATTTTAAATGTCTCACATCCTAATGTATAGCAAAATGAAGAAAAATGATCTAAAACTACTGCACAAACACCATATCGGTTCTTGATAATGACTAGGAAGTTAAAAGTATTTGAACAAAAATAACAAAATATGAACTTCAGGCAGTTTCAACTTTGGACAAATACTCAACATCTTATCCAAAAGTTGGAAAAGTATAATAACAAAATTAAACAGATAGACATTATTGGTTCTATTTAATCAAACTTGTTTGTGTGTATATATATATATATATATATATATATATATATATATATATATATATATTACACACATGCATACACACAGAGTTTAAAGATAGCAAGTACTACTACTCCATGTTTTTTTTTTTTTTTTGCATATGTTGATATGCTACAATAAATGTTGTAGGTGGGCTTAATCAATGAGTCACATGTAGTCTCATCATGTCCTATTAATTTGGCAATCATACTCAACAGGAATGTTATCATTGTGGAGTAAATACTACACCCCCAGTGATTATATGAACTAGTCCCTAACTATAAACAGCTCCAGGTTAGAGGTAAGATTGGTGACTGTTTGGAGTCAGTCTTCAGACTAACTAATACAGCTGTCAAGGCAAGTAGCCAAAGCATTACATATAGAGAATACTTATACGAAGTGTGTGTTATAACAATAGCCATAGAATAGTGGCATTATAAAAAGGGTAATGAGGGATTCAAATCTCCATAGCTATGCATGCAGCCAGTATGTTGATAATAGGGTGTCACTGGATGGACAGAGCAGAAGGTTCCCCAATGGAATCAACATTATTATGCCAGTGATAAAGTTGAGCCTTCAGGTTGGAGGACATCAGTTATGGTTAACCTGGAGGGTGAGAAGTTCCACCAGATCTACTTGCCCAAGAAATGCTACACACAAATGAATACCTCTTTATCTTTCAACCTAGATAAACCTGAGAAAAAAATCACCTCTAACATTTCACACTTCCAAAACGTTGCTAGCTGCTTTGCTTGGTTCCAGAAAGAATCAAGATTTTCATCATGATTTTTTGTCAATCCTTATTTTAAGTTTCTGTTCAGGCCTGTCTCCAAAATAAGTTCCAATGTTATATTTCATTTTCAAGTGCTTTGTTGCTACAACATGTATCATATAAGCTATAAAAATTCTTCTAGTATTTTATTAGTTTCAGGTAACTCTAAGATTACCACTGGTATCATATAATTTATTACTACCTGTCACATGGTCATCAGCAACTAAACCAGTTTTCCTACCAGGTTTTGTTATGTGAGGAGCCAGTGTTATGATGGAAAAGCATTGCTGGGCAGAAGGCTTCCTAGACAGCCGTCAATGGCCAGGGCAGAGGATTCTTCTAATGGAATCAACAGGCACATGGCCATGACCAAAACGAGCCTTCAAGTTGGAGGATATCAGCTGTGGTTAGATATGGAGAGGGATAGGCTTTGCCATGTCCTAAACACACTACACATGAATGAATACCTTTCTGGCTTTGACTCTAGATATATAGAGGAAATTCATCAAGTGCTCAGCTGTGCACTGACCCTAGAGATACATACACCCAGCCATGGTACTGATGATAATAATGAAGAGTATTTTATAAGCTATTAAATTTCTACTAGTATTCTATTAGTTTCAGGTAACTCTAAAATTACTACTAGTATCATGTAATTCAGTACTACATGTCACATGGTCAGGTCATCGGCAACTAAACCAGTTTCCCTACAAGATTTGGTCAGGCGAGGAGGGTAGCGAGAAACCCATCAAGATTAAAAACAAGACATATCAAAGGATATGGGCTGTGTATGCACCCAGTACAGTGATGACACGTCATTGCTGGTCAGAGGATTTCCTTGACAGAAGTCAACATCCAGGGAAGAGCATTCTCCTGATGGAACCACGTCCTTGACCAGGGTGAGCCTTTAAAATTTGAAGGATCATCAGCTGTGGTTTAACCTGATAAAAGGAAGGGCTCTACTGGATCTGCTTGTCCAAGTCACACTTTGCATGGATGAATAACTCTCCAGATACATGGAGTCAACTAGTCAGATGCTCAGCTAGGCTGTGACCCTGTGACCACATCCAGTCAGGGGGCTGATTTCAATGATGATGTGATGTGCATACTGCAGTCTGTCATTGGTTCACTTACAATTTTTCACATTTGGCAATCCAGAACTTGATCTATAAGTACAGGAGTTTTCACTTGGTTCTGTTTCCAGCACCAAAGCCCTGTTTGAATTTTATCATAGAATGCATCACTGTCTAAAGCTCAGATACAGATGGTGCACTGGTATGAATGTTACTACATCAGATGGCCAAAAACTTTGGATATTTTTTCAGCATATCTAGCATGCACATACTGTACCAACCAACATTAAAATTTGCATCATCTTTCAAAGAATTACATTTTTATTTTTCTTAAGTGGTATCTATTTTTGGTATTAAAATATAAATATACATTTATTCTATTTTTTTCTTTGCGTGTAAACCAACTGATATATGAGAAGTGAAATGTCTTCACACCCTTATATTGTGAGATAAAGATATTTTTAAAAGATTGAATATTTAGAAAAAGAAAAATGTTTACTCCCCTGGGATCTCTATGTCCATAACTCCAGTGTCATCGAATGAAAGGACTGTCTGGGTTTATAATACTTACCTGAGAGATGCAATAAATTTATCACAAATATTATTGAAATTAACAGCGTTCTCGCTTCACACATTTAAGTACAATATATTATTACCTTTTTGACAAAGGTGTGTTTAGTGAAAAGGTGGGTTTACGGCCATATCACATTGAAACACAGTTTCTTGTTCGATCTCCAAAGTTAAATAACATCGAGCCTGGTGACTCCTTGGGAATATCAGGTGCTGTAAGCGCGGATATATGTGTTATCAGAATGAGAAATTGGAGAGCAGAGTTTGAATTCCAATTGGAACCGTTACATCGACTTATGTGTTAATACCCTTGGGAAAGGCATGAATCCAATTCTTTTCCCCTCAGCTGTAGATTAAATAGTAGGATGTGTATCTGAAAATCATTATCATCTTCTGAAAAGTTGTTATGGCAGAAGAATAAATCTCACAATCCAAAAATTTATTTCGGCTATTTTAAGCCGAAATAAATTTTTGGATTGTGAGATTTAATCTACAAAATGTTGATAACCCATTAAAAAGCCATTCAATCAATCAATATTGAAAAGATTTCTTATTGGTGTCAGAGTTAGACTTATATCAAGTTTTTGGACCAAGCTCTATTGTTATTGTCATTGTTTCAGTGGAAAAGCTATATGCTGTTGCAGCAGGATAATGCCCACCTACATGATGCCCATACTACTCTACATACTCTACAAAATGTTTAATAAATTTCCTCTTGCATATGACTGCAGGACAGTCAGTTATGCAAATGGTATTATATCTATTCTTGGCTTTTCATCTTTCCCAGTTTTTTATTATTTTTTTAATTTAAAAACAGTGAGGGGCTGGGGGCTACTTTTAACAATTCCCTAAATATTACCTATCAATATAACAACATAATTGCTTCTGCATTTGAAAACGACTTCATTTATGTGCTGTGTCCCTTCACGGTATAGATGACAATGGCTCTTCACAACTTCCTATCCTTTGTAAAACTAAGCAATGTTTCTCCCTTTATTAACCCTCTCTGTTCATGTCTGGCCATCCATTTACACAAAGTATATTACCTACAGTTTCCCTTTACTCCTCTTGCTTTCAATGTCCTATAAGTATCATATTCCCCAAGCTTTCTTTCTTCATAAAGTGGGGTTTATGGCCATATAACATTGAAAGTTAAGCTATGTTGAGCCTGATCAGTATCTAGATGGGTAACTGCATGAGAATACCAGGTACCATAAACTTGGATGTACAGGTGTTGTAATTGATAATGGCTAGGAATTGTTAATTGGAATGTCGAGTTCCATTTCCAATCAAGTTTGTTATATTCGCATGCACGCAAATACTCTTGGGAAAAGTAGGAATCCACCTTTTCACCTGCCAGCTATGTGTTAATTAGTAGAATTTGTATCAGTAAATCATTATCTCAAAAAAATTCTTAAATCATGAAAAAAATAATAAAGAATATATAATACCCCGATGTGCCAAAAGTCACATGATATAGATGCCCAATGCATATCAAAAGAGACCAGGAAGCACTGACAGCAGCATTCAAGCTCAAGTCCTACTTCTTTGCCTACTATATGTAGTTGAAGATGATCAGCTTAATTCAAATAAGGAAGCCTTTTCTCTTTGAATGTGCAGCTATGTGTTAATTAGTAGGACTTGTATCAGCAAATCATTATCTCAAAAAAATTCTTATAATCTAAAAAATATTTTCTGGCTTTAAATCACCTGCAAAAGGTTGATAAATCATAAAATACAAATCAATCAATCAAAGATCCTCATAATGTGTCCTAGAATTTACAACTGTCTCTTTCTGATTCTAAGTAAAAGTATCCTTTTTGTTCCCATTTCCCTTAGAACTTCCTCGTTGTTCACATGTTCCATCCTTGGCATTCTCATAATTTGTCTGTAGAACCACGTCTCTGTTGCTTCAAGTCTAGTTTTATCTGTGGGGAAATTGTCCAGAATTAATTGTCGTGCAAGAGGATTGAGAACAACACTATCTTCAGATTCATTTGCGATTCTTCTGGAGAGAGGGCATTAGTAGATTAAACTGTTTGAATACTGATTGCCAGCTATTAATGTTATTGCACTTAATGATTCTGTAAGAGTGGATGAAAAATAAAAACGAGGCTGACAGACAAAGACAGAAAGAGAAACAGTCGAAGGAAAAGAGGAGAGAAACCAAGACAGAAGAATTAAGGAACACAAGAAAAAAAATAAATGATTCACAGAGAAAGAAAATCACAAGGAACAAAGAAGAATGATGAACAACAACAAAAAAAAAACAGCAAGAAAAAAAAATAAAAACTCAAGCCAAAGAAAAGATGAGAAAACAAATTGAATTTAGAAAAGAAGAAAAAAATCTTTATCTCTTAATACATTGAATTCAAGATGTTAAATGCTATAATTATTATCATTTTTAATTATATAGGTTAAACCATTCCTGAAGGTATTCACAACATTTCTATTTTTATGGAGACAATTTAAGGGTCTTGATTTCCAAACTGGCAAATATTAATTAGATGTCATCATCTGAAACACATTTATGTTTTAACAGACACTAGAGCCACAACTTATCAAACTTAAATCATGAAAAAAATAATAAAGAATATATAATACCGTGATGTGCCAAAAGTCACACGATATAGGGGCCCAATGCATATCAAAAGAGACCAGGAAGCACTGACAGCAGCATTCAAGCTCAAGTCCTTCTTCTTTGACTACTATATGTAGTTGGATATGATCAGCTTAATTCAAATAAGGAAGCCTTTTCTCTTTGAATGTGCAGGTAGAGCAACAGATATTGATTTTAAAAAAGTGCAATCAGCAAACCAAGTTCAAATTCCATCTTAGTCAGTTATATTCACTTTCAGTCAAACCCTTGAAAAGCAGGAATACATCTTTTCTACCCATAGCTAAGGGTTAAATAAGAGGGTAGACTGAACTCCCTAGCCTTGAATGACAGCCAGTCTAGAAAAAACAATGCTATATTCAAATCCATGAAGGAAACAGGAGCCTCTCTTTCATCTTTTCGAAGAAGTCATGACATTTCCCAGATAATAAAGAAATGAAATCTGTGGAGAGCCATAATCACCTACATTCTGAAAGGGAATGTTATTTAAAATAAAATCTGAACAAAACTTATTTCAATATGAAAACCTTGCTCTTTGTTTGACTTCATTTCAATATCCAACATCCAGAATAAAGTGAATTGTTAGAAACAAAATAGAGTTTTTGTTTATTAATACTACGACTATGACAGAAAAACTATTGAACAGTTGTTGTTTTATTAAACTGGAGTATGACCATTAACTCATTTTATTATATATATATATATATATATATATATGTATATCGTTGGCTTTTTCTCGTATCTAAGAATTTAATTTCTTCTTTTGTGATCACTTCCTTTATGATGATGGCGTTAATGACTAAGTAGACCAATTCTTCAATGGAAGAATTGATGGCATTGACTACATTGGTGAAGGACGGTTCGTGAAGGATGAGGTCAATTTTGTCGAGCTTTTCTCTTGGCTCAAGTCCAGTGGCTTTCAGTGGTGATTTGAGTTGGTCCCTTTCACTGTGGTCTTTTCATTGAAGTGAGCTCACTGAATAAAACTTGACATCGAAACCTTGACTCATTCATTCTAGCTACACATCCTGACCATCGAAGACGGTGTTTTATTGTCAGTGATTCGATGCTTTGACTGTTGGTGCTTTCCAGGACTTTGGTGTTGGTCACATAGTAATTCCATTTGTAGTTCAAGACTGACCAAAGCTTTTGCTGGTGAAAGCATTCTAACATTATATATATATATATATATATTTAGGATTGGACATAGTCCGACAATTTATTTAAAGACATTTATATATATTATGTTTAACGTTCTTTTTATAGATACAAGTATTTAAGCAAATGAAAAATTTCTCGGACATTCAGGCCGGTAAATGTTATTTAATACTGTTTATTATAAAACAGAGCATTTGCTTAAATACTTGTATCTATAAAAAGAACGTTAAACATAATATATATAAATGTCTTTAAATATATATATATATATATATATATATATATATATATATATACACACACAAACACACATCAAAGGACAAAACTTGGAAGATCTGATAATAAATGTATTTTGGCAGGTAAGTTTTTTTAATACCTGCCTCATCAGACCTCATCACATTTATGTTATTTTTAAATTTTTTCTAATATATTGTCTGGATAAATTTAAACCATTTTGTAATCCTGGTCTGATGAGGCAGGTATTAAAAACTTACCTGCCGAAATACATTTATTATCAGATCTTTCAAGAAGTGTTAAGTTTTTTCTTTGATTTATATCATATTGTTCTGTATATAAATACAGTGAAGCTCTCTTCATGGATCTTATCTTTTTTATATTTTCCATTAAAAAGACCTACTTGGATTGTCCTTTCCACTTACAGATTTTATATTATTATCTATCTATCTATATATGTAATTATATTGTTCAAAATTTGCTGTATTTATAATGGAGGAATGTTCAACTTCAGGGATCGAGCATTATTTCCTGTCCTTTGTAGCTCTTAATAATTTTTTTTTTGTTTGTTAGTGTACAGAAACTTTTGTGACACTGCAGTGACCAGAGCCAGTGGAAACATTGTTATTCTTCTTCTTTAGGTGTTGTCTACACTCAGAATATAGGCGATCATGGCTCTCCACAATTTCCTGTCCTTTGTAACTCTTAATAAATTTGGTCTTTCTGTTAGCTCTTCTAAACCTTGCTCTGCCATCCATTTACTCAAGTTCACTAAGTAGGTTGTGCATTGTGTTCCTCCAATCAGTCCTGTGAGTATCAAATTCTCCAAGCCCTCTTAAAACTTCCTCATTACTCACATGTTCATTCCATGGAATTCTCATCATTCATCAGTATAAATGCATTACAACTGCGGCACATTTCCAGTCCTCCAGGGTCCAGTTAGTGATTATTTCAGCCATGTGTTGTAATGTTAACAAGGGGCACCCTGGTGGGTCTTCTGCTTCGATATCACCTGAAAGCTAAAGAATACTTAATTGACCTGCTGAATATGCTTCTGGTACCTACCATTAACCTGAAAAAATTTGGAGCTATGACTCATCAGAATACAGGACACATTGCCAGTCCTCCAGGAAATGTCGCAACCCCATATTTTGCACTTTGTCCAGTGTTAACAAGGCCATCTTAGTTGGTCTTCTGTTCACATATCCCATGGAAGCCAATGAATTCTAAAGAGATCTGCTGGATACGTATATTGTACAGACTGTTTTGAATGCAGATCTGATTTGATCCAGTGCTGCTTGCCTGTTACTCCAGATTATTCTAGCTCGACATTTCTGGTCATAATCATTAAAAGAACCTGTGGTTAGCCATTGTGCTGTCCACAGTAAGCAATCTTGATTTCTATCAAATATTCATTGTACGCACATAGCAAGGAAAATCAAATGTCCCCACAATTTCAGAAACGGAATTTCCTATCCATCTGGCACCCACTATCATTCCCTTTTTGATCTCTGAGAATTAATGCCAACTTGTCACACTTACTTCCCAAATGCCAGAGACAAACAGATACACCATATATACTTATGTATAAGCCTACTTCATATATAATAACAACCCTTGAAATTTTTTTTTGGCAAATGTTGTGGCCAGAAAAAAAGACACGGAAAGAAGGTAGGTTGAACAAATGTATTGAAATAACAGAATATATATACAAAATAAGAGTGTTATTAGTCAGCAGTGTCCGTCTGATGTGTTAGGTTACACTGCGTCCCGGCTGCCTGCTTAGGAAGTCTCGCAAGTTAGTATTTATGAAGCAGGAAGAGTTCATTCTAATGTAGATAGGTCACCATAACAGAAAAACACCTGAATAGCTTGTGTATAATGTGACCTCAGCTTTTGTGCAATACTAGTAATTCTCAGTCAGTCAGTTATTTGCCATGCGAGATATATGCTTAGGCGATCATGTATCTTTCGATACATGACTGACAAGGCAGATTTTTTTCCCGCAGTAGGTTGCCATTTCTTTCTGCAGTAGACCAGTTGCCATCCAAGAACCCGGTTTGTCCTGCTATTTACCCATAGCTGGTGTGGGCGGGGAGAAGAGGATCTATACCTTTCTCAAAGGTATTAGCACATAAGTCAAATATTGCAGTACTGGGCATCGTCCTGGACATATTTCATCGCAAATAAATGGTCTTCATTCTTTAGTTTTTGAACCCTGTCACACATTTCAAGTCCTCAGCCATGTGTGATATTACTAACAAGAGCACCCTGGTACATCTTCTGTTTCAATATCACATAAAAGATAAACAATGCTAAACCGACCCACTGAATATGCATGCGGTACCTCCTGCATTGAATGTGATTTCAGCCAGTGTTGCTTGTCTGTTACTGCTGACAATTCTAGCTAGAAGCCTCTGGTCAGTGTCATTATGGTCAGCAACTGTCCATAATAGGTTGTAATGTCTTCCATCAGGTGTTCCTGTTACACATATGGCACCATAGATCAAAGGACACCAAATGTCCCTATATTTTCTGAAATGGAATGTCCCATCTAACAGACACCCACCATAATGCTTATTTGCACTCCAATAATTCACATTGGCTTACTATGAGCAGTTGGATTCAAACTGACTCACCAGATGTCTGAACACAACTGATGTAGGTTTGGACATTTCCCTGATGTCAAGGCATGTTGGCGCCAACTGCCATGATCATTGTATGCTGCTATTTCAGGAATATATACTTGTCAGTGTATATATTCAGTAACTTTTTAACCGAATGGGTGTTACTCTCTGTTAAACTGAATTTGACATTAACTCACAAACAGTTATTTTTTACAGCTTCAACAGAAACATTTCAAGAATAAAATAAATATAAAAACTTTTTGCTTAATTGCATGAATTCTTAATGCAAGCAATGTTTTATGTGTATCTTTTTACCAGTCAACAGATTTTCTTTTATTTTAAAGATATCTGCCAGAGATTAGTAAACAGTACAAAAAACCCGGTAATACCCAAGATAGTATTGAGGAATTAAAGCTGAAGACATGAGCTACAATTTGGAGATGTTTTTTTTTGTTTTTTTTTACAATGATGTTCACTCTTTACAAGGCCTTAGAGCCACTCGAGGTAGAGGGTTATAGAGTAAAAGGCACCATCGCAATCTAGGTAATAATGCCACCAAGATGCAAGAGGCCACTGGATGTGAAAGAGAAGGAAAAGGCTTTAGAAGGAACCAGAAAAGGAAACAAGGGATAAACCTCTGCTCCTGTTCAAAAGAAGAGTGTGGACCAGATGATAGACTGAACCTATCTACTCCTATTGAGGAAAGAAAAAAAAGGAAATAAAATTTCAGAGTTTTAAATGGAGACATTAGAAGTATGGTGTTGAAGTATACTTTAGAAGGAATTGGAAATCCAATTATAAACAGTTAACAAGGGATAAATCTCTACTCATTATCAAAAGTCCAGAGAGGAGTGTGAACAGGACGATAAACGTACCTATCTACTCCTATTGAAGGAAAAAAAGTTAAAAAAATAGTAGATAAATGGTCAGAGTTTCAGGCAGAGATATTAGATATATAAAATTGACGTAGGCTTTAGAAGGAACCTGAAAGCCTCTCCTAAAACCAAACAAGTATGGAAGTTTAAATATTTGGGAAGTGTTTTAAAAAATAATGCTAAATGTGACACCAACGTTCAAAGTTGAATTAGAACAGCAAAAGATGTTTACCAAAAACTAAACAAAGTATTAAGAAACAAGAAAATTTTCATTAGAACTAGCTAAATGAGTGCTGAGTGTCTATGTAATTTCTCAGACATTATATGTGTTTTCTTAACCTGTGTATTTTAAAAGGTTAATCACTTAGATCTCATTCTAGAAACCTCTGGAAATTGCTATGGGATATATGGAACTCCAATATCTATAATCATGCTCCAACGTATAACGTCACTTTTGTGTTCGACATCAGTATCCAGCTTTGTGTCGTCTATCTGGTTACCTAGAGCGGTCTGTGCAAAAAAGGTTGAAAAAAATCAGTCTTCGGGCATCCTGTTCCTCTTCTCAAGCAACTTTCCTTGTGTATGGCTTTTAAAGGAGGCAGAGTGATTTGTCTGAAATTTATTAAGAACCAAACAGTTTATGCTTTTCAACACTTCCTCCTTTCCCCAAATCCCCAAAATTTCAAAGCTTGATAAAGACGAACATTTTTTTAACTTATATCTTGGTACTGGAATCTCCTTATAGAAATACATTCTTCAACGTTCCCTTATAAGTCTTGCATCAGTGTTGTTTAGAGTCTTCTGAAGACATTCCATGGTTAGTGGTGCAGTATATCTTTGTAATTAGCAGTGACATATTACACCTTACAAACTGAAACTACTAAATATTTCTCTTTGACTATCATATAGGTGGTTAGACATTACAGAACATCTAATCACTAATACATCTTTATTCTATATACATTTAGATTTCTGTCACACTTCTCACTGTGTTATTCTAATCAGATAGTTACATATTGGAGATGTCAAAATCAAGCAGGTGCAGAAATATAACTATTATCTTGGCTTGTTCTTTCTACTGACAACCATATATTTTTTGATTAGCTACCTATGGCAAATGCAAAATTGCAGTATAAAGTTTTCTGCCATAACCAAACTGAATGATAAATTCCTTTGCCATTTTTAGTTTTGAACATGCTCTTAAAAAATTAAATTAACAGTAGGGAAGAATTTAAAATGCCAATTTACATTTCCCTTCACAACCCCACAACCCCGACAAAAAAACAGAAAAAACACCTCAGAGGTACATGAATGAGAAAGGCAAAAATAGAAATGCATTATTCCATCGCCTTGGGGCAAATATTTTGAGATCCCCACCCCTGATAAAAAGACGTCGTCATGTAATTAGACATTGCAATTTTTCAGCAACATAGGGATGGCATGATAGTTCAATGGTAATGAGGGATAACAGATGGTGGTAGAGGCAGTGGTTAAGACGTTATCTTTTGATGATATAATGGAAAAGTTGCTAATGATACAAGAAAGGAGCTGAAAAGTTCTCATCCCAACCAAGAAGCCCTTCCAAAAAAGTATCTGATATTTAGCCATTTGCATAAATTTTTGGTCAGTGTGTCTGGTCTGGCAGAAACCTTTTCAGGGACCACTCGTGGTACTGCTGGTAACAAGAGGCACGAGAATTTGTTTTGGATTGATTTGTTTTCATGACTCATCGACCCATTTAAAGCCAGAAAATATTTTAAGATTGTAAGAAATTTTTACAGATAATAACACTTTACTGATACAAGTCCTGCTAATTAACTCATAGCTGAGGAGAGAAAAGGTGGATTCATACCTTTCCCAAGAATATTTGCATGTAAGCGAATACCAAGAACCCAACTAGAACTGGAACTTGTCTTTCTGATTTCCAATCCCAAGCTGTTATGAATCACACCACTCAATGCACATCCAAACTTACAGCACCTGGTATTCCCAACTGGCCCCATATATATGTTCTGAACCCTCAACATTGTATCTTGCAAGATCACTGAAGTTAGGCAGTGTTCCAACATTATATGTTTGTAAGCCTAGAGCTGGGTGAGGTAAAACTTACTAACACACAAAAATGAAATCAGCAGAATTTAAATTTTGACTAAATCAGTCTTTGTTAATTCAGACTTAATGATTTTAGGAAAGGCATGAAACCATTTTTTGTGCTTGCCTGATTGTTAAATATCCCATGAAGAAAAATGGTAATATCCATGATACTATTAGTCATTGACAAGGCTTGGTGTTCAGAGCGGTTAAATGAAATTTTAGTTTTAAGAGATAGAGAAATTGAATATAGGTCATGTTCTTTTATAGCCTCATCAGACTGAGATTTTCATATGTTATTCATGACGCCAAACTCATTCAGAAATATATAAACTGTCAGCTGTATACAACTGCTTTCTCAGATCAACGGTTAAAAATGGCTTTGAGTGACTGAATCTTATGGGTCCCAGCGAGGGACGTCTTTGTTTGAGTTTCATATGGTTGTCATGCATGGCATCAAACTTGTTCAGAAATATCTAAACTGTCAGCTGTATACAACCGCTATCTCAGATCAGAAATGTTTCTATTGATAAATATTACATTTTTATGGTTATTTAGTTAATTTAATGATATATCAGGGTAAGGTGTTATCTATTATCATCGTCTACTTCCTCCTCTTATATTCATATCACACACCTCATTCAGTAACTTTCTACCTTGAGTGGCTCTTGGGACTTGTTTTGGATAAACATTAGTATAAAATAATTTGGATTATTTAATATCAAAAATATGTCTTTAAAAATCACAATAAATTAATAGATACAGGTTCAATTTATACTTGAATCTAAATGTAGTAATAGGTATAGACTTGAGTTTACAAGCATTCACCAGGATGGGAATGTCATAGAAGAAATTGATCTCTTGAACATAAGTAGAGGTTTATCCATTGTTTCCTGTTTAGGATTGGGTTTCTGGTTCCTTTTAAAGTCTTCATCTTGCATCTTAGTGGCATTATCACCTTGCGTGGAAGTGAATTGATTAAAAATTTAAAATAAAGAAAGAAATAAGGAAATGAGGAAGTTTTAAGAACGGGCACTACAAAAAAAATTACAAAAGAGAGACCTGAATGTTTTTTAAGGAAGAAGGCTTGGAGAATTTAGCACTCACAGGGCACACAAGAGGCAAGAGATATCAGAAAGAAACGTACTTGACAAGTTTGAGCAAATAAGTGGTGGGACAATTACCACAAAGAAAAAAAAAAGGCTCGTGGAAATTGAATTATTGTTGAAAACAGCAAATGACAGGAAGTCGGAGAGAGCCATGATCATGGCTGGAGATTTCAAGAACATTTTTTATTCATTAATCATTAGTCAGTTTCTTTTGCTTTTTGAGCAATCAATATGTCTACAGAAAATGCGACAGAAATCTGAAGATGCATTAGAATAGAGAAAGGTAAGCAAAGTATTAAGAAACAGGAAAATTTCATTAGAAATAAAGAAAATCTTTCTGAACTGCTATGTAGTATCAATCCTCCTATATAGCATTGAATGCAAGATTGGTCTTCTGAACAGGAGTAGAAGTTTATCCCTTGTCTTCTGTTTAGGACTGGGTTTCTGGTTCCTTCTGAAGTCTTCTCATTCTGTGTCACTCTCAGAAACCTCTTGCGTCTTAGTGGCATTATCACCTTGGGGGTGAATTGATTAAAAGAATAAAAATAAATAAGGAAACGAGGATTAAGAATGGTTTCCAGCAAATGAAGCTTATAGGTTTTACCAAAGACCATTTTTCTTGGACTGACACTACAGAACCACAAAGAACTACAAGAGGCTACATTACTTGAAGACTTTAAACAGCAACAACAGCTAAAATGGATATCACCTGTAACTTGAAGAGAAAATGTTTTTTTTTTTGGTTTTTTTTTTTTTACACAATAAGGTTCACTTTGTACAAGGCCCAGGCCACACGAGGTAGAGGGTTATGTTAGGAGTCAGTTTGTACGGATAGGAGAGGAAGGTAACATTTGACCCTTGTCTTGAACAGGTTAAGACTGTAGTGATTATGGAAACATCCTCTTAGAAGTCGGTTCCACAGACCACCAGTTTGCAGGAAGAAGCTGATCAAGTAGAACTTACTTCTCACCAATAGAATACAGAGGGAATGCGGGTGGTTTGCTATGAGGAAATGGCAATTTTACCTCTAGCATATTGGACCCTCAAGTGTATATGACCAATATATCATCTTTCTCTTTCTTTTCTACTCCAATACGGGTTTGACTTTAGTAAGGAAGTTCTGAAGAGTTGGAATAATTTGGGGGCAGCTAACGACTTGGCAAATTCATACAAAATGAATATAAAATGTTTAAAACTACATTTGATAATAAAAAAAAAGACGCAATGCTAGACATGACAAAACCTGCAGAAATTATTAAGTCTTTCTCACACGTTTGCACAATTTTTTCGCATGCAGAAAAAAATTCAATATGACATCGCATATTCATTAAAAGATCCAAATAGTAATTATCTGTAAACGAAAAAAGAAAGAAAAAATGCTGACATTTTTAATTATCATAATTTCTCAAATATATATTCAGTAAAACCATAGAAAACAGATACCTCAATAATATAACCAAAAATACAAAATGTCTAATTAAGTCCACTTAATTTAGTAATGAGGAACTGCTTTATACGTTAGTCAGATAATTAAAAAAAGAAAAACAGAATTAAAAAGACCACAGAACATTTAATGCAAGCCATCGTTAATAAGAACAAGAAATGTAATGGATATCAGCATGGAAAGTGGAACCAGAGAGCTGAGTTCAAATCCTGGGCAGGTTTGTTGCATTCATTTTCACACATGCCTTCAGAAAGGCAGGAACCTATCTTTTCTCAACTTAGCTATTGGTTAAATACCAGAGTAAACTGAGCTCTCTCTCTCTCTCTCTCTCTCTCACCTTGCATGGAAACCAGTCTAAGAAAAAAGGAAAACTCAGAATTCCAAACTGTGGACAAAGCAACAGGAAACCACTCTATCATCTTTTGCAAAAATGTATGGCAATTCCTGGATACTTGAAAAAAAAAGGAATCTGTGGAAAGCCATGTTTACGTACATCCTGAAGAGACATAATATTTAAAAAAAAAAAAAAGAAAAAGGAAACAAAGAATAAAATAAAAATCTTCACATATACGGACCTGATGCAAATATGCACCTTGGTTTGGAAAAAATATAATTTCCAAGAGTTTGGCAAATGCCATAATCAAGATGCTGACATTCCACACTACTTCAAGCAATATATTAGAGAGGAAACACTGATCAATTATGGGAGGAGCAATAACAGACATTGGACTTGAGAAAACCTGTTTTTCTGAAAAAATATTTTAATAGAAAAATTTGAAGATGGTTTAATGATTCCACCTTCCGTGATCTTTCTTTTTCTTTTTAAGCGTCATGTCCTTTCAGGATGTAGGCGATCATTGCGCTCCACTTAACCCCTATCCCTTGTAGCTCTCAAAAAGTTTTGACCCTCTGCCACCTCCCCCAGACCACGTTCTGTCATCCACTTGCTTAAGCCTGTCATGTGTTGCTTTCCCTTGTCTCTCTTTCCCTCTAGTCGACCCGTGAGTATCAGATTCTCCAGGCCCTCTTTCCTCATTATATGCCCCAGAAACTTCAGCTACCTCTTCCTGATGTTAAGTATAAGCCTCCTCCTTGTTTGCATCATAAATATTATTAACTGATGAAAATCAATTCACTAAAATTAGTTGGACCCTAGATTTCTGGCCAAATCTAAAGGACATATCTTGCAAGGAGTTTTAAAGGTAACTTAAACTTACAGAAATGACAATATTTAAACTGATCTTTGTTAACACTGAGAACCAAACCAACAGAAATATAACACATCATGACTGAAAATTATTACATAACTAGCAGCATGGCCCGGCTTGATTCAAAAATCGTACGACTCATACAGCAATCGCTATCACTTGACTTAAAATATTTTTGCCCTTCCTTGCCTTTAAAGGAGTGCCCTTTGCCGTGCAGATGTTGCTACATGCCTTACTTCTTGCCTATCTCACACTGCAAATTTTTTCTAAGCTCTATACTAAACATTAAATCTGTTACGAAAAAGAACTAAACAAAATGAACACAAAACGATCAGCTTTAAAAAAGGACTTGTAAATGGAAAAACCGAATGAAAAATGAATGTTAACAACAAATACTTTTTCACACCTGACTCAGTTCTGCGGAATCAGAATCAACATTGAGTTTAAGCAAGCAAATGAGCCAATTGGAGTAAAGTGCCATGCAGATTTAAATTTTTCCCACTTGTGACGAATCAATTTTTTTTTGCATGCTAGTTAACATTGATGTCAGTCAGCTGCTGGCTCTCACGCTGGCCAATAGAATCTTCCTGCCTATGAAAACTGCCGTAGAAGCATGAAAAAATCGATTATTTCCACTATCGATGGGAGTTGGGAAATGCAAAGTTGGTCTTGGCCTTATCACTAACTTGGAGCATGTGCATGTAAATTTTGGTGCAAATCCGTTGAAAATTGCGGCCATGCATTCGTTACACACACACACACACACACACACACACACACATCCTGCCTTTTATAGATAAAGATGATTTCAATTATTACAAGTAAAAGAGTAAATATTTTGATGAGACAATTCAAAGAAAGAATAAATTCACCAATAATATTTATCAAATTTAATTGATGTAATATTCATAAACATACAAGAGAGTTATATACTAAAATACAAGAGAAAAGGTGTAAAAAAAACAGCTATTTATACTAACACATATAATTAAAAAAAAAAAGATAAATACTAAATTAATTTTTGTGCTTTTTGTTTAATAATATATTTTTTAACAAAATGTTTAACTCGTGTGCATGCAGTGAATATCCAAAAGGTTATAAAGAATTCAAAATGACTGACCTCCAATGTAGTTTTATGGGCTAACTCATCCAGAGGGGTGCCAAAATTTTTAATTATGGCATCCCAGTGCCAATATTGTGAGATAAATTTGGCAAACAATGTCAGTTAAATACGGGCTAGTTGGTTTGGTTTGTTTAACAGCATATCAACACCTCATGGGATATTTAATGTTGAAATTTTATTTTCTTGTAAGGTTTGGTAATTTTTATTTTCCAAAAATGTATGGCTGGTAAATTTTAATTTTTTTATATATTTATGATGAAAATATATTACTGGTAATTTTTTTTCCTAATGTATTTTATGCTTTGACCCCCAGTTTGGGGGTTCACTGTTTTTCCATATCTTGGACCCTAACAGGTGTTACCATCCTGGGTCAGGGTGAACCAGGGAACCACATCAATTAAGAGGTGGTTCCATGACCAGAAGCCTTGCTGCTGGAAGAAGTTTATCATTATACCCAAGGCAATATTGGTGACGTCATTGTTTTTAATAGTAGTTGTAAAACAAGTTAGGTAATTTATTTTTTACAACCCGACTGAAAATCTAATTAAAAGTAGCACAGTAAATGCTTCTATATCGTTAGGTAATAATTCACAGATTTTGTTTTTCGTTCGTTTTTCTTTTTTATAATTATTAATTGATTTTTATTTGCAGATATTTTTCTTTTATATGACAAAACTGTATTTTGTTTTACAAATGAAAGACAAAAATAATAAAAAGCTCAGTGCATTTAATAATCAAGAATGAATTTATTGAAGCCAGAAATTAAAACATTTCATTTTTTGATCTGGTATTTAGACTGATATGGAATTTATCTGACATAGCTAAAGATGTTTTAATTTTAGTAAGGGCAGAGCATGCAAACAATAAGGAAGTCTTAAGGAAAATCAAAACAAGGAAACTTATACTTACAATCAGAAAGGGGACAGTGATATAGTTCTACTGTTGAATGCAGAGAATAACACGAACTGAACATGTGACCAATGCGGAAGTCTCAAGGAAAAATAGTAACATCAAGGAAACTTATACTTACAATCACAAACAGCTGAAATCTCTGGAACACATAATGTAGAAAGAGGGCTTAGAGAATTTAACACTCACAAGACCCTCATAATCTTCACTTCTTGCTAATACCTCTTACATTCATATCAGACACCTCATTCAATAATCATCTACTTTGAGTGGCACTTGAGCCTTATATTGGGTGAACTTTAGTACAGAAATAGGAAACAGAGGGAAACGGCATGCAATTATATTAATTAATTTGTGTGAATGGCTGGCAGGAAAGGGACAAAGAGGGATGAACAAGGATTAATAATTACTTAGAAAAACAAAAGTTATTGAGTAATTCATTCATTTTTTATGGCTTGTCAACCCTTTGTAGTTTATCTAAAGCTAAAAAAATATTTTTAGATTGTGAGAATTTTCTTTTTTGAAGAATATATTTTAGTGATAAAAATCTTAGTAATTAACACATAGCTGTGGGTGGGGAAGAGGTGGATTCATACCTTTCCCAGGGGTTATTTGTGTGTAAGTGAATATAATGAACCCAACTGGAACTTGGCATTCTGATCAACAATTCCAAGCCATCGAAGCTTACACGACCTGGTATTCCAAAGTCACCCATCAAGATACTGACCAGGGTTGATGTTGCTTAACTTCTGTGATCATATGGGAACTGGTGTTTCAACGTGATGTGGCCACAAGCTGACAAGAAGTTGTAGAGAGCCATGATCAACTATGTCCTGAAAGGACTTGGCACGTAAAAGAACAGCATGTATTTGCTTTGGTCAGAATAGGATTTAACCACTGCTATTTAATGATAGTTCGGTTTGATATTTCTGTAGCAAGAGTTTCTAAAAATAAGTCCATTTTGTGATTTTTCATCGATTATACACAATATTTATTTTTGCTCTCTATTGATCAGGATCAATTAACTAAAAATCAATTAATGTAAAAATCATCAACTACATAACGGATTCTATGACTTTCTACTATCAGAAATAGCAAGTGAGATTCAGGCTTAAGAAAGCTGCTGCAAGGTATCTTCCCTGTTGAACGTAAGCTTAACTTGTTTACATAAAAGAACAAATACAAAAAAAAAAATGTATCATATTTTCTTGAATAAAGATTATTTTTTCTCTAAAACTATAAGATATTTTAACTTAAAGCGTATAAGTATTTTGAATACAGATAGCATTTTCAAAGTATCATATTTTTATATATATATATATATATATATATATATATATATTGCACATATAGTGCTGGTGTTAATAAAACAGTGCTGGATATAATAAAATGAAACTATTAAGTGTGTGTGTGTGTATATATATATATATATATATAAAAGAACAAATAGGAAACGTTTACAAATCTAACATGTTTCACTTTTATTAAAGCTTCATCAGAGAATGAGATATGGAGTAAAAAAGAAGAAATAAATTGTTATTTTCATTTTTATGTTGTTTCATGTCTTCATTGCTTAAACAGGCATCATGCACATTTGACCTATTAAACAAAGTTAGTAATTTATAACATTCCGAATTCAAGGAGAGATAATGTCCTTTCAAAGCTTATAGGCACATATATATGATGGACTCTCCCGTCGAACTCGACGTATGAGGGTCAGACAGATCAGTTCCCAGAAACTGAAAGCCCGACACCCACACAGGATTTGATTATAGAGGTGAAGGCTTTGTGCAGGGCCATCCACACTTTTTGGAGGGACGAATACAGGGACCTGAATTCAGAGTTGTCCTTCTCCTAGACCAGTTGCCATCCAAGGCTATAGAACCCAGTCTGTCCTGCTATTTACCCATAGTTGGAGGGAGAAGAAGAGGATTCACACCTTTCCTAAGGGTGTTAGCACGTAAGTGAATGTAATGGATTCGACTGGAATTCGAAGTCGGCTCTCCGATTCCTCAATCCAAGCCGTTATCCATTACTCCACGGTGCCTCCTT
>OZ038487.1:39159971-39219971 GCA_964036315.1 Acanthosepion esculentum
GCTGTGGAATCAAGATTAAAAAAAAAAAATTACCAAGGGACATTTTTGGAACCTTGTACTTGCCACGACTGGCAACTGACCTATTTAATATTATTTACACATGATGCAAAGAAAATAACTGTATATATGCAACTGATATTTTAAGATCTTACTATTATTAGCTTTCTGTATCTGAACCTTTAAAAAGATTTTTTCCAATGTTTACATTAGTATGTACTAAGGGCATTTACTATTTAAGAACTGTAGAAAACGAATCACCCTCTTTATGTCCTGAGGAATCTTACACTTACATGACTGCATATATGAAACTGATAGTTTGTTAAGTTGATCTATTATGAGATTTTCCCACGTGAGTCTTTAAATATATTTTTTACAGTTTTCATGGTACTCTGAGCTTTCTCAGATTGGATCTTTTGAAATCCCACTGAACTTTCTAAAAGTCTTCAAACCATCTGCTACTGTCATAAGAAAGGGAGAAAACTCATACAATAAAAATACACAAGGTACACATACACACACACACACATATATGTATATATATAACATACATTAAATTGGTTCACAATAAGCCATCTTTATATATATATATATATATATATATATATATATATACATATCTATACTAATTAATATACATATTATCCCTCATCAGTAGTACGACACATAACGTAATCTTCAGGTGCTTAGTATAGATTGACCATTACATAATTTAAATTTTAATAAAAATATCTGATTATCGCAAGGTTGGTGCAGTTATATATTTTACAGGGATTACAGTTTTTTAATTATAAAAAATATATTTGGAATATAAAATAAACAGTATATATATATATATATATATATATATATATATATATATATATGAAGAAATATAGTCTTAAAGTGTGCTATATTTATGGGATAAAGTGCTCAATATCAGAGATAGAGCATGTGTAAATATAAAAGTCAACATTGAAGTCAACACTTAGAGGTGACTGGCTGTTTCATGCTAGATGCAATCGTCAGCCCGACGATTGCATCTAGCATGAAACAGACTGTTACCTTTAAGTGTTGACTTCTATGTTCACTTTTATATATATATATATATATGTGTGTGTGTGTGTGTGTGTGTGTGTGTGTGCAAGAAAAAAACATTTTATAGATATTTTTATATTAAGCATAACGGGAGATTACTTGTTCTTTTAGAAAAACAAATAAACTATGATTTACATTCAAAATTAATTTGGATCAACGTATTTGAGCAGATATTTACTTTTATGCCTACATGTAATGATTAATTCATTTCTCTTGATTAATAAGCTAGGGTTATTTAAGTATAGTAAAAGATAACTAATTTTCAACAAGACATAAATTATTTTCCCCATAGTAAGATTTGGCTCTTGTTACAATATCTCACATAATAATTGCCAGAAATATTTAATTGATCAATGTTGGCTGGAAAGCAAGGAACCAGAAGAGAGTTTCATGAGTGAGAAGTGCAAGAAACTGTTAGCTAAGAATTTACAGATACATCTAGCCAATTCAACTATGAACTGATGAGATATTGCCAGCAATCTAGTACTGTGCTTAAATTCATCAAGTCTAGGTACCATAGTGAAGAATTCATCTGGATAATTACCATGAAAGTATTCATAGAAAAGGCACTGGGAAGCTACATTATGGCAGTGGGAATGTGATGAAGCTGAGACACTAGGTCAAGACCAATAATATTGCTGTTTCTTCTTTAGATTTTATCAAGAATCTTTAAATATATAAGAGGAGCACTGGATTATATATATATATATATATATATATATATATATATTATAATATTTAAAAAAAAATATGATTCCTTTGCTACATAAGAGTTCTCATGTTTCAAAAGCGAGAGCCGAGACCCTCAATATAATTTTTGAAATTAAGTTGAATTAAGGTGTCTGGTCTCGCTTCATCGTCAAGCGAGAATTTGGGAATTTCCCAATTTCAATTTAATTTCAAAAATTGTATTGAGGGTCTCGTCTCTCGCTTTTGAAACATGAGAACTCTTATGTAGCAAAGGAATCATATTTTTTAAAAAAATATTATAATATAAGCCCTACTTCTGTATGGAGCACTGTCTTTTTTAAAAAAAAAAAGCAAAAATACTAAAGAACTCCAGATTATTTACCTAATGTGTTCTTTCCTATTTTTCTGCATACCTGCACATATATATACACACACACACATGCACAAACATCTTTTCCTTCTACTTCTAAGTGCTATGTCCTTTCAGGACTTTGACGATCATAGCACTCCACAATTTCTTGTCCTTTGTAGCTCTCAATAAATTTTATCGTTTTGATTATCTCTCCTAAACCTTGTTCTGCCATCCATTTGCACAAACTTGCTAGATAGGTTATGCATTGTCATCCTCTGTCCCTCTTGCCTTCACTCATTAATTTCCTCATTATGAGCCCTAGAAATTTCGACTATCTCTTTCTAATATTAAGTATGGCTCCTTTTTGCTTCCATTTTCTCTAAAAATTTGTCATTGTTCACCTGTTGGGTCCATGGTATTCTCAGCATTTTTCTATAAAACCATATTTCTATTGCTTCAACTCCCTTCTTCATCCATGAGGAGATTGTCCATCATTCCCTGCCATATAAGTGTACTGATATTATATAACAGTTCAGACTATAACAGTTCAGTACTCTTTTATGAGACTCTTAATACTTTGCTTAGTTTTTGGAAAGCATCTTTCACTCTCCCAATGCACCTCTGGTTTTCAGTGTCTCTTAAACCACTTCCCAAATATTTAAATTGTTGTTCTTCTTTGATTTTGTAATTTGCATTTTGGGATGTCCTTTTGCTAACAAACATACATTCTATCTCTTAAAATTGATGTTTAGTCCTTTCTTCCGTAGGAGTTTCCTTTCTGTGCCTGCTATCAACAGTGTGTCATCTGCATATCTTATGTTGTTGACATTTTGGCCACCAATAATAAATCCTAGTAGGACTTCTAATTCTCTCAGAATCACTGTATTTGTTTTGAAACATTTCTGAGAAATATTAAAAACATAAGTTATATATATATATACATATATATATATATATATATATGAAGAAGTATAGTCTTAAGGTGTGCCATATTTATGGGATAAAGTGCTCAATATCAGAGATAGAACATGTGTAAATATAAAAGTCGACATTGAAGTCAACACTTAGAGGCAACAGGCTGTTTCATGCTAGACGTAATCGTCAGGCCGCGAGTGTTGTTTTTTTCTTGGCTATTTATATATATGGTCAGTAATGCATTGTGGGTAGTCTATAAATAGACTACCCACAATGCACCACTGAGTCTAGTAAATAGACTACCCAAAATGCACCACTGACCCGTATATATAAATAGCTGAGAAAATAACAAAACTCGTAGCCTGACAATTGTGTCTAGCATGAAATAGCCTGTCGCCTCTAAGTGTTGACTTCAATGTTCACTTTTATATATATATATATATATGTATGTGTGTGTGTGTGTGTGTGTGTGTGTGTGTGTATGTTTGTAAACACATTTTGTTGAATTCAATCAACAATGTCTCTAAAAACTTAAGAAAACCTTGTTGTTGAATTTAAAACTTCTTTAATTTAATTCTTCCTTCCTTAATATACTTTACATCAAAACTTCAACAAACCTTCTCTAATAATAATAATAATTCAAAAAAACCATATATTGGTTTTACAACCACTACATTACCATATCAATTGATGTGTCATTTATCTGATAAGATCTCAATTAAATTGCATATCCTTGACCAACATAAGACCAGAGATCTGACAAATCTTTACCATTAACACAAAATTTAACAGATAAACTGTAAAAAAAGTAATTGCTAGAAACATTAAGCATAAAAACAAATAACCCAAAATCAATAAAAATGCTTTCAAATGCAAGATCAAACATACTTAAAATATATTCATTGATAATAATAAAAAAAATACTAACATTCATGTGATGATGCAAAGAAGCAGTATTTGAAAATGATGAACCTGACATAGCACAATAAACAAAAACTCCTTGATAATGGCTTATCAAAGCTGAAAGTATGCAGACACTGGAAAATGCATATTTAAATATTTACCAGAAACAAGGAAAATGGTTCAAAACAGAAAAAAAATGAATGAATAAATCCTATCAAGGATTTTTCATTGGTCTTTAACCAAACTTGTGTTTGTCTATATATAAAGTGTGGCACAGATAAAACTGGGAAATTAATGGATAATAAAAACATTTTTTTATATAACAAATTAATATATTATATTTAATTTTGTGACAAGTATTTATAGACAGAAGTTTCAAATTTGTTTAATTTAAGAACATGCATAAATATACTTCAGGTTAACTTTTAAAGTCATGCTAAACTATGGAAGATGCTAAGTGATGTAATTTAACGGCTAATAACTGAAAGTCAGTTTATTTTTTATTTGTTGAAAATTTTTTCAATTCATTTTTCTTTTCACCTTTGGAAGTGAAGTTTGAAAATCCAGAGAAAAATAAAATTCTCGGGTGAATTAAATTATAACTAATGGAGCCTTAAAGTGGTCTGTTTTTCTTTAAATTAAATTATTCGCTCTGATTTAATATTGAGCTCTCAAGATTTCATCTTCCTTGAGATTATCCATACAGATTACCAAGATTTTCGTTACTTAACTATATATATATATCCCAAAAGATATTTAAATTGATATATAAGGATGGTCTTTAACAAAACATTAGTTGACAGAGAAGAGTTGGTTGTATTAAATTTAGTATGGTACATAATTAGTACTAATTTTCAAAAGAGATCAGTGGGGGATATATTGATAGTTATGAGATTTATAGGATTTTTTTTCAAACTTGTTTGTAGTTAGATTGTATTTGATTGCAGTATATTAGGTTGATATGTTTAGACTTATTTGAGAAAATGTTATGTTCTTTTTGATTTATTTTAATATTTCTAATATATATGTATAATATATATATATATATATATATATATATATAGATAGATAGATAGAGAGAGAGAGAAAGATAATATATATAATATATATATATATAATCTATATGAGTAAATATATATATATATATATATGGAGAGAGAGAGAGAGAGAGAGACATAATATATTATATATATAATATGTAATAATAACAGATATATATATATAATATATGTAAATATATCTATATCCATAATATATATATAAATATTTAAAACATTTATATAGATAATAATAATAATATATATACATATGAAGGTAATAATATATACATACATATATATATATTAATAATAATAAGAACAATGATAAAAATATTATATGAAGTCCTGTGTGTCCTAAACAATGAAGGTTACGTCAACCTGTTACACTTCTTTCCATTGGGCCTTCAGTGCGACCACCAACATTGAAGTACTGGGCAAAGAGGGCAAGTCCTGAATCGAGGAGATGGCATTGCTATTCTAACTGGATGTTACTTCTCCAACATGACCCATGGGACTTTGAAGTAGCTGGTTGAGAATTTTCACAATTATATCAACCGCAACATATAGTTTCTTAGCTCTGCTTATTTGAATCTTGTGGACATTTTTTTATCTTTTTTAAACTTTAGTACACTGCATTATATTATTATTACTTCTCTTTCCACTGCGTTCTTTTTAAAGGCCTCTCAATTGCAGTATCCTTATTGTTAATTTCACTCAAAGTTGTTTTCTGTTGCCATAGCAGGATATGACAACACAACTAAGAAATTCAAACACTATTTTTAAGGGATCAGAGTCAGCTTCAGTGGCAGGATAAACTTTTGTACGGCATATGAAGTCATATACAGAGTGACCATAACCCTTTTTTTTTTAATTATTTCATTCCAAGCAAGGCACTAAAGATGCAAGATGTTACTGGTAGTGAATGAGAATGAGAAGACTTTAGTGAAAAGGATAACAGAACATGATTCAGCAAGACAAAATTTGGCAATTGACATTGCATTTCATTTTTTGAAGATTGTCGGTGGCATGGAAGCAAGAAACCACAAGAAAGAAACTATTTCAATCAAACAGACAGTTGCATCTAGCTAGTTAAACAGCAAAACCATAAGACCCAGTTACCAATCAAGTATTATGCTGAAATACATGCAGTCAAGGTACCAAGGAGGAAAGCTCACCAGAACAATTGCCATGAAATTATTTGCAGAAAAGGCAAGGAGAGGGCCATATCATGGCAGTGGTAAAGTGACTGAAGTCGATATGCCAAACCAGTATCGATAATATTACAGACCCTTCTTTGCATTTTGTCAAGAATATTGTGATACATAGTAGGAACACCAGACTAGCAATGGACAAGTAGCAGATTTATAAATGTGCAAGATGGCCTGACACAGTGAACCAACTTTCCTAACAGTAGACCTAGCAATTGATTCAATATAATCACTCAGCTTCATATCAGTGGGAAATGTGAGCCCAAGAAAGTGATTGTTAGATGTTATGGGGCAGCAATGAATATCATCAAACATGGATAATGTTAACTATTTTATTAATGTCAATATTTACTAACTATCCAGTGGAAAAACCTTTCTCTATCTATCTCCTTTCCCACACTCGCTCAGCCAATCAAAACTGACTTCCCATATTATGGCTTGTATCTGATCCCAGGAAGTCTGAGCTGAGATACACTTCCTCTAAAAAATGATAGTCTGCTAAACTATTATTTAACATGAGAAAGCAGTTGTATTCTGTTCAGTTTATATACTTTTGAATGGGTTGGGCATCATTGATAACACATCCAAATGATAGTCTCAGTCTAACGAGGCTATTAAAGAAGATGACTTGAGTTTTTAGGTTAATGATTTGGTTTTGTAGCATCTCACTATGTTTAAACAATCCTAGCCCTCATGCAACCTCCATTCAATTTCCTCTGGCAGAGTCAGAAGTAAGTGTTAAAACTGCACTTTAAGAATAGGAAAGCCATCAACAAAACAATTGGCAATTTATAATGATCATAAAAGGCCAAATTGGCAAATATAGTAAAAACTATTTTTAAAACTTTGATTTGATTTTGAAGCTGTTTATCCATATTAGTTATCTGTATTAACCAAGAACTGTTAAGTTGGGCCAGATATGAGATACGTCCTGGTAGATATAAATGAGTAACTTAATTTATTTTCTCTACATTAATCATTCCCAGGCTGGCTCAGCCAATCAAAATCTACTTCCCATATTATGGCTTGTATCTGACCCGATGGTCAACCTCAGGAAGTCAGAGCAGAAATACACTTCCTCTAAAAAAATAATAGTCTGCTAAACTATTATTTAACAAGTACAAAGATTTTTTTCTTTATTATTTATAAACAACCATGGCTACTTGGGAAAAATAATGGAATGGTTTCCCATTGCTTTCTCCCCAGTTTGAAATTCAGAATTGTAGCTGAGAGGGAGAATATATGTATTTGTGCTTTCCCAAGCAAAAAGTTAATGCAGCAAACTACACTGGAATTTGAACCCAGCTTACCAAATTTCTCTTTCTGCACTGACAACTGTTACTAGATCTGGGATTATTGCCATTATTGTAGGCTGCTGTCAACCAACATCCCCACAATAGCAAGGACTCAGTGAAATCCAACACTTTAGATATGATGGCAAGCATGAACAAAAAGCAATTGATCTGGATACGCAATTTTCTCACAAGGCAGTCTTTTAGACTGGGGGCGATTTTATTGAATGGCATTTTTCTGTATTTCTAAAAGAACATGCATTTTGTTTGTTAATGATTTTCTCAATTGAATATTTTTTATTTTCTTTATTATAATTTCTCCTGTGAAGCATACACTTTATAAGTATATAAGTATATATAGCAACCGTATATATGTGCATTAGCATGCATACACAGGTAAGTGAATAAATATTTACTCAATTTAATATAAGGTATAAACAAAATAGTGCTCAATGTGGTTAGACAGAGCTAAAAAGTATATATTAATAAATAGAGATATACCTGCATTCGAAGTGCAACTTTTTGTTGTTCTACCAACTCATCAGGCTCGTATTATTACATCTGATTTTTAAAAAATACTGAATCTCATGAGAGGAATGCTAAATTAAATGCAGATTCAAAGCTCAAAAAGGAGTGTGTAACCACCTCTTAATTCCTGGTGTTCCCAGGTCCACCCTGACCTGGGGTGGTAGCACCTGTTAAAGTCCCAGCTATGGTCAAATAGTTAACCCTCAAACTGGGGTCAAAACACTATGAAAGTGTAAAAGTAGGTTTTAATACCAGCAATGAATGTTTGAAGAAAAAAATATTACCAGCAATACCTTTTTGGAAAAAAAATATTACCAGAAATACATTGTTTGAAAAAAAAAAAAAAAAAAAATATTACCAGCAATAAAAATTTTGTTGGCATTAAGTAACACATTGAGATTGATATGCTGTAAAACAAACTAAACCAAACCAAACCAACCAATCCAGCCTGGTAGAGATGAAAAGGCAAACCATGCTCGTAGTACAGGCCACCAACCACAGAGAAAGCAAACTTCATGAAAATGGCCAGGTCTTTCATGTTCAAGGAATAAGATTGAGGTCTTGAGTCACATATATAAGGACAACCAAGTACATCCAGAAAGTAGAGTCTGGTGAAGTGTGGGGTACAACAGTCAAAACAATTTGATAATAATAGCAAAGATGTGGACATTAGTCCAAATGTAAATAATGTAGTGAATAAGAAACAACAGATGCTTGTAGAATCTCAGTGCCAGAATTCATTTAGATAAGTTTACAGTTCATTTAAATATCGCCTTCCCACAAAACCTGAAAACTTGAATTTATAAGATTGAAATAGCTCCCTACAAAATGACTCATACTTAAGGGGCTTCATTTATTCAACAACAGCCATGACAAGCGAGCCATAGAACCCTGAGGCCACCAATCCAATATTCTAATCATTAAGCTATAGCTACAGGTGAAAGCAATTTTCATTAAGAAAACCTTTTCTCTGCTCAGCCACAGAAAAAAAAAAAATTAAAAAACTGTTTAGACTTTTTTTTTTTCATTATTTTGCAGATTTTGGCTGAATTGCTTTTAATTAAATTTTATTTAAACTGATTTTATTTACTTTCCATCCTCTTCCACAACCCCCCACCAAAAAAAAAACCACCACGTCTCCAGGCAAAGTACTGAACAACTCAAAATTCACTCACTGACTTTTATGTTAAATTTCAAAATATTTCCAATCTGTTAAAATTTTGTTTTGTTTTCTTAACTTTTAGCAAAGATGCATTCCAAAAGCTAAGCAGAGAATTAAGAGACAGAAAAATTTCACTAGAAAAGAGTATTGGACATGATATCCATCCTCCTGTATGGCAGTGAATGCTGGACAATTTCCTCAAAGATGAAGAAGAGACTTGAAGCAACAAAAATGTGGTTCTACAGAAGGATGATGAGGATACCTTGGACTGAACATCCGAGTAATGACAAAGTTTTGTCAAAAATGGAAACAAAAAGGAAACTTATACTTAACATCAGGAAGATGCATTTGAAATTTCTGGGGTGTATTGGGATAGCCAAGGAAACACTTCGAAAGCTAAGCAGAGTACTAAGAAATAGAAAAATGTTGCTAGAAACAAGAAAATTGTACTGAAAATTGTGATATTTGTCATCCTGTACGGCAGTGAGTGCTGGAGTCAAAGATGAATTGGAGACGTGAAAAAACAGAAATGTGGTTCTACAGAAAGATGTTGAAGATACCATTGACTGAACATGTGAGCAACAACAAGGTTTTAGAGAAAATGCAAACAAAGAAAGAAACTTATACTTAACATCAGGAAGAGGCAAGTGAAATTTCTGGGGCATGTAATGAGGAAAGAGGGCTTGGAAAACCTGATACTCACAGGACAGATAGAGAGAAAGAGGGACAGAGGAAAGCTGTATGTGACATACATGGAAGGTAGAACAGGGTTTGGGATAAAAAAAACAAAAAGACAAAACTTATTAAGAGCTACAAGGAACAGGAAGATGTGGTGGGCCATGATCGTCTACGCCCTGAATGGACCCGGCATATAGAAGAAAAATCTCAAAAGGTTTTCTTAAAAAAAAAAATGTGTCTGTTTTCTTATCAGCCTGGAGCCAATTAAATTTTAGTGATATATAAAAAAAAAAAAAAAAAAGAAAAAAAAAGAAAAGTAAGAGATCGAGGTCTCAAGTCATTCATCACCAAGAGGGACGAAGATTCTAAACAGTCAGACATCATAAGAACAGCCAGGTAGATCCAGCAGTTCCAGGACATCATCCATGACTCATCACCTCAGCAAGTCTGGTAGAGTGTGGGGCGCAGTGGTCAAAACAATTTGATAATAATAGCAAAGATGTGGACATTAGTCCAAATGTAAATTATGTGAATAAGAAAACAACAGATACTTGTAGAATCTCGGTGCCGAGGCAGATTTTGTTTCGATGAATTTAAAATTCAATTAAACATTACCTTCTCAGAAAACGTGAACGTTTGAACTTATAAAAACTGAAATCCCTCACTTCCAACTGACTCATACTTAAGGTGCATCATTTATCAAACACCAGCCATGACAAGTGAGTCATAGAAAGTTTTACAGCTCAAATAAATATTACCGTCCCACAAATTGACTTACTTCCAAAATGCTCATTACGTATTCTTATGAATCACTCTCATATCTAAATATTCAATAAGGAGATGGTGTTATGGTTAACAAGCTGGTCTTTCTAGAACAATTACAACCGAGTAGTGAGTTCAATTGCCACTGGGTTGCTCATGCTTTCGGCCTTGTGCCACATCGAAGCTGCACTTAGAAAATCATTTGATTACCTCAGCATGGTGTTATGGTTAACAACCTTGTCTTTCAAGAACAATTACAACCGAGTAGTGAGTTCAATTCCCACTGGGTTGCTCATGCTTTCGACCTTGTGCCACACCGAAGCTGCACTTAGAAAATCATTTGATTACCTCGGTATGGTGTAATGGTTAGCAAGCTTGTCTCGCTAGAACAATTACAATTGACTAGTGAGCCCAATCCACACTGGATGCCCCATACTTTTGGCCTTGTGTCACATCTAACCTGTGCTTAGAAAATCACCATATCTAAATATCTGGTTCTGTAGACCTTCTTCTCTATATCCATTGATACACCTTTCTTTTGACTCAATACCTGTTGGTGTCAACAACATTCTGGATAACGACTCTCCAGTGAAATTATCTATTTGTTGAAAATTATTTTTTTTTTTACAGTTTATCAACCCTTTGGGGACTATTTAAAGCCAAAATATATTTTGGATTGTAAGAATAGTTATTTTTTTTGCAAATGAATATTGCATAAGCAATTTTTTGTGAATGACAATGATTTTACCAGACACGCGTTCTACTATTTAACCCATAGCTGGGGGATGGATACATACCGTGCCCAACGGTATTTGCACATGTGAATGTAATGAACCAAACTGAAATTTGAACTCAGTTCCCCAGTTTCTTATTCTGAGCTGTTATCCATCATACCATCTGCACATCCATCATAATTGTTGAAATCTATCATGTTTTTGTTTTACCGACATAGTATCCGCACCCCATGTCTAATCATCTTTGTACAGCTATAACTAGCTGAGTTTCAAATTCAGAGTTATCCTTCTCCTAGACTGGTTGCCAATCATGGCTGGAGATCAGAGTCTGCCCTGCTATCTAACCTATAATTGGAGAACAAGAACAAGACTGAAAACTTGGAAACTACAGATAATATTTTTTTTTTTTTAGAAAATTTCACAAAAGATTTTTTTTTTTAATTTTTTTAATTTTTTTGATTTTATAATTTTAAAATCTTCAGTACTGTAGTTTTCAAAATGCAGCCATTTTGAAACCTAATTAATGCCTAAATTGCTTCAATGTTTTGACCACATTCAGTTTAGTTAATTATTAGAAATGTGAAAATATAGAATTTTAGGTTCAGAGTTGATCAGTGGCGAAAAATATGCTTTTATGATCTCAGTGAAAATACGGGTTGCTTTTTACTTCAGTTTAAGAAAATACAAAAAAACCAATAGGTACAACAGAGGAAAGAGTTTGAAACTGCTAGGTAATATCAATCCCCCTATATGACAGTGAATGCTAGACAGATGGAGTGGAGACAACCGTGATGTAGTTCAACAGAAGGATGCTGGAAATAAGAGGGATGGTGTTTAGCATGTAAGCAACAAGAAAGTTTTAAGGGAAAAAAAAATGGAAAAAAAGAACACTTAGAATCAAAACGAGGCAGTTCAAATTTCTGGGACATATAATGAGGAAAGAGAGCTTGAAGAATTTGACACTCACAAGACATATTGAAGGTGAGTGGTTAGAGGGAAACAGTAAGTAATCTACCTAATGAACTTGTGTAAATGGATGATAGACTGGGAGGCAAATATTTCTTAGAACTACAAAGCATAAGAAGTTGTGGTGAGCCATGATCGCCTACATTCTGAATGAAGATGGTAAGAAGAACACCATGGAACTACAGCTAAAAGCAAAACCACAACTGTTCCAAAAAGAAAAAAAATATTTGTTGGTATTACAGAAATGTCTTGACTATCAGCTGTATACAACCGTTATCTCAGATCAGTGATTAAAAATGGCTTCGAATGAATGAGCAGAGCCCAGTCCTTCATCAGATCTCGTAAGCTGGTGCCATAGAATAGCAAACAAAGAACTTTACCAAATAAGAGAAACAATATCACTTTCAATAGCCAAATTGATAACACATGTAATTTGAATAGAAAATAATGACATAATCAAGATGGTGACTTTCCACACTAAACAAACGGTTAGAAAGGAAACGCCCAACAGGAAAGATAACACTGAACTTGAGAAATCTATTTTACTAAAAAAAAGGAGAAAGATTTGGTAAATTTCCACTGACAATAATGCTAATACTAATGGTAAGTAAATGCCAAACGTTTCCTTATAAGAAAGAAGTCACTTTCATGATTACCATATGGGTTGTGCCGACCAATACAACTCTAATCTGTTCTTTGGAAAAGAAGGTGTAGAGGACTGTGTGGGTTTTAGTGTTCTTGACTTAGGGACATGTGCTGTTTATTCCTGCTAGAAGAAGGTCCAACTACAAGAAAATGGTGGACTCAAATTGAGTCCAACTGAAGATGTAAAGAAAACAAACAAGACCAATATATATATGTCAACAAATATATGTATTAAACAACAAATTTACAAGTGACGAAGACATTAACGTCTGTGTTTGTGTGTGGACGTAAAGAGTTTGTTGTTTGGTGAATGTTCGTACATACGTGTGTGTGTGTTTCATGGCGTCTTCCGACAAGTGGGCGAAAACGCTGATTTCTACAAGCGGTTGCATTTCAGCAGATACATTTAAAAATGTAAAGTAGAAAAAGAGAACGAGGCAAGAAGTTGCCCCAGTATTTATAGTGTAGGGAAAGTGTCCTCTAGTGAACACTTAGAGAATTAAGGAGGAGCTAACTCTGACAAAGCAATGCATAAAAACATACAACCTGAGATTTGTGACTGTAACAACAAAATTCTTACCAAAACAACAAACTCCAATTCTATGATGCCACAAACAGGAAAAGTGATAAATTCCCTTATTTTAAAACTTTGATAGACAGTGATGAGGCTCTTGGCTGACTTTTTTTATGCATCACTAAAAAAGGTTTTCATTGGCTATTACTGAGAAAGGTTTCCATTGGGCATCAATGGGAAAGGTTTTGTTTGAACATAAATTTAAAATGAATTTTAAATCAACTGAACAGGAAACATTAAAGTCAAAAATGGGAATACAATTTGAAATATGACATACCTTGAAGGTAATACTTTAACACTGACAATATTTAATGACTGCTAGGAAGCATCATTTATGGCTAAATACTTTTAAAAAAAAATACATCTTCATCCAATACGAAACCAAAAAGCCACTTAAGGTAGAGGATGGGGTGTGTGGATGTAAGAGAAGGATGTAAGTTCAAACTGATATCGAAGAGGTCAAGTTTGAAGTGATTGTGGAAGCATCCTCTTGGGAATCTGTTCTAGAATGTAACAGTTCTTAGGAAGAAGCACTTCTTCCTTATCAATGGAATATGAAGAGAATGAGGGTGATTCGAATCTCTATACACGTGGCATGGCATATTCGAACAGTAAAGTTCCGGACTGGTGGAAATAAAGAATAGAGCTCGTGCAAACATTTACTCTTGAAATAGCAATAGAGTAGCAATAGGATTGTGATATTTTGTCGTGGGGGATGGAGGCTGTAAGGTTTAAAATAATTCACCACCCACAAGGACATGTAAATGATTTTGAACACTGTCAAGGATGCTGTAGGTATTGTCCCAATGTTAAAAATTTGGTAGTAAATTTTATTAAAAGCAGAGAGTTTTTTTCATCGTTACAGCACACTGTAGGTAGAAGTAGGTAAGCATATTAAAACAAAGACAATAAATGAAAGTAATGCTTTAAAAAATATCAAAAGTTTGAATAGATGAATCTAAATCTCACCATTTCTGGGGGCATCCCCAACCATGTACCCAGGAAAAGAGTAAAGATAATTCGGAACCTGAATGTCATCGTATAGTTGGAGGAACGAATTGAAGAGCCAAGGAATCCACATCACCCAACCTTTTATGAAAATAGATTTCACAAATAAAAAGGCACACAGCCAGAACAAAAGGATTAGCTGGGATTAAGTCTAACGTCTGTCATTAAGTTGATTTGTCTATCATTTGTATATCTTTAGTAGGTATTTAGGCATGTTTTTTCTTTTTTAAATATATTTATAAGCCAAGAGATTAAATTTTTCCCTTTGTTTGTTTGTTTGTCTGTCTGTTTGCTTTTTAAAGCAATGTTATTCTACCTTTTTTTTTTTTGAGCTCCACTTTATTTAATCACATTTTAGTTCATTTTTTTTCGTTTTCATCCCTTTAAAGGGAAGATTATAATGCTGATGATAATCTACTACAAAATTCTTTCTTTTCTTTCACTGCCCCCCCTCCACCACACACACACATCGGTGATTTAATTTTATTTTTAAGCATTTAATCATTCCAAGCCTCAGCATATTTAAAAGGTCATCCCACCCACTTGTAAATACCACACAAAATAAAAATCAATAACTTCAGAAATCAATAAACATCGTCACAACCTATAAGTTCTCAGCGCCATGCGAGTGCTGATTTAAGAAGCTTCTGTTGTCATACATAAATAATGGGTAAGTTCATGCCTCATCAATATTTACTCCTCAAAAGTTGCACAGGTTATTAATTTACAAGACGGCTAATTCATTCAGTGGGGTAGCAGCATTTGAGTAGAATTAGTTTCTTTCAGAGAAACAAAATCTTGTAGAATTTGTCAAACCCTAGATCATGCCAGAATAGATTTTGCACTCTAACTTAAAAAGAGGTCTAGAATTTAGATTACCTTTTTAGGTGTGTTGGCTGTTTTCAGAGACAGTTTATGCAATGATTCTAGCATATGTGCAAAATTAAAACCAGACTGTATTTGTCCCTTGGTAGAGTAATGAAATTAAAGTGATCAGAACATCAGTATGGTCAAGCATTAGAAACTGTTTGGTAGCAAAATGACAAGGCGAGGATACAATTAACAAATCAGAGATACCAAAATCACACAAGTTCAACAATTTAAATATCTAGGAAGTGTTTTAACAGAGGACAGGAAGTGTGACAGGTGTGCAGGGATAGCCAAAGATGCCTTCCAAAAGCTATGCAGAGTATTAAGAAATAGAAAAACTTTGTTAGAAAAGAGTACTGAACTGTTACATAATATCAGTCCTCCTATATGGCAGTGAATGCTAGACAGCTCCTCAAAGATGAAGAAGAGACTTGAAACAACAGAAATTTGTTTACACTATTTACATCATTTGGACTGTTGTCCTCATCTTTATTGCCATATTCACGATGTTTCAGCCATTATACATGCCAACCTTCTTCAGGTGATATATGTTGGAATTTCAAACCGAACACTTTATTTAATCTACAGGAGCAGATTGTTCTAATTCCACATGCCATGCCTTTTCTGGATGTCTCAGTTTCAGTTAATTCCCTTTAGTAACTCAACTCTCCAAGTTTTAGTTCCCTCCTCTGTAGCCAGGTATTTTTGGGGGGATTACTTCAATCAATGCTTTTATCCTCTAGTCCAAATGATGTAAATAGTATAAATAGTTACAATATCTCATCTCAGAAAGAGACAGAAATCTGGTTCGACAAAAAGATGGTGAGAATATCATGAACTGAACATGTGACTAATGAAGTTTTAGAGAAAATGAAAGTAAAAAGGAAACTTATACTTAACATCAGGTAAAGAAAGATGAAATTTCTAGGGCACATAAAGAGGAAAGAGGACTTGAAAAATCTGATACTCATAAGACAGATTGGAAGCATGAGGGACAGAAGAAAACAATGCATAACAAACTTAGTAAGCTTGAGTCCATGCCTCATTAATATTTACAGCTAAAATGTTGTGCAGGTTATTCATTTACAAGACTGTTAGTTCATTCAGTGGGGTACCAGCATTTAACTGGAGTTAGCTTCCTTCAGAGAAACATTCTTGTAGAATGACACACCCATGATCATGCTAGAATTAGACTTTTCTTAAAAAGATCTAGAATTTTTTGGTGTATCAATGCTTTCAGAGACAAGTTAGGCAATGATTCTAGTATCATATGTGCCAAATCCTGTTAAAACCGGACCATATTCATCCCTAAGTAGAGTAACAGAATTAGAATGAGCAGATGATCCATATATTCAAGTATTAGAACTTGGTTTTATTGTTACATAGATTTCCATAGTAAAATTAGTATCTAAAATTTTGAATACTAATCTTACTTCAGGGAAGCCAGGTGCAGGATTAAACTGAAGTGACCTCCTGGCCGCTAAGAGCAAACCTACATGAATCGCACAGCTGGATGCTTCTTTTTTATGCACTGTTCCCCTCAGGGCACAGGCAATCATGGTGCGCTGTAACTTCCTGACCCTTGTAGCTCTTTATAACCTTTGTCTTTGTTTCTCCCAAACATTGTTCTACCATCCATTTGCTCAAGCTCATCAAGTATGTTTTGCATTATTTTTCATCTGTCCTACTTACCTTCTATCTGTCTCATGCGCATCAGATTTTCCAAGCCTTCCTTCCTCATAATGTGCCCCAGACTGTCTCTTCCTGATGTTAAGTATTAGTTACCTTTTGGTTTCTATTTTCTACAAGCTTTGTTGTTGCTCACTTGTTCAGTCCATGGTATCCTCAGCATCTTTCTGTAGAACCACATTTCTGTTGCTTCAAGTCTCTAATTCAACTTTGACTCCCGCACTCACTGCCATACATGAGGACAGATATCACATAGCAGTTTCGTACTCTTTTCCCTGTTCCTAGTGAAATTTTGTTTCTTTCTTAGTGCTTTGCTTAGCTTTTGGAATGCTTCCTTGACTATCCAAATATGCCTTCGGATTTCAGTGTCACACTTTCCGTCCTCTGCTAAAACACTTGTCAAATATTTAAGTTTCAGCACTTGTTTGATTTTGGTATCTCCGATTTGGGGTTAGCAATTTTGGACTCATTCTTTTGCTGACAATGATTCATTCTGTCTTCTTTTTTTTTTTTAAGTGTATCACCCCAAGCAAGGCTGGTGGCCACTATCACGCATGTGGTTACAGAAGGGTTGGAGGAAGAGCAGATAGGAGTGGTAAAGGAGAGGATGTGGAGAAAGAGAAGGACGGAGGGTCGATCAAGGCAAGGGGGTTACAGAAGAATTGGAGCGAGAACAGATAGGAATCAAAGATGAAAGGATGTGGAGAAGGGAAGTGGATAGATCAAGGCAACTGGAGATGATGATTGACGCTACATTTAAACTGTTGGAGATTGTATTTGTCAGGGAAACAGTAATAGGGAAGGGAGTTCCACAGGCGAGATGTGCGAGAGTTTATGTTCAATCCTTTCTTCTTGCTTTCCATCACTAGCATCTGAAAGGAGGTTTTCTAACTTTCCACCTGCAGCGACATTCACATGAGCCTATAACACATATATAAACACCTAACACAGATGGGAAAAGAGAATAATCTCTCAGACGTAGCCCATCAGAATGTAAGTTTCACATTCAGCTGAGGGCCCAGAGCTGCACACAAACACAGACACACACACACTGACCGACAGAAACTGACAAAGTCCACAGTGAAATAAAATGTAGTGTTACAGGTGAGAGATTAAGCACTTTTTTTATCAGCTGATGATCTTATTGCTTCAGATCTCTCAGCGGTATGTCCATTTCTCTACCACTAAGTTATGTCTTGAGCTGCACTGTATGCTTGTACCAAGACAAATTTCCTGAGCAAAATTTCAATCTACCTCTTCTCTCTCCACCTATGGGTTAATTAGTAGAACGTGTCAGTAAAACATTAATATCTCAAAAAAAAAAAAAAAATTCATACAATATGTAAATATTTTCTGGCTTTAAATAACTTGCAAGGAGTCATGGTGGAGTAATGTATAACGGCTCAGAGTGAGGAATCGGAGAGCCAAGTTCGAAATCCAGTCGAATCCATTACATTATGCTTGGGAAAGGTATGAATCCTCGTCTTCTTCCCCAGTTATGGGTAAATAGCAGGACAGACCAGGTTCTACAGCCTTGGATGGCAACTGGTCCACTGCAGAAAGAAATGGCAACCTACTGCGGGAAAAAAATCTGCCTCGTCAGTCATGTATCAAAAGTGTGTATCACGCATGACACATAACTGACGGAAATAATTTGCAAATGGTTGATAAGCCATAAAAAAAATCAATCAATCCAGCGGGTCTGTGAGCACACATGCCACCAGCCAGACTCCTGCCATAAAACTGATATGCATATTTCTAGTAGTGTCACAAGAGAGTTACCCAGAGGAATGAATAGCACTCTCTAGTGCTTACTGATGACAGTAGGTTATGCTTTCATGCAAGTGAATCAACACAGATCATGGGAGAACATTTGCCGACAACATACAAAGCTAAACCTTGACATTATGATGTAGAATGTTATAAGTTACAACTCTTACTCACTTTTGGTGCTTGTAGACATTGAACAGTGTCATGCATATTCAGAAGAATCAGTTCTGCTGCTGTTCCTCCAAGATATTTGTCAACAACTTATTTATTTATACAGTCACCAAACCTCTTCCCTTTGAATGTGTATAGGGAGATGATGGGATGAAACATGACTGATTGAGTTCACCCCCCTACAAGTCTTGCAGTTCTTGCAAGAGCCATGGAATAGTTATTTACATTATTTACAAATAATCTATTATTACAATATTTCGGCCTTTGTGTTCTCTAGCCCTTTCTAGGCGCTTCTCAACCAGGGAATTTCAAACTTAACACTTTATTAAATCTACCGGAGCAGATTGTTCTTATTCTACTGTCCATGTATAGGGATACATTTGTCTTGTTCTTATTTAATAATGTTCAGTTATTGCTAGACCAGTTGCCATAATGTTTGAATCTGTACTGCCCAGCAACAAGGCTTGAACCCAAAATTATTATACCACCAAACCCAAAGCAAGAGAACAAGATTAGATATCCATTTACATGGACAATGGAATGAGAACATCTTACCTCCATCAGTTAAATAAAGGGTCCAGTTTGAAACTCCCTGAAGCTTAATCAGATTAACAAGAACCTGAGGAACACTGAAGGACACAACTGTTGAAGCACTAAAATAACAGACACAATGCATCGGAGAGCAGTCCAATTGTAAATTATATAAATGATGATAAATCCTCATTCCAGAGATTCAGAAAGCATAGAATAATACTAGCAGCATGGCCCAGCATTGCCCGGGCTTGATTCAAAAATCGTACGACTCATACAGCAATCGCTATCACTTGACTTAAAATATTTTTGCCCTTCCTTGCCTTTAAAGGAGTGCCCTTTGCCGTGTTGATGTTGCTACATGCCTTACTTCTTGCCTATCTCACACTGCAAATTTTTTCTAAGCTATATACTAAACATTAAATCTGTTACGAAAAAAGAACTAAACAAAATGAACACAAAGCAATCAGCTTTAAAAAAGGACTTGTAACTGGAAAAACCGAATGAAAAAAGAATGTTAACATCAAATACTTTTTCACACCCAACCCAGTTCTGCGGAATCAGAATCAACGTTGAGTTTACGCAAGCAAATGAGCCAATTGGAGTAAAGTGCCATGCAGATTTAAATTTTTCCCACTTGTGATGAATGCAGCTATCGATTTTTTTTTGCATGCTAGCATGCTAGTTAGCATTTGTGGCAGCCAGCTATAAGCTCTCACGCTGGCCAATAGAATCTTCCTGCCTATTCGTGGCAGACAGCTATAAGCTCTCACTCTGGCCAGTAGAAAATGGCTGCAAACTACATGAAAACTACCGTAGAAGCATTAAAAATCGATTATTTCCACTATCGATGGAAGTTGGGAAATGCAAAGTCGGTCTTAGCCTTTATACTAACTTGGAGCATCTGCATGTAAATTTTGGTGCAAATCCGTCAAAAATTGCGGCCGTGCATTCATTACACACATCCTGCCTTTTATAGATAGAGATATCAAAGGATGATATTCTGTTCACCATATGTCTGATTGTATGCTTACAAAAGTACATATTTTTTTAACACCCAAAGAGGATAGACAGTGTTTTGTAATATGTTTATTTTGGAATCTGCACACATATTGATCTGCTTTTGTGATTATTGACTCTAATCCTGCTATATTACCTGTAAAATTAATCCATTGTAAACGAAAATACTTTCAGCATGTTAGAGCATTACAATTCTAAATTTTACCAGTCTTTGTCGGTAAGGTATCTTTTATTCCCAGTGCAGAAACTGATTTTCATAGCTTCAATCTAACATCACGTTAATGAATTTACTTTTTTCAACTGAAAAACCACATTGAAAGAAAGGATTGGACATCAATTGCAAGACGACACAATGCATGGTTGTTAGCAAAACGACGAGCCAAAGAAACAAATTACAAATTACAGATAACAAACTCAAACAATTACGGCAATTTATATATCTGGGAAGTGTTTTAACAGAGGACAGAAAATGTGACACTGAAATCTGAAGGTGATATGGAATAGCAAAAGTTGCCTTTCAAAAGCTAAGCAAAGTATTAGGTTGGTGCAAAAATAATGTCGTTTTCTCACATGAAGTTGAACGTCAAAAAACAACATTATTTTTGCACCAACCTAATATTAAGAAACAAGAAAATTTCATTAGAAATAAATAAAAGAGTTCTGAACTGTTACATAATATCAGTCCTCCTATATGGCAGTGAATTCGGGATACAGAAGGATGTTGAGAATACCATAGACTGAACATGTGGGCAACAATGAAGGTTTAGAGAAAATGGAAACAAAAAGGAAGCAGATCGGAGTGGTAGAGGAAAGATAGTGGATCGATCAAGGCAAGGGGGTTACAGAAGATTTGGAGTGAGAGCAGATAGGAATGAAAGGAGAAAGGATGTGGAGAAGGGAAGTGGATAGATCAAGGTAACTGGAGATGTCGATTGACGTTACACTTAAATAGTTGGAGATTATATTTGTCAGGGAAACAGGAATAAGGAAGGGAGTTCCACAGGCGAGTGGTGTGAGACATGAAGCTATTGGAGTAGAAGAGACGTCTACATCTAACAGTTTCAACAGTGAAGGGGTGGGAACAGGAAGCCAACCTCGTAGGCTGCTTAAATTCATGAGGCAACGGCACATCTGTGAGAGAGCGACTGCAGACAAGATGACAAATCAGGGCCAATTATGTTGCATATCTGTCTCTGGATCTTATCAAGAACCCTGAGGCAAACAGCAGGGGCTCCAGACCATATATGGCAGCAATACTCCCTGCAAGGGTGAATGGTTGATTTATAATACTCCATGCAAGGGCGAAACATCAGGAAGAGACAGTTGAGGTTTCTGGGACACATAATGAGGAAAAAAAGCTTGGAAAATCTAATACTCACATGACAGACTGAAAGCAAGAGAGACTGAGGAAAACAATGCATAACATACTTAGTGAGCTTGAGTAAATGGATGGCAGTGGAAGATTTAGGAGAGATAACAAAAAAGACAAAATTTATTAAGAGTTACAAAGGACAGGAAATTGTGGAGAGCCATAATTGCCTATGTCCTGAGGGTACACAGCACATAAAGAAGAATAACAATGTCTCCATTTATCAGGAAAGAAAATGGGACTGATGCATTGAGTTCAAATCCCAGCTGAGATCACCACTTTCACACAAATAACATTGGAAAAGTATTACTTCACCAATGCTCGACCACAGACAGGAGTTAGCAGCAGGACAGACAGGGATCTCTAACTTTAGTCAGCAATGAGTGTCAGACAAAGACAATTCTTAATTCAAAACCAGTTAGGAATAAGGCCAGAAACTTCAAACTGTAAAATAACTGCTTGCTATAGAAAACACTGCAGTATGATACTCCAGAAGGAAGTCTACAGGGTCAGCGGCACCTAGAGAGATGAGTCCATGGCTCTATATTCCACAGGGGAGTCTACAGGTTCAATGACACCTAGCATGTTAAGTCCATGGCACTATACTCCAGAAGGCAGACTACAGGGTCAGCAATATCTAGCATGATTAATCCAAGGATGTATACTCTACAAGGAAGTCTACAGGGTAAGCGTGATCAGTTTGTGGCTCCATAATCTACAGACAAGTCTACAAGGTCATCAGTACTTAGTGCAATGAGTCCATGTTTCCATATTCCACAGAGAGTCTACAGGGTCATAAAAAAAAAATAAAAAATAAAAAAATAAAATAAAACAAATAAAAACATTTTCACATGTTTCGGTTTTATTCAAAATCTAAAAATATTTTCAGCCTTTTGCAGGCTATTTAAACCAGAAAATATTTTTACATTGTAAGAATTTGGGGGAGATGATGATTTACCAATACAAATCCTACTAATTAACACATAACTGAGGGTGAAGAGGTGGATTCATACCTCTTCCAAGGGTATTTGTGCATAAGTGAATATAACAAACTCAACTGGGATTGGAACTTGGCTCTCCAACTTCCAATTCCAAGCTGTTATTCATTACATCACTTACACATCAAAGTGGTCACCCATCGAGGTACTGACCAGGTTTGACATTGCCTAACTTCAGATCATACAAGAATTAGTGTTTTAATGTAATATGGCTGTAAGTCTGGAAGAAACATGAATAGCCTTTTGTCCTGTGTATTACAAATCAAATATAATATCTCCAAGACAATTTTAACTGACATAATATTTAGAAAAATTATGAGTTGATATAAGGCAAAAAAAAAAAAGAAAAAAAGAATGAGTTAAGACAAAACACAAAAACTATAACCACATTTTAACAATTTTAAAATGTGCTACTTAATTAAGACATTAAAACGATTTTTTAATTTTCCAAATATATCTTAAAGCATTCACTTTTGTGTTCTGCTTGTTTCAAGAAAGAAAAACAAGGAAAGAGCTAATCAATAAGATTTTCTTTCAGATAAACAGCTCAAAGCTAAAACTAAAACAGTGGATAATGAAAGAGAGGCTTAAAGTTACAATAGTACAACTAATTTCCAAACACAGTATGGTATCTGTCAGTCTGTATGCTTTACAGCAGTATTGTGAGGATGACTGCTCACCATGACTCATGCAAGTTATGTCGGTGTTAATTTTGAGTTGTAGTAAATGGCCTCCTAACCATAATACCAGAGAATTGTACAAAGTGCAATGAAAATATATTTTAATGCATATCTCATATATCATTATCAAATGTGGGCAAAAGTTCCCAGCACAAGTATGCCTCTTTCTTCTCTGTTGCTACTTGCGTAGAAAGTGCTCAGATGAACTACATTCCTTAGTTCTGACAGTTCTAATCTCCATGGCTAGGGCCTGTCATGCTGCACACATTTGTGTAAATCACCCTCAGTCTTTCCATATTTCACTGGAGAGAAGCAAGTTCCGCTCGAACAATTTCTTCTTGCGATCTACTGCTCTGCGGAAATGTCACCTATGAGGATATTTTCCTGATCACTACAGTCTTAATCTGTTCAAGTGTACGGTTAACTGTTATCTTCTTCAGCTATCTGCATGAACTGTCCCTCTTACCCTGTAACCATCTACCTTGAGTGGCATCTAGTCTTTGTACAGGGTGAACCTAACTGTATATATCTGCGTATATATCAAATGTGAGCAAATGTCAAATGTTCCAGCACAATTATATATCTCTATCATGTGTGGACAAAAGTTTGCAGCACAATCATATATCTTTATTGTGTTTGAACAAAAGTCCACAGCTCAAGTTTATATCAGTATCAAGTGTGGGCAAAAGTTCCCAACATAAGTCTTTAACTGTATAAAGTGTGGGCAAATGTTCCCAACACAAGTCTGTCTATATCAAGTGAGAGGCAAATGATCCCAGAAAAAGTCTATATCTGTATCATGTGTGGACAAAAGTGCACAGCACAAGTTTATATCCATATCAAATGTGGGCAAATGTTCCCAACACAAGTCTTTAACAGGTTATAGGTTGGGCATATGTTCCCAGCATGAGTCTATATCATTAACAAATGTGGTCAAATGTTCCAGCACAAGTCTATATCTCTATCATGTGTGAACAAAAGTCCACAGCACAAGTGTGAGAAAATGTTCCCAACACAAGTCTTTAACTGTATCAAGTCTATATCATTATCAAGCGTGGGTAAATGTTTCCAGCACAGGTCTATATGTCTATATCTGCATCAAGTATGGGCAAAAGTCCCCAGCACAATCCTATATCTGTATCAAGTGTGGGTAAATATTCGCAGCACAGTTCTATATCAGTATCACGTGTGGGCAAATGTTCCCAGCACAAGTCTGTCTGTCTATATCATGGGCAAATATTCGCAGCACAGTTCTATATCAGTATCACGTGTGGGCAAATGTTCCCAGCACAAGTCTGTCTGTCTATATCATGGGCAAATATTCGCAGCACAGTTCTATATCAGTATCACGTGTGGGCAAATGTTCCCAGCACAAGTCTGTCTGTCTATATCATGGGCAAATATTCGCAGCACAGTTCTATATCAGTATCACGTGTGGGCAAATGTTCCCAGCACAAGTCTGTCTGTCTATATCATGGGCAAATATTCGCAGCACAGTTCTATATCAGTATCACGTGTGGGCAAATGTTCCCAGCACAAGTCTGTCTGTCTATATCATGGGCAAATATTCGCAGCACAGTTCTATATCAGTATCACGTGTGGGCAAGTGTTCCCAGCACAAGTCTGTCTGTCTATATCATGGGCAAATATTCGCAGCACAGTTCTATATCAGTATCACGTGTGGGCAAATGTTCCCAGCACAAGTCTGTCTGTCTATATCATGGGCAAATATTCGCAGCACAGTTCTATATCAGTATCACGTGTGGGCAAATGTTCCCAGCACAAGTCTACATCTGTATCACATGAGGACAAAGGATCCCAGCACACATGTTTTTAAAAAATAAAGATGGAATATATATTTGAAAAACCTTTTCATCTTGAAGGTTTTGCTCATGTGTACCAGAAAAATATCAACTTTCTCTTTCTGATTGTCAGCATAACTGTTCTTTTCATTTCACTTTTTCTTAAGACTTCCTTCTTGCTCACATGTCCTATCTATGGCATTCTCAACATTCATCTGTTGAACCTTGTCTCTGTTGCTTTCAGTCTCTTCTTCATCCATGAGGAAATTGTCTGGCACTCATCATGCAGGCGGATCGATATGACATAGCAGTACGGCACTCTTTTCTTTGTTTCTTATGAACATTTCCTATCTTTTAATACTTTGCTTTGTTTCTGGAAGGTATTTTCCATTTTCTGTATTCCCTGGACACAGCTATATCAGTAACAAGCATCTAGACAACCTAGACAGATAAATCTCTAACAGCTTGATTCTGTCATCTCCAATTTATGGCTCACATCTTGGGTTGCCCCATTTTGCTGACAGGCACACATTCTGTCTTACCTGCTGATTGAGTGGGTGGGAAAGTAAGTGATGGCTTCCCCCTTACCAAGGGGAAGAATATTTTACTTAGTTCTTAAAATCAGTCAGTCCAGTGTTATGCACCTCTGCTTTCCATCTGTGAATTACTTAAATCACCTGAACTGATAAACAGGTAAGTTTGTGAAATCAAAAAAGGAAATGACTTTGCTCTTAATTTATTTCACCTTTATTAATTATCTGCGAGTGATTATGCAAGCTTTTTGGCTCAGGCATCCAACATCAAAACACAGAAATAAATTATTTATTTTGCTTATCAAAACTTATCAGACAGAATTAATATCTACAGGCCATGACAAATGGAAAACAGGTAATTAAGATTAATCCAAAGCCCCATAGTTATCAAAATGATGTTTACATAGAGCGGCAAAGGTAAGAGCATTGGAATTAAGTTCTGAGGTTTTGTCTTAATGTGTTTACTTGATGCAACACACTTTTTCTTTTTTTAAATCAATTTGCCCCAAGTAAGGCAATAATGCCACTAAGACGCAAGAAGCTACTGGGAGTGAAAGGAAATGAGAAGACTTTAAAAGGAACCAGAAACCCAATCTCCTAAACAGGAAGCAAGAAATAAACCTTGACTTTTATGCATCTACCTAATTTTTAAAACAATTTACCCCAATAAAAGTGATAGTGACAGTAAGACACAAGGGGCTACTCGGTGTTAAAGAGAATGAGAAGACTTTAAGCAGAACCGAAAACCCAATCATAAACAGGAAATAAGGGATAAACCTCTACTCCTATTCAAAAGACTTAGAGGAGTATGGGCCGGGCGATAGACAAATCTATCTACTCTTACTGAAGAAAAGAAAAGTGAATAAGCGGAGAACTTAAAAGTATAGAATTGAAGACAGACTTTAGAAGGAACCAGAAACCCAATTCTAAACAGGAAACAAGTGATAAACCTCTACTCCTGTTCAAGAGACTTAGAGGAGTACGGGCCGGACGATAAGCAAATCAAGCTACTCTTACTGAAGAAAAGAAATGTGAATAAGCAGAGAACTTAAAAGTATAGAATTGAAGACAGACTTTAGAAGGAACCAGAAACCCAATCCTAAACAGGAAACAAGGGATAAAGCCATACTGTTGTTGAGATTGAGGAGGAGTATGAACCTGGTGATAGGAAAACCTATCTACTTCTTAGACTTAAATGAAAGAAAACTTATTTGAAGTTTGAAATAATTTTCTATAGATAAAGCATTTTCATTCTTTATTATTATAATCATATTACTAGTTTTCTTCCATCTTATTATTGTTGCTTTTCAGATGAAGCATTTTCACCACTATTAGCCTTATTCCATTTAATTATTGCTCTTTTTTTATCACAACATTCTAGATTAATAAACTCTGACTATAATTGCACATGGTGATCAATTAGAAATGAATTAGCTGCCAACAAATCTTGATCTCACATCACCAATACCCCTGGGATTGCACCTTTAATAGACACGCCCTTAACTATTTCAGCCAAAGGGGCATTGGTGATTACATGGAATATAAGTTTATAATTATAATGCCACTTCTTTAATTCTCTATTCCATATTTGTTTTGCTAACTTGTGTAGAATCTTTTTTAATTTTAAGAAAACCCATCTTTTCTACTATTATTTCAGCACTAGCTTTACTCCATCTCATTATTGCTTTTCATCACAACACAGTGCCATTGAATTCTTCAAACACTTGAACAAACAGAAAATTTTATTGATTTCAGTGCTATGACATGAAATAACAACTACATGGTGAAAAGTTATTAACAGTGAAAATGCTTGACCTAAAAAGCCACAATAAAATAGAATAAAATTTGTAATAAAATGATAATAATAATAATAATGAAAAAGCAACAATGAGATAAAATTAGTAATAAAATGATAATAAGGAAAATGCTAGAAATAAAATGCCACAATAAGATGGAATAAAATTAGTAATAAAAAAATAATAGTGAAAATATTTGACCTAAAAAGCTACAATAACGAGACATAAAATTAGTAATAAAACCTTCGACTAAAAACTGGCAGTCATATAGTGGAACAAAATTTTAATTATTAAAAGTAGTTAGCGTTTTGATTTACCAGGTCATTAATATAACTCACCGGGCACTAAGACAAGAGGCTTATTCACAGACAGACACAGAGAAAAATAAAAAAAAAATTTGAAATGAGTACGTGCTTTATTTTCTGAAAGTCAAATTCCCATTACATAAAAAAGTTACTGCATATTCTAACATATGTGTTTACATTTTAAACATGAAAAAAAATCTCTTGAAACCTAAATGTCAGCCATTTTGTTTAACAGAACTGATACGATATGGCAAAGGTGACAATAACTCTGCATCACATATGGAAGCAAGGAAGTGACACAATTACCAAAGTTTATTGACGCTAACCTGTACAAAAATTTCAAATTTTACCAATAAAGACAACTCTTTCTTTCTTATAATATTTGCTATATTTACATACATATTTTATACACTAAATATAACAATTATGATGTGACAGAAATATTATATTTGACTATTTCTGTCTTGTAATGGTTACTACATTTATATACATATTTCATACACTAATTGGGACAATTACTATAGGACTGCACTAATTCCGTATTTATTTTTATTGCTTAAATATATAGTTTGCTTAAATATATAATCAATTAAAATAGAAAGTCACTTTATCACATACAGTAATAATTAACAGCATGTCTTATGTTGTATGTTTCCTTTGAATTTTGGGGGACCTTTTTGAAATTTTAGTCTAGTAAAATGATATATAAAAATTAACAAGTGTGTCTTGCTTTGATTCAAGTGTACAACTGAGAAAGCAGCAACTCCATGACATATTCATTAATCCAGCATTCTGTTGTTTGAACAACCACATGATAAAAAATTAACTTAAAAATTATGCTGTGTAAAGTGCTCAGATACTACATGGATCTGAAATACAATGCACAGAAATTATGCCTAGGATCAGTGGTGTATCAAGAATAGGACTTTCATCCCAAGTTACATACAAATACTCCAATCTCAAAAGTAGTACAAATCCATATGAAAAAAATTCATTTTTGACAGGTGCTATTCTAGTCGCAGATATGTGGTTACCATCAAAGTTATCAGCATGGAGAGTGGAATTAGAGAACTGAGTTCAAATTCAGGCCTAGTCTCTTAGGAAAAGGATGAACCCATCTCTTCTTCCAAACAAGCTATGGATTATATAACAGGGTAGACTGCTTTGGATGGCAGCAAATCTAGAAGGTCTACTTCAAATTCAAAAGCTTGGATAAGGGGATGGGAAACCACTCCACTGTCTATCAAAATCAAGTGTAGTTGGAGAAAACTACAACTAGCACAGACATTTTTTTCTATTTAATTTTCTTACCTCCTTCAAAAAGTTTGTTATAAGTGTGATCCATACACCAGGGCATTTGAAATGTGTAGGAGTAGCCGTAGATCTACACAAGGCATGGAAACCAAATGATTCTGGGAGATGTAATGAAATTGGTTTAACTAATAGGTAATTAGCATAAAGGGAGCTATAACTATAGCTCATGAGCAAGTTTGAGTCAGTGTATGTAGAATATCTACGGTTACTAAGTTTGATCATTATAACAAAATGTTTAGTATTTATTAGTTCAACATTTTGTCACTATGAATTCAGAGTATATGCCATAAGTTAGGATACAATATAATGGATCTGATCAGTTCATTCAATTAAACAAACGATCGATCAATAGATTGTTTTTATGCTAATGTTCACCCAATACAAGATAGCGGGTTACTGTGAAGAATTGTATTAGCATAAGGCAACTAGTAAAGTTCATGAGGTTATGCAGGAAAGATAAGGATAAAACCTAGATTTGAAGATGTCAAGATTGTAGTGATTGGGAAAAGACCCTGCTGGGATTCTGTTCCAGAAAACAGCAGTTCTTGAGAAGAAGCTGTCCGAGTGGAACTTATTTCTTACTCATGAAATGGGGATGATTCACCCTTGGATACATGGCATGGTGGGTCCCAGTTGCAAAAGTCAGGGGTGATGGGACTAAGGAATGTAGCATGTCAGGTCACATGCCGTAGAAATAGTAATAGTGCAGTGAGAAGGCTCACAATGTTTAGTCTGAGGAATTATAGCTGTGGAAGACAGACAAGTATGAACTGGACAGCTCTAGCCCAGATATGGCAGCAATACTCCATTTTTACGTCAGATCTGGCTCTTGCAAAGATAGATTATAGCAAGGGGAGACGGATATTTACTGGTGCAGCACAATGAACCAACCATTTTTCCAGAATCTTTAGCAATAGATTCGATGTACAAGTTTCACTTGAGGTCTGGGGAGAACTTGAATCGAAATAGATGTTCAAGGCAAGGCGTTTCCTTGAGAGAAGATTCATCCATTATGATAAGTGAAAGTTCAGGGTTCAGGGTCTGCTCGGTGGTAGTGGTGGAACAATAGATACATAGGAACACTTTCCCTTTTTTTCTTTTTACAGTGAGGTTCTTAGATTTAATAAAAATTTCCCTGTTTCTTAATATATTGTTTACCTTTTGGAAAGCATCTTATGCTTGTAAAATAAAATCGGAATCCATATACCAGAAAACTGCATCCAATCATTTTCTTCTTTATTTTAATTAGAAAAAAAAAAAAAAAAAAAAATCACTTCATACCATGTTTCCCCGACTCCCAAACATTTTCATAACCTACCATTCTAGCAACAGGCTAAAAGCATTAGCTTTGCACTCCCCAGGAATAATTTGACATTCTTTAAAATTTACCGATTTTTTTTTTTTTTTTCAGATGAGGAATCATTATATTCAGAGCAACATTTTTTCATCAGTCTTCCTTAACTCTTTCACTCCTGTCTGCAGCTTCTTGACAGTGACTACTGTATTAAACTTTGGTTAAAAATATTTATTTTGCTTTTATGACTTTCTATTTTCACTTGCATGTACACCACAGGAAGCTGATGGAATAGCCACTCCGTCGACTTCCTCTGGCTGTTCACTTCCTGTAGATTTGTTTCCGTGTGTGCAGAGCTGTCAGAATTCTTATTTTTCCATACACTCCATTCTCTCAGCATTTATTTTTATTTTTAACAAAATTGAAAAGTAAACACTGAATCCATGGCAATGTGTGTATGATGAGCTTACAAAACAAATCTTGAAAAATTACTATTTTTCTATTATAAATCAGCTATGAATCCTCAGAAGAGTAGGAGCCGGAAAAACATATTGAAACTATTTAATAATACCAACTGAAAAAGTATGTCAAAATTACAGTAATTTAATGTGTTTTTTTTTTTAGGCAAGCAGAAATTCTGCCAAATAGATAACTAGAGTTATAATATACTCAATAAATTGAGAATAGTCCAAATATTTTTTTGCATGAAACTCTCGGGTCAGCTAATCAGATAAATTTAAACTTTTCTTGATTTAATTATATATATATATATATATATAGATATATATATATATATATATATATAAATATATATATATAATTTAAAGAAAAACAGACCACTTTAAGGCTCCATGTAATAATTTATTTCACCATAGCCCTTTTAAAGGATGCTGGATCATCAGAATACACTTCCAAAAGGTGAAACGAAAAATGAAATGAACATTTAAACTTTTGACGGGTAGAATTAAGTTTATGTAATTTAACAGAGAGGGTAGTGAGGAGTGGCGTGAGAGACATGATCAAGTTTAGAGAGGGTTTATTTTAATATTTCTATCTATCATACTTAGTATTAGGGGAGGAGAGACCAGACATTGACCTATTTAATCGGTTAACTTAATATATATATATATATATATATATATATATATATTAAATAAACTAAGTAAGTAATAAACAAATTAACAAACCATGAACACACACATAAACACAAATAAATGTAATAATAACAACCAACAACAAATAATCAAAATTTATCAAACAATGCTACAAATAGTAAAAAAAAAAAGAAGGCATTTGTACCCATAATTATTACCACTCAAAAGCTCCTAGAATAATTCAACACATAACCATTATTGCCCACCAAAATATCATCAGAATAATACAAAGACTACCCACAATGCATCACTGACCTGCATATATAAATAGTCAGGCAAAAGCACAACACGTGGCCAAGACGATCATGTTTAGCATGAAACAGACTGTCACATCTGGGTGTCAACTTCAATGTCCACTTTTATATTTACATACACTCTATTCCTGATATTGAGCCATTTAACCCAACTCTATAGCATAACTTAAAACTATATTCTATCATATATATATATATATAAGACATTTTTATGTTTAACATTGTTTTTATAGATACAAGTATTTAAGTAAATGCCCTGTTTATAATAAACAGTATTAAATAACATTTACCAGCCTGAATGTCCGAGAAATTTTCATAGAAAATATTCGTCCTCGACAGGATTCAAACCTGTATCCTATACAGAACCGTCATATAGCCTGACGTGCCTTAACCATTTTGGCCAATAAGGATCGTTCGGTTGGCAAGGTCGAATTTACTGCTTACAAAAACAATGTTAAACATAAAAATGTCTTTAAATAATTGTCGGACTTTGTCCATTTCATAATGTGTGATGTCTTTTGTTTACATTTGATACGCCATGAGCAGTTATGAATGTATGTGAGAGATTCATGGAAGATTGAAGTTTATACGCTCCTCCCTGTCTGAACATTAAGAAATCTTATAAAAAGAAAATGTGTTTCCCAACAGTGATTGAACCTGCATTCCAGTTTTCAATCAGGGAAACCACTCTTTAGCCAAGTGTGCCCTACCGATTAGGCCACAGCAAAACCTCATGGTAAAGCAAAGATGACATTAATTTCACTATTCAAAAAATAACACAGACGTCAACCCAAACACATGTAGCCATTAAATCTTGTTTCCTTGCCACATACAATCTTCACCTATTTAAATGCAACATCATTTGCCATTTTCTGTCTTCCTGCTCCTGTTCTTTTATTGTCCTTTTCCTCACTTCTCTAGTCCTGGGTATGATGATAAACTACATCTGGCAGCAAGGTCTCTGATCGGGAGATTGGATGTTTTGAGGAGCATGAAACCACCTCTTAATTGCTGTTGTTCACAGGTCTACCCTGAGCCAGGGAGGTAGCACCTGTTAGTATCTAAATTATGGCAAATAGTGAACCTCCAGAAGAAAACAAAATACTGTGTAAGTGTGAAAGTACATTTCGGGGGTAAAAATACCAGAAATGCATTTTTGTATAAGGAAATTACCAGCAATACCTATTTATAGTAAAATTACCATCAATACATTTTATAACAAAATGATCAACAACACATTTTATTTCTAGTTAAAGGTATACAATTGCATTCAAAATATATTCAGTTGAAACCAAAAAATTGTGTTCAAATTATTTAGATTTCGGCATTAAATAACCCATAGAGGTGTTGATATGCCACTAATCAAACAACCAATATGAAAGAACTCTTTCATGACATTGAACCATAGAATATCCTACAATTTCTTAAAGAAATCAAACTATATTCCAAAATATAACTTCAACAAAACTACAACATAATACACACATATCACTGCCTCTAGTAATGAATGCAAGATGTTAGGCTGAAATTTTAACTTTGCTCACCAATTCAAAGTTTTCCTTCTCTTAGGCTGATTAATTCTACATGTTTGTGGGGCAGTCTACTCTGCTATTTAACCCATAGTTGAAGGGAGACTAGAGACAGATTTATGTCTTTCCCAAATACACTGGTGTGAAAATGAATGTAAAAGGCTGAAATTTGAACTTTGCTCACCAATTCAAAGTTTTCCTTCTCTTAGGCTGATTGACTCTACATGTTTGTGGGGCAGTCTACTCTGCTATTTAACCCATAGTTGAAGGGAGACTAGAGACAGATTTATGTCTTTCCCAAATACACTGGTGTGAAAATGAATGTAAAAGGCTGAAATTTGAACTTTGCTCACCAATTCAAAGTTTTCCTTCTCTTAGGCTGATTGACTATATGTTTGTGGGGCAGTCTACTCTGCTATTTAACCCATAGTTGAAGGGAGACTAGAGACTGGTGTGAAAATGAATGTAAAAGGCTGAAATTTGAACTTTGCTAACCATTTCCACTTTCCATGCCAGTATCTGTAACACTACCATCATATAGCATATATTTCCTAAGAAATGCAAAAACAAAACAAAATTAATGTTTTCAGGGCTTCTTCTATGTCTATGTAAGTTTAACCCTTCATATAAGATATATATCTAAGAATAGCATATATAACATCCTATACAGTTGTGTTGAAGAATATCAGTTAAAAACCAGACTTGAAAGGCAGTGAAATGCTATAATTAAACATCATGATATTAGAATTCAAGATTGCATTCTATAAATTATCTAAAACAACACAGGAGATATAGCTAAAATATTAGGTATGTGTAAAAAAACTTTGTGTAAAAGTTTCCCACATTTTTTTTAATTAAAATAAAAAGATTTCTACACCATATTCAGCCTCCATTTTTCAAAAAGGCGAGTGCTGTACATACCTCCAGTAAACCTATGTGCAATCTTTTAACTGAAGTATACAAAAAAAACCCAAAAAAACTGAAGTATACAAAAAAAGAAATCAACTAAACAACATATTTTATGAAAAAATATTTGGTAAAAATAAAGCAGATTCTTAAACAGACAAACAATTCCTGCAGACAATTTATTAAAGAAAAAAAATTCCTCATTTTCACTTTAGCAGACACAGCATCTTAAATTCAACCAACTACAGGTTTTAATATTTCAATTCAGTCTATAAACTTGATAGATAAATAGATTTTTTTTTAATATTATTATCCCCTCAAGTTAGAGAGCAAAAATGAAAAATAACACTGGCATCTCATTTTAACAGATATACAGGTATAGACTTTTATGAGCATAAGAAAAGGCAAGAAGTAAAGTTCATGGGGTTATGCAGGAAAGATAGGGTTAATACTGGACTTGAAGAGGTGAAAATTGTAGTGATTGCCAGGAGTCTGTTTCACAAACAGCAGTTCCTTGGTAAGAAGCTGTCCAAGTGGAACTTAATTCTTAACTAATGAAATAAGAAAGGAATGATTCTCACTTGTGAATGTGGCCTGGCCAGATTCAGCTGCAAAGGTCAGGGCTGGTTGTACTAAAGAATATAGCTTGTCAGATCACATGCCATGGAAATAGTAAGAGGCTCACAATCTTTGACTGAGATATAAAAAAAAAACTATTAGAATACATTTACTATACAGGGTGTGGTGGGTACATTGTTGCCATTTTATATTTTTAATTTTGTACATGCATGTTGGTTGTTTTAGATTTTGTCAAGTGCATAGTATAGTAAGGTCAGTTGGGCACCATTTGTGAGAAAAAGAGCACCATGATAAAATTTACTCCACCAGAAATTTGGAAATAGCATGCTGTACTATTTGGCATTCATGCCAGAAGCTCCAAATACAAACATTTCAGTGTGTTTTGGCGTCAATCTGAGGATAGTGAAGAGGATTCAGAAAAATCTCAATGAGTCTAATGCTAGTTATTAAGGTATGACAGCTCGGAAAACTCACTCTGATCATTCTGATGAGAAAAGAACACCTGAATTTATTAGTGATGGTCTCAGACTCAGCTCAAAGGCCAACATCTAATGCCTTGAGGAGGTAGTGCTGCTCTGCAAGACATTATGCCTGACAACAGGACTCTGCACCATGCCACACAAGCTGGAGAACTTAATCGTGGCCGTTAAACAATTTCTGCAACCACATCACCCCTTACATCTGGCAACCTCCATCATTATTATGTGTGGGGTGAAGCTGAGACCAACAAAACTAACTGAAGGCAAGGATCATGGCAGCATTCACCAACTTAAACATTTGAAGCCAATGGAGATTTTATTGAATAAATTTACTCTTTAGTATTTCAAGATATTTTTGTGTAGTTATGGTAAATATATCTGTTAAAATGAGATGCCAGTGTTATTTTTCATTTTTGCATAAGTTAGATGACAATTTATCCATCGCACCCTGTACTTTTACAACATACGAAAAAGCTGTTCAAATAAATTTTCAGTAAAAACCAATCATCTTTTTAAACAGACATATAAGATTCCTGCAGACACTTTATAAAAAAAAAAAAAAAAAAAAAAAAATTTACACATTTTCACTTTAACAGTAGCGCCATTTTTAATTCAACCGGCGGCAAGTTTCAGTAAGTTGAAATTTAAGATTCTCAGTAAAAGTTATACCAACAGAAGTGATGGCAGATCCATTACACAGCTGATGTCTCAACCAGAATAAAAATCCATTTGTCTTTGTACTCCCAAAATTGGATGATTGAAGATTCTCCCAAAACTGCAGCTAATGGCGGCAATATGAGCCATTTCCTTATAAAAAAAAAAAAAAAATGGCAACTGGAATTACACCTTTACTCCCTGGCTACCAGGCTGGGATCAAATGAAGTAGAGTTCTACTTATCTCTACTGGTAATATTAGCCATTTCCTTATAAGGAGATATTCAGCATTCATTGGCTGAGCAGTCGGTTTAGGAAAATTTACAAAATCTTTCTATTAAAACGGTTTTTCAGGAGAACAGGTTTGGTTGGTTGTTTGGGGTTTTATGGCATATAAACCACTATGGGTTATTTAATGCCAGATCCAGTATTTACTAAATATATCAAAAACGTATAGCTGGCAACATCATTGTTTCAAAAACTGGCAACATCATTGTCTCAAAAAAGTGTAGTTGGCAACATCATTGTTTCAATGTGCTGGAAAAGACCTGGAAAAGTTCACTATTTTCCCATAGCTGGGACCCCAACAGGTGCTACCACCCCGGGTCAGGGTGGACCTGGGAACACCAGCAATTAAGGTGGTTCAATGCTTCCTCAAAACCTCCTGATCAGAGGCCTTGCTGTTGGATGCAGTTTAACGTCGTACCCAGGATGGCAGGAGAACAGGTTTCTCAAGTCCACTAAGTTCTTTGCAGTATTGATGGGGGGATCCCTTTTATAAGATTGAACTGTACCTTATATCCTGATGTATAATTTTAAAAACGCACTTCAAAGCCACGGAAGTTGCTTGTGAAATTCAAAAAGTGTTAGAAAACAAATAAACAAAAAGAACTGACTATACTGTACAAAACATTTCTAAGCATTTCAGAAAGTGGAAACTTGTTCCTTGCAGTAAATAAATGCCCAGAAGTGGATGACCATAAGTTATTCATTATAGTCCTTTACAGCCCAGGGTAGAAGAGAACATGACTACAAGCCCTCAAAAAACTTTCAAAAGGGTTACGATCATCAGAAACATCGATAAATCTAGAGCATTAAATAAACATTAGAAAATATACAGCAAGTAATGAAATAAAAACACTTTCAATGCTATATTAACTGTATCAGTAAAATGGGACACAAATTTTTAAAGACACATTGGAATAGTGAAAGATGCCTTCCAAAAACTAAACAAATTATTAAGAAACAGGAAAATTTTTATTAGAAATAAAGAAAAAATTGGTGAACTGCATAAGTGTTATGGTAATTTACCAGCGCACACATGGACTCTTCCAGCTATAAATAGGAGCAGGTACTGCCTTTTGGAGGGTGAAGTTTCCAGCAGTCAGCTCTGACAGTCGGATCGAACATTCTTGCTGTAACACTCTCGTTTGTATATGTTTGTATTACTGTTTTCTGTTAATATATTTGTTTAACTCAATTCCTCTCTTGTGTCTTTATTTCTGACCCTAACAAGGTCACAACAATAAGAAAAGGCAAAAAGTAAAGTTCATTGGATTTTACAGGAAAGATAATGGTTAGCACTAAATCTGAAGAGTGACTGAGTAAACATCCTGCCAGCTATGGATTAAATTGCTACTCTATCACTATTTGCATGGCAAATGTAGCAACAAGCTATATTTCTAATGTGTAATGGATAGAGCTTCCGAATAAGACATCGATGTACTGAGTTTGAATTCTAGTTGAGTTCGTTTCATTCACTTACACACAAATACCCCTGGGGAATGTATGAATCCATCTCTTCCCCCTCAGCTATGGATTAAATAATATCTGGAAAGTCATTGTTATCTCTAAAACATTGTTAATCCGATATTCACTGGCAATTTAAAAACAAATATTCTTACAATCCTAAAAATATGTTTTTAGCTCTAAATAACCCAAAACGGTTGATAAAGCATAAAAATCAATCAATCCGTTGGTCAGAAGGAAGTTCCACTCAGACAGCTTCTTTCCAAGATTCCAAGAAAGACTATTTTGTGGAACAGACTCCCAAGAAGATGCTTTCCTGATTACTGCAATCTTAAACTTTATCCTTGGCAACAAAGAAAAGAATACTGAACTGTTATGTGACATCTGTCCTTCTTTACGGCAGCAAATGTTGGATGATTTTCTCAAAGATGAAGAAGACACTCAAGGTGACAGAGATGTGGTTCTACAGAAGGATGCTAAGGATATCATGGACTGAGCGTGGAGGTCTTAGAGAGGTTGCAAACAAGAAGGAGACTTATAATTAACACGAGGAAGAGGCAACTGAGATTTCTGGGACATAATGAGGAAAGAGGGCTTGAAGAATCTAATACTCATGGGTCGAACAGAGGGAAAGAGAGACAAGGGAAAACAACATGTGACATACCTGGCGGACTTAAGAAAGTGGATGACAGAAAGTGGTCTGGGGGAGGAAGCAGAGGGAAGAAACTTGTTAAGAGCTGCAAGTAACAGAGGGATGTGGAGAGCCATGATCGCCTATGTCCTGAAAGGACATGATATATAAAAAAGAAAGAATATCTATCTTACATATCCTCATAATCTGCACTTACTTCCTCATCTTATATCCATGAAACAACTTCATTGAGTAACCCTCTAGCTTGTGTGGCAATTGGGCCTTGAATTTATTGTTTACATAGAAAAAAGCCCCCCCTCCACACATACACACCACCACCAACACCAACACCACCACCACCAAAAAAAAGCAATTTTTGTAAAACACCAACAATTTCTGGAATATAAAAATTTTGGATTTACACTTTATCAGCTTTTCTTTCCTTTTTCTTTGTAGACCAAATTTTCACCTCCTAAACTTCCCTTAGTAAAGTTATCAGTGGATAAATACTGGCATTAAATATATTTTAACTTGACTGAAAATCTGGCTTTATTCCACACCATTGAATAGCATAGTCAGTTTTTTTTTTCCATCAAAGTGGAATCAATAACTCGTGGATACGAAGATAATTTGGAAAAAAAATCAAGTGAAAGGAACACAGCAGGCATCAATGGAAATAAACGTGGACTTTTATTTCTTTATTACAAATAAAGTGTTTTTTTTTTTTAATATTCATATAAATATATGTATTTGAATGGCTATGAATTTCCATAGTCTTTTAATAGAAAATACTTCTTGCTAAAATATCTCTGCAGTTAGAATTGAGCACCTCCAGGTCTTCTGATCTTCCTTCCTTAGCCCTGTTCATTGAACTGTGTATTCCCCAGTGTACTGGGATGAATGCATGCTTCTATGGAGGTGAGAGTGTGTCTGGGTTTGTGCATTAATGCCAGACTCGAAAACTTATAGCCTAAAGAATCAGAAATATTTCTCAGACTTCTGCAATGTCCAAAACAAGTCGAAAGAGAATAGCAACAGTTTTCTAGTTTGGCATCACGCTGACATTTCCCATCTAAAATACACCAGCCCACCCAGTTGTGTGTGTGTGTGGGGGGGGTGAATAGATGGTGTATATATTTTTTTTAAATCTTTTTTTTTTTTCTCTGGTGTTTTACTGCTCTTTCTTTAGAAATCATCTTCATTTTGTTTCATTTTTTTTCTTTTCTATCATTCTTTTCTTTTCTTTTCTTTATTTATTTCTTTCTTGTCTTAGACATTGCCCTCCTCAATTATTTTTCTTTGTCTAAATTTTATTCATTATTTATACTTTTTTGTTGTTTTTTCGGGCGGAGGGTGGGGGGTGATCTCACATCAAATTTTTTTCTTTATTCATTACCATTTTCTTGTTTTTATCATTCACTTTTTTCAATTTTTTTTTTCTTCTGATGTTACTCGTTCTTTTCCTTTTGCCTAAAATGCAAGACATTTTTTTAAAAAATCTTTTTCTTATTTTCTCTTTACTTTTCTTTTTCTGTCTATATTTCTGAGATGAGACATTGTAACTGTTTACACTACTTACATTGTTCGGACTACTGTCCTCATTTTTATTGTCATATTCATGACGTTTCGGCCATTGTACGCTCCGACCTTCTTCAGGTAGATATACATTGGGATTTCAAACCGAACCCTTTATTTCATCCACCAGAGTAGATTATCCTAGTTCTACATGTCATGCCGTTTCTGGATATCTCAGTTTCAGTCATTTCCCTTGTTAATGACTCAATTCTCCAAGCTTTTCTTCTTCTCTGCCGTGGCCAGGTATTGAACTCACAACTCTTAGGGTCAAATCACTGGATTACTTTAACCAACGCTTTTATCCACTGAGTCATTGGGGACTAGAACAATCTACCTCAGTGGATGAAATAATGGATTTAGCTTGAAATTCCAACATATATCACCTGAAGAAGGCCAGAGTGTACAATGGCCGAAATGTTGTGAATATTACAAAGATGAAGAAAATAGTTCAAACAATATAAATAGTGTAAATACTTTTTTTTCCTCTCTCTCTCTCTTTTTTTCGATTTCCCTCCTCTCTTTATTTCTTTTGGACATTGTTTTTGTTTTTATTTCTTTTCTGTCATTATTATTTTGTCTTCCTTTCTTTCTTTCCTCTCATATATTTTTAATTTTTTCTCTTGGACTTTGTCTTCTCTATTGTTCCATTTCCCTGCTATGTCTTTAATTACAATAGTTTTTTGCTTACCATTGCAAATATCCAACAGACTGACAGTTCGAAAGAATATTTATTCTCATGTAGCTGCTAAGACGGGACTGTTGAAAAATATTGGAAAACACGGCGCGTGAACGAATTATGAGTTAAAAGTCAATAAAAACGTGGTACGAAAAAAGAATTCAATTAAAAAAAAAAGAAATAAAGAGAAAGCGACAAAACAATGTAAATAAAATTAAGTTAGAAGAAAAAATTTTTTTTTTACAATGATGTTCACCCTGTACAAAGTTCGAGAGCCACTCAAGATAGAGGTTTATAAGTGAGAGGTATAGTTTATGCGGGCATGTGGAAAAGATAACAGTTAACCCTAGACTTGAACAGGTTGAGATTGTAGTGATCAGGGAGTCAGTTCCACAAAGTAGCAGTTCATAGGAAGAAGCTGTTCGAGTGGAACTTACAATAGAATACAAAGAGAATGAGGGTGGTTCATTACAATGTACATAGCATGACGGATCAGCCATGAAGGTTAGAACTGGTGGAACTGAGAAATGTAATTTGTCTGAGCACTTTCTATAGAAATAGCGATAGAGAAGTGAGAGATTTACGATATTTTGTCTATGAGAAAGGGGTTGTAGCAGAGAAAATAATTTATCACCTACAAGGACATGGAGACACTTTGGGACACAAGACTCGAGAGTGAAGACTGGATAGCCCTTGTCAATATATGACAACAGTATTCCATTTTCAGCCTGGTCTGACTCTTGTAAAGGTAGAGGATAGCAGGAGGAGTCTGGTACTTACTGGAGTGGTACAGTGAACCAACTGTTATGAAATTGAAAGAGAAAATAGAAACAAAAAATAATTTTAAGTAGCTTTAACTGGGCCTGATGTGGCGGCTGGAGAAAGTGCTTAGTTTTCCATCAGCACCAACAATCAAAGTTCAAGCACAGGTAAAAGCCAGAATTTATCATTCTAATTCGAAAGGTTAAGAAAATGATTTCAGTAAATCTAAAAGTAAATAGAAAGTGGCAAAAGACACAGATGTTTCTTCTCACCAGACTTATTCAATCTATACTCATAGAGAGAGAATTAAAAGTTTTGCCAGGATTCATTATTGGCAACCACAATCTTAACATATATATGCAACACTGTTGATAGAAAACAACAAAGGGAAACTACAAGAATTCCTACAAAAGGTAGTGAAGGAAAGCAAGAAGAAAAGACTAAATATCAACTGCAAGAACATGGAAATACAAACTGGAGATACTAAAATCAAACAAGTGCAACAATTTAAATGTCTAGGAAGTGTTTTAACAGATTATGCAAAGTACGACACTGAAATCAGAAGAAATTGGGATAGCAAAAGTTGCCTTCCAAGAGCTAAGCAAAGTATTAAGAAACAGGAAAATTTCATTAGAAACAAAGAAAAGAGGACTGAACGTTTACATAATATCACTCTATATGGCAACAAACCTGGACAATCTCCTCATAGATGCATAAGAGACTTGTGCCAACAGAAATGTGGTTCTACAGAAGGATGATGAGAATACTATGGACCAAACTTGTGAGCAATAACAAAGTTTTAGAGAAAATAGAAACAAAAAGTACAGTTATACTTAACATTAGGCAGAGTTACTTGAAATTTCTAGGGCACATAATGAGGAAAGAGAGCCCAGAAAATTCGATACTCACAGGACATACTGATAGTAAGACGGAGAGAGGAAAACAATGCATAACTTACTTAGTGAGCTTGGGTAAATGGATGGTATAACAAGGTTTAGGAGAGATAGTTTGGTTTGTTTAATGGCATATCAACTCGTTATGGGTTATTTAATGGCAAAATTTAATTTCCCTGAGAGCTTTGGTAATTTCTTTTTTACTATTAAAATCTATTACTGGAAATTTTTACTATAAAAATGTATTTTTATACTTTCATAATTTTTTTATATCAGTTTTGGGGTTCACTATCTGCCCATACATGGGACCCTAACAGGTGCTGTTGTTCCCAGGTCAGGGTGGACCTGGGAACAACAGCAATTAAGAGGTGGTTCCATGCTCCTCAAAACCTCCCGATCAGAGGCCTTGCTGATGAATGTAGTCTATCATCATACCCTAGATGATTAGGAGTAATAACAAAAAGACAAAACTTATCAAGAGCTACAAAAGACAGGAAATGGTGGAGAGCCATGGTTGCTATGGCAGATAGAAAGGACACCTTTCTGTTAGTAAGGTTCATCCAGGATTTATTCAACTGTACTCTCCACTTCCCAATTCATTCTTTGTTTGCTTTATATTTATTTCTGGTTTTGAATTGTCCCTCTCCTAGACTGACTAAAAGCCAAGGCAAAAGAGCCCTGTCTGCCCTGGTATTTGTCGATAGCTCGATGTGTTGTGGAAAAGAAAGAGATTTATGCTTTTTTCCAAGAGCATTAGTGAAAAGTAAATACAAACTGCTTCAGCTTGGATTAGAACTAAACTTCTTCTCTGCACTGTATCCCTTCAGGATGTTGGCAATCATGACTTCACAGTTTCCTGTTCTTTGTAGCTGTTAGTAAATTGTCTTTTTGCTATATAGCCATGCCTGTTTTACCAGCCATTTGCAAAAGCTCATTAGGTAGACATTATCCAATAAGTAAGCGAAAGGTAGACACCATCCAAAAAGTAAGTGAAAGGCAGACACAAAGCAAAAAGTCAGCAAAAGGTACACTATTTACATTATTCAAACTATTGTCCACATTTTTGTTGCCATATTTATCACAACATTTCAGCTGTTGTATGCTCCAGCCTTCTTCAGGGAGTTGGAATGTCAAACTGAACCCTTTATTTCGCTTGCTGGGACAGACTGTTCTATTTCCACATGTCATGTCTAATGGATGTCAATTATCAGTTATCTCCTGTTAATTCACCTCTCCAAGTTCTACACAGCCTTAACCAGGTATTGAACTCACAATTCTTTGGGTTCTGTCACTGGATCTAACTAAAGCCTTTATCCACTGTGCCATGTCATTAAGGACATCTGTGTATGAATTTCTGGGACTTATAAACTTAATGTCTTCAACTATTTTTTACCAGTGCTCATATTGCAATTTTTGCTGCTATCATTGCATGATTTTTACCAGAGCTCATATTGAAATTTTCATTGTTATTATTGCAAAAGGTAGACAAAAACCAAAATGTAAGCGAAAGGTAGACACCATCCAAAAAGTAAGCAAAAGGCAGACACTGTGGTAAGTAAACGAAAGGCAAAGGCCATGTTAAATAAGTGAAAATTAGACACCATGGTAAGTAAGTGAAAGGAAAAGACTACGTTAAATAAACAAAAGCAGAGACCACATAAAGTATGCAAAAGGCAGACATCATGGTAAGAAACTGAAAGGTAGACACCATAAATAAGCAAAAGGCAGACAACAGAAAAAAAAGACAACACAGGAAGAGACAATTACTTAGGATAGATAAATAAATACAAAGAAACAAAAATAAAGTTATTAACTTGAAGGAAAGAAACAGAAACCAAATAAACAAGATAGGAGGGTAAAAAAGAGAAAGAAAACTGGAATAAATGGATAATTAATAAAATTAAATGGATACTAACATTTTCTTAGCAGCTAGCAGAGGCAAATTAAAAATTTGGAGTCAACCAATCACTTCTCTGTCAGGATATATGGCAATGAGATATATGGCAATGAGAGTGCAGGGTGTAGTGGATTCATGCCTTCCACAAAGTACAAAATGAATACATTCAGCCAGAGCTGGATATTGAAATTTGCTTGCCATTTCCATTTTCCTTGGTAGTAACCGTTAAGGCATCCCATGCATCCATATGCTATGATATCTGCTGAAATATTCTCTCTCTCTCTCTTCCTTCCTTTCAATCATTTTGCAACGATTCATATGGAAATACGTACAATTGTCCGAAGCAGGGCTTGCCAACATCTGCTACATTTTTTTTTTCTGCCCACGGATTAATTGGCGAAAACTGAAGTATATATTCATTGAACTATTTTCTTTTCCAACAGCTGAAGAGAAGTTGCCATGAAAACGTCTTCTTTAAAAAAAAAAAAAGAAAGAGAAAAGAAAAAGCGAACCAAAGAAAACCAAATAAGAAAGCGAACCTGCTCTGATAACAGCAACTACAAATCTTACTACCTACGAAAATTACAGCAAAGCATTAGCGCTGGTGTCTGTCTATCTGTCAGCCCTTAGCTCAGCTCACAATATACACAATCTCCATTGCTGAGTATAAAGGAGTTGTAGGGGAGCAGGGAGAGAGACAAAGACGAAGGTATAATAATGAACAGTGGTGAAGAAGGAAATACTGGTCATTTTAAATCTCAACCCAATTCTCCATTTTGTTTGCCCTTTCTAACGAGTAAACTAATATTTGTTGTGCACTGGTTTTCTTCCTCTCAGCTCCAACTGTTGGTTTAATCGAACTGCCATGCACAGCAATGTTACTCAAATAAATGCTTAGCTTGATATCAGCACCAAAGAACAGTTTGACAGGCCCAATATTTTTACACTGACATATTCCTGAAAGGCTAAGATATTTGCTTTAAGTTGTTACTACAAATTAAGCATTTCAGACTATTTTCTGCATCTTTATTGTTTTATTTACATTTGGATGAATGTTATTATCATAATGTTTCGGCTGTTGCACCTGCTAGCCATTATGCATTCTCCTAGACTGGTTGCCAACAAAGGTGAGAGCCGAATCTGCTTTGCTGTTTAACCCATAAGTAGAGGAAGAAGAGATGGATTCCCAAGGGTATTTGTGGAAAAGTGAACAAAACAAACTTGGAGAGAATTGGAACTTGCCATATCTATTCTACTTTCTGCACCAGTAACTCTTACACTATGTGCACATCCTGTTGCGATGCCAAGTTGAAATTTACATGGTGTCTTCACATCACTCTACTCTGGTTGAGAGATATGGATTTAAAAACAAATACAAGACTTGAACCATTCGACATGTGTTTGAATATGAGTGATGAAATTTTTTTTTTTTTTAATAATTTCACCCCAAGGAAGGCAGTAATGCCACTAAGATGCAAGTGGTTACTGGAAGTGAAAGAGAATTAGAAGACTAGTGAAGAGAAAGAAAAATGAAAAAAAAAAAATCATGCCTCAGGAAGACAGAAGATGCTGACTGACATTGTATTTAAATTTTTGAAGATCGTAGTGGCAGAGAAGCAAGAACATGGGAGAGAGTTCCAGAGGTGCAAGAAAAGACTGCCATTAGGATAGAACCTATGGTTATGTCATGCTAATTCAAGATTAAGATGACGTAACCTATTTGTCAATCCAGTAATACGCTTACATCCATGCGATTAAGGTACCAAGGAGGAAAGCCCATTAAATAAATTGCCATTTAAATGCAACATTGTTGGGATAAAGTATTCAATCAAAAAATATGCTACAGAGCCAACCTACTAATCACTGAGTTCATGCCTTTGAAATATCAGCTTCTGACCTCATAATATTCCAACCATTAAGTAAGGAATTCACATTGAGATTTCTTCCACTTGTATATATTCATATATGGCAGGTCTGTGCCAATCAGTTTCTATTCCGTCTGAATTTCTAGGATGGACTTTTGTCATGATTCAATGATATTTTCATGGCAAATAAAAAATGCTAATAATTAAAAAGGACAAAAAAATGTTTTGTGGGGGAACACCAATTACCACAAGTTGGCAGTAGGAAATCAGGGGCAAGAAAGAAAAGATTAAAAAAAGAAATACAGAATTAATAACCGGTTCTCAGTTTTATGCAGAACATATTTCAACTGTCACTTAAAATTCCTTGAAACTATTTTCATTAAATCCAGAAAACCTTATGTAAACAAAAGGAATGTCTGTTGGAGCTGAAAGTGATTTGTTTATGAAAATATACCGGACTCAATATATTATTGATATGCTGCGTCTTTTTCGTGTTCAACTTTTTAGTTGGTTGTGAAAGAAGGAAAGCACAATTGCCATGAAAATATTTATGCAACAATGTGTCAATAAAGTGTCCAATCAAAAACTACTATGCAGAAACGACCTACTTTGTATTGAGTTCGTGTCTCTTAAATTTAAGTTTAGCTTTGGCACTCACACCATTCAACTAGATTCATGAGTGGCTGTTGGGTGAGGAACTGAACAAAGATTGTCAAATGTAAGGATGGTTAGAGTAAAAGACAATATAGCCTTACCCGTCTGAAGTGACAATGACAGACAAACATGGAAACTCCTCAACACTAAAACAGTTGCTTCCATTGAGATGAGTGATCAAAGTGTCTTATGAAAGCAAGAAACTTGTAGCACTGAAACGTGTTTAAGATAATCCAATTTAGCTGTTAACCAGTGGATACCTGCCTATTTCTAGTTGGAGGTTGATGTTTTCCATTCACTAGAACTTTTTCTATATGCTGTGTCTCTTCAGTACATGGATGATCACGGTTCTCCACAACTTCCTATTGGCAAAAAAAAAGGAGCCACATTGCCTTTTCCACATGTATTATATGCCTGAGGAGGAAAATCATCTTATGCTTTGTCAACATATGAGGGTCCAGGTCGCTTGGTGCTTAGAACCAAACGACCAGACTACCCACATGTATGATTTGATCATAGTGGTGAAGGCTTGTGCAGAAGCAATCAGACTTTTCAGGTGAACTCAAATACAGGGAACTGAAGCTCAAATTGTGCCACAAGGTCCCCAGATGGCCATTAAAATTCAGAGTAGTCCTTTTTCTAGACTTGTTGCCAATTGAGACTAAAGAGCCTCAGTCTGCCCTACTATTTTACCTATTGATAGGATGAGATAAATGGATGTGGATGTGCAGGTGGTGTAATGGATAGCAGCTGGGATGAGAAATCAGAGTGCCAAGTTCAAATTTCAGTTGAATTTATTACATTCACATTTGAGAAAGATATGAATCCATATATATATGTGTGTGTGTGTGTGTGTGTGTGTGTGTGTGTGTGTGTGTGTGTGTGTGTATTATACCCTCTACTTGCATATTCAAATTTGGAACACTGTAAATCAACAGCAAAAAAAATATTTTGAATTTACAGAGCTACTGTATGTACATCCATACATATTTTAATCCCCTGAAGATGGTCTTAGATGAGGTTGAAAGTACTTGTGAACATAGAAATTGTTTGAAAGAAAATTTTAGATTTTTTTCTTAATCAATTTTCTACAACCACCAAGAAATTAATTTGTGGACTTGAAATGATTAAAACTAAAGTAAATAAACATAATATGTTTAAATTAATCAAAAATGCTTGTATATATATATATATATATCTGTGTGTGTGTGTGTGTGTGTGTGTGTGTGTGTGTGTGTGTGTGTGTGTCTCTCTCTCTCTATACACACACACACACACATATATATATATATATATTCATGACTTTTCAAAATACATTAATATGAACTGCAAACACATAGAATTTGAAGTCTGTATAGCAAATTTGTTTTCAATACGAGTAATTATTTACCTCCTCACTTGGCATACAGTTAAATGAATGTGTGCATGCACACAAACATATGTACATACAAACACACATACATACATATGCACATACACACATATATACGTACATACACATACACGCATATGTACATACATACACACAAACAAGCATACACATGCACGTATATACACACAAACAAAAGCATAAGCACACGTACACATGTGCATACATACACATATATACACACAAATGCACATATACATGCTCACTAACACACACACACACATATATACATACACACACATACAAAATAAATTCGTCAAAGGTTTTCCACCAACCCAGTTTGGATATTTTATTTATCTTTTCGTTCACCGATTTCATTTTTTTTCGAAGACAAATAACTTTGGATTAATTTGCTATATGAGTGGCTCTCAGTGGGTGAATTAATTCATCTCTCTGAGCTCACAAATATGTCAAGCCGAGAGAGTATCAAGTCATGGGCCAACTAACAGAAAATGAAGGAGAGAGAGGAGCGGTCAGTGAAGGTTGTGGGTCTTGTTTGTAGAAAAACATCAATCATAATGACTTTCTCTCAAAGTTAATCATTGCAGGCCTAAGTAAATGCAATCCAGACCTTTATAAGGACATCAGAGAAAAGAGAGATGATATAAAGTTACTTGTTCATACAACATCCCATTTTACAAGGGTTCATATCTGAACTCTTATTAACATAACATACTATGCGTACAGACACTGTCAGGAATGAGATGACTTACATTGAAGGCAGGGTAATTAGGGAAGGCTTGGCTAGTCAAGCAGTCAGCCAAGCTGTGGTTGGATGGTCATCAGGAATGGATAAGGGAGACACTGGATACAATAAAACCAGAGAGGTCAGTTTGCTATCTTCATCAGAGAACTTTGGTAAGCTGCCAAATAGCAATATTTGCAATCAAAAGATACTGCAACCCCATTCAGTACATAAAGACCCTAATCATTTCTGACTTTGCAAGCAGGAAGGATCAGATCCTTCTCCGGCAAATTCAGGCCCAAATGAAATAAATAGAAATAGACTTTATTTTTGGTAGCCTATTGATATTTGATGACAGTTAAAGTCGTATTATAATGGTTTGATAAATGCCATCAGAGAAAAGGAAAACGACAAGGAAACGTATACTTAACATCAGGAAGAGGCAGTTGAAATTTCTGGGGCATATAATGAGGAAGGAGGGTTTGGAAAACCTGATACTCACAGGACAGATTGAATGAAAGGGGGGGACAGAGAAAAGCAATGCATACATACTTGACGAGCTTGAGCATATGGATGGTAGAACAGGGTTTGGGGGGAAATAACAAAAAGTCAACACTTATTAGGGACAGGAAGATGTGGAGGCCATGATTGCCTACGTCCTGAAGGGACATAGCACATAAAAGAAGAATGCTTTTTAGTTTTACAAACAATCTGCATTTATTTTAAAATAATTAATCTCAACAAGATGACCTACCCCCTGTCGTTTTTAGTCCTATTTTTTTATTGTCCTTTCACTTTGCTAAAATTTTCTCATTTTCTTTCATTTTTCATAATCTCTTGCATCTTAGTAGATTTATTGCCTTGCTTGTAGTGAAATAATTGCAGAAATTATATTCTGTTTCTTAGTATAAGTAGACTTTTCTTTTCTGGGGATTAAAGCAGAAAATAGCCAACATAATAGCCTCGTGTAAATGGTTAGCAGAACAGGGATTAGGAAAGATAGCTGAAAGACAAACACTGCTAAGAGATACAAAGTACAGGAAGTTGTGGAGAACCATGATCGCTCACATCCTGAAGGGACACAGCACATAGAGGATGATATCTTCCTTAGGTATCCATTTCCACAAGCTCATTATGTTGGTTATTCTCTGCTTTCCTCTTTCCTTCAACATGTCCTGTTAGTGTTAAATTTTCCAACCCCTCTTTTCTCATTACATGCACTAGAAATTTCAATTATCCCTTTCTGATTCTAAGTATGAATGTCATTCTTGTTTTCCATTTTCTCTAAAGCTTCATCATTGCTCACATGTTCAGTCCATTGTATTCTCAACATCCTTCTATAGAAGGATATTTATTTCCTCAAGTCTCTTCCTTATCTGTGTGAAGATTTTCCAGCATTCATTGCGATATAGGAGGACCAATTACTTAACAGTCCAACCACAGAATGAAATGGCTGAAACATTGTGAAAACAATAAAATGAATGTATTCATTAGACTGAACAACTTTTAGAAAATCACCACTTAAATATATACTAGCTTAAAAGACACCCTATCGGGAGAGTATTTAAGTTAGCTCCTGTGTAGGACTCTTCATTGGGCCTTTAGCTTGTTCAGAAGTTTGAGAATCCCTGAGTTTTTGCATATTCTCAGCATTGGAAGCTCTCCTGGTTGCTGTTTGATCCGAGTTTTGATTTGCATGGGTATTTCTTTTCCTCGCTGCAGCCTTGGCTCTTTTGATTGCAATCTGGCCCTCTGTTGGTGGAGATTTCTTTTTGCGAGGCATACTGCTGCTGTATGCAATAGGCAACAATAACCTACAGAAGAACTCAAAATTGATTGCTGCCTTTGAATATTGCATTAATATTTAAGCTTACCTTTTAAAAGTTCAATGATAACTCTTGTGCCACCACTGAATTTAAAGACAATTTAATGTACATATTTCTTACTTTCCCTACAAAAAATTATTTTTATTTCATGGGTGACTTTCAGCAGATTTCACAATTAATTTTGATGATTCCTAAATTTCCAAGTTATAAAACTGTTATTATATAAAAAAATTGTTGCAATAAAAAAAAAAAATAAATAACGACAATAAACAATCGCAGTAATAAAAACTTGGGAACCAAAATTTCAGGATTGCAGGACCAGATCTGGCCCGGAATGTTTTTACTTGCTCATTGAGTTGGGCTGATCCCAAAATGGTATGATATGTTGAGCTACAGCCTCTAGGAGTAAATTTGAAAAAGTGTGACACACTGACATTTGCACACACACATATATATATATATATATATATATATATATATATATATATATATATATATATGTGTGTGTGTGTGTGTGTGTGTGTGTGTGTGTGTGCATATATATATAAATATAAACGTGAACATAGAAGTCAACACTTAGAGGCGACACTCTGTTTCATGCTAGATGCAATCGTCAGGCTATGAGTGCTGTTATTTTCTCGAGTGCGGTTATTTTTTCTAGAGCCGAGAAAAATAACAGCACTCAGGGCCTGACGATTGCATCTAGCATGAAACAGACTGTCACCTCTAAATGTTGACTTCTATGTTCACTTTTATATTTTCACACGCTCTATCTCTGATATTGAGCACTTTATCCCATAAATATAGCAAACTTTAAGACTATATTTTTTCATATATATATATTACAATTTTTTTTATGCTCAGATTTAGATGTATGAATATATATTTACCAGTATGTGTGTTCCTCTTTGCTTGTCTGTATGTTTATGTTATTTAGTTTATGATATGTAATTTTGACTATATGTATACATTGTTATTTACACTATTTATATTCAGACCATTGTCCTCATCTTTGCTGTTTTTATCACATTTCAGCTGCTGTGCCCTCAGGTGTATATTACTCTGGTTAATCTACAGGGAATTCCAAACCAAACTTGTTATTTAATCTACGTGGGTAGACTGTTCTCATTCCATTCATGCTGTTCATGTTGTTCAGTTATTCAGCCCATTTCCATTAAGTTCCAGGGATTGAAGTCAAAACCACTATACACCCAAATTCATAAACCAACACTTTTACCCACAAGGCCATGGCAATTTGCATGTGTAAACTTAAAGCTTTAAGCTAACCTTGCTGCTGATTAGGCTGCCACTACTGTTGCTCACTGTCGTGTTCTGACTGCTGCTGCAATTGAAGACATGCTGTTATTTGTCTTTCTTCATAAGTGGCTCCTATATTGTATTTTTTTCTATGCTCAGCCTACTAAGGACCTCATAACCTAGCATATGCATTGATTCTTTAAGACATCTGTCTAGTGTTCTTCCTTATCAGTATTTTCATTTTATTTCACAGGAGCTGATGATTACACCTTTCCTTCCATACATGATCAGCCATGTCTGATTTCCTTGTCTCACTTCTCACTACAGCTTTTTGACACTCCTCCAGCCTTACTTTTAGGGGGTGGCTTGTTTTACCCTTATATACTTTGCCACAACTGCAAAGGATTGAGTACTCACAATTCTTGGTCATATTCACTATATATACTCAGTAGAGATTTTCCTGTAGTGTGGAACTGCTTCTGAATATTCATCTGATGTTCTATGGACTGCAGATCTCAATCTCTTCCGATAAGCCCTTGATGTAAGGTAGGCAGACTGTAGTAATTTTCTGGTCATGTTCCCACTTTTAGACACTGATATCTCGTTTGCCAGGTAGTTGTTATTCTGAAGGGTATGTTTAATGCTAATCATTTCTTGTTGGTATGTATCTGGGTTGCCACTTATGATTTTTGCCTGGTGTTGTCAGCAATGAATGATCCCTTTCTTCTCTCTGTATGGATGATGGGAATTGAACTTGTGGTACTGGCCAGTGAAGGTTGGCTTGTGATATATAGATGTTTTGAACCCATTCTTTGTACAAGTTATTAGCACATGTAAGAAGGCGAGCTGATTATTATTTTCTTCTTCCATTGTGAACTGGACCAAATGTCTTATTGAGTTCACATGGCCCAACAGTATATATTCTTATTTCGTTTAAAGTATGCATGTGTTTCTATAGGTATATATTTGTAATTATGTGATTCATATGTGTGTGTGTGTATGTATATATATATATATATATATATATATATATATATATATATATATTATAAATTAATTGATTTAAAATATGGGTTTTTCGCTACACAGTGATAACCATGTTTCAGAAATGGAAGCTAAAGCTTTCGAATTTAATTTTGTTATTAAACCAAAGACATTAGTTCCATTTCCTCGTCAAGCGAATAGAGCACTATTGTGTAAAAATAAAAATATCTATAAGAACACCGGATTTTATATCTTACTGTTCTTTCTTTTTATTTATATATACATATATATATATATATATATATATATATATATATATATGATGTAATTATGCTATGTGTGTATAAGTAATGGTTAAGATGTATACATTGTATATATTGGAAGTTATATATACATGTTTACGCATGTGCGTCTATAATGCTATTTGTGCATATATGTATATTATATTTGAAAATATATGTATATTATGTATATATTTGTATTTTAATTATATTTATGTTTGTATTTGTATGTATGTAAGTATATATATATATATATATATATATATATATATAAAAGCCATTTTTTGAAATTATATATAAATAAATGACCTGCCCGACTATCTAACAGTATGTTATGAAGATCAACATTTCAATTTTACAACAGTCAGTATTCAATCCCCACTTGACAATTGCATTGTTCATGAAGGTCAGTGTTGTGCTACTGTTGAGGAACAAAATGTAAATTTATTATTTATTTATATATTTATATATATATATATATATATATATATATATATATATATATATATATATGTATGTATATTTGTATGTAAATGTGCAATTTTTTTTAAAGGACATTTTTTAATGTTATTGGCTGGGGGAGGCCATCCCAGTATTTGGCACTGTTGACAAGTACCTGAAAACCTTACTATGATTTGATCTATGTCTTGTAACTGAAACTGAGTAGATTAAATTGTTAGTAAGCTAGCACAAAGTTGCAAGTCATTGTGACCGAGTATTCGAGCATACTGACCTTGTTCAAACTGTTGATCACACCAGATAATGCACTCTCTCCTCGAAACTCTAACTAAGGCCGACTCAGCATAGTTGTAGTAAAAACCACAGGTGGGCTGTGTGGGTGTTGAACAAGCACAAATATACCTGAGCAGGTGTCTGGAACAAGGATTGACTATCTGCTCAAGCAGATGTAGAGTTCTTAAGTAAAACTCCCTGTAACAAATACACAATATTTCCATGTTTTCTTATGAGTTTCCGCTTATTTTCTGTGGTTTATTTTTTAAGTTAACCTGATAAGGTATTTCTTTTTTTCAAGTATGTTATTTTAGGGCATATAAACCAAATTATTTTTTAAAATCTGACTTAACATTACTATGTGTTATATCCAATCAAAGTCCAACTTAGGGTCAAGTTAAAAATGTCTCTTAGTACTGGTCCAAAGAAAAGCTCTTTCAAATCTTCCCTCATTTTATTTTTGTAACATTCATGTTATGAATTGGGATCGATATAGATCCAATATGGATTAGAATCTGACAGAATGTTAGTATAAGGAATAAATCAGAAACATTTATAAAGAGTTTATAAAATGTATATCAACACTTATTTTATAAGTGATAATTTCAATTTAATAAATGCCACCCTAAGAAAAGAAAAGAACAGAAAAATGTATTATGTAGAAAATAATCAGAAGGAATAATGATAAATATTCTCCCATCAATAAACACACACCAAACACATTATTATATCACCAACTTTTATAAAATTTACACTTGCTGATTGGGGGATCTTTTGTGTGAGAGTGAAAGAAATTTGGTTACACCTGTTGTGGTTTTAGGTAGACTGATCTAACTATGTAATCTAAATTCTTTCACATTCACAGATCTACAGGTGTAAATTAAATTCTGTCACCTTCACACATGATATCCCCTAATCAACATAGAGACACTACCAGACATAAATAAAAATGCCTACTAGATGATCAAACGTACACACAGTCATACACATTATAAAGCAAATCCCACATAAACCAACTAGAATTATGATACACAAACACACATTAATTATACACACAAACTCTACTCGACGAGCTAAATATGCATGAGGTCTACTTAACCAATGAAAAACAAACAATGCAAATGTAAAAAATACCAGAATGTTATTTTCTTTAAACGTTAAATTTATAGATGTTTCTTATTTGTTCTTTATACTATCATTCATGTTGCATTTAGTTTTCTCTCTCTATATATATATATATAATCTTATATGTCTAAAATATATCTGAATTTTTTTTCCCGCCAAGCAAGGCAGTAAAGTCACTAAGACACAAGTGGACGTGGAAGAGTTAGAACACAGGAACATTACTAAGGAGAAAGAACAACAAAAAAATAATCAGGAGGACAGTAGATAGCGATTGACATTACATTTAAATTTCTGAAGATTTTTTTAACTGGAAAGCATGGAGTCGGAAGAAAGTCCCACAAGCAAGAAGTGTGAGAACAGAAACTGTAAGCATAGAACTTATGGTTAGATCTTAAAAAAAAAAAAAAAAAAAAATGAATTCTATACACCTGCAACTTCAAAACTTTTTATTTGAAATATTCTTAAGGTGAAACTTTTAAATTAGCAAATTATTTAAAAAATCTAAAAACTAGAAACTAATGTTTTGTAATTTTTCAGTGTTAGGTATTTTAAGTATTTTTTTTTTCATTTTTATTTTTCTCGTAACATCCCACAAGATCTTTATCCCCCTCTCGATTTTCTCATTAGTATGTTTTATAGTTTTCAAGAGATTTTTCAATCAACGTCGGTGCAGGACTTTTATCTCAATTTATTAATTATTCATAGATTAAATGAATCAAAAGCCTGCATGAATGAAACACATTAACTATTCGATCTTCAGTCAAAGAAATTAACTCCCTTTAGAACTGGATTTTCACATGATGTCTCATTGATTTAGTATACAAGAGGATGATAAAAAATTCTAGACTCAACAAAGAAAGATTATTTTACTATGTGCCAGGTCCCTTTAAGACATGGGTTATCATAGTTCTCCAGAGTTTCCTATCCCTTGTAAATTTTAGCAGTATTTCCTGTTTTGCCAAACCTCTCCTACACATTCCGCCATCCATTCATACAAGCTTGTCAGGTAGGTGGCCTGCTGCTTTCCCCTATCTCTCTTGCTTTCAATATGTTCTGTGAGGGTCAAGTTCTCCAAGCCCTTATTTCTATTTATGTGTCCAAGAGACTTCAGCTGTCTCCTTCCAATTCTGGGTATAAGTGTTCTTTCTATTGCCATATTGTTTAAGATGTTTTCGTTGCTTACTCACACTGTCCATTGAATTCTCTGTAGAATTAATTTCTGCTGCCTCCAGTTTTCTCTTCATCCATGGGGAGATTGTCCAGCATTCACTGCCATTCAAGAGAATGGATATCGCAATTCCGCATTCTTTTACTTTGTTGCTAATGAAATTTTCCTGTTTCTTAGCATTTTGTTTAGCTCTAAAATAAAAATTCTGATGTTTGGTCAGATTTTTGGAAACTGGTTCATTACTAAATGAAAGCTTTTTCCTTTAAGGCTATGAAGTGGTATCCAATCAGAGGCATATTTGTGGAAAGTGGTGCCCATGGCAAGACACTAAAATGGCACACCTCTCTTTCGTGTTTTAATTTTTCTTTCTTTCTTTACATTATCACCCAGTTCTTTCTTTCTTTTCCCTACCTTCCCTTTCTTTCTCTCTTTCTTCCCATTATTTTCCAATTCTTTCTTTTGCCTATCATCCTTTTCTTTCTTTCTTTACATAATCTCCCAATTCTTTCTTTTCCCTATCTTCCTTTTCTTTCTTTACATTATCTCCCAATTCTTTCTTTTCCCTGCCTTCCCTTTCTTTCTCTCTTTAGTCCCATTATTTTCCAATTCTTTCTTTTGCCTATCATCCTATTCTTTCTTTTTTTACATGAACTTCCAATTCTTTCTTTTCCCTATCTTCCTTTTCTTTCTTTCTTTACATTATCTCCCAATTCTTTCTTTTCCCTATCTTCCTTTTCTTTCTTTCTTTACATTATCTCCCAATTCTTTCTTTTCCCTATCTTCCTTTTCTTTCTTTCTTTACATAATCTCCCAATTCTTTCTTTTCCCTATCTTCCTTTTCTTTCTTTCTTTACATTATCTCCCAATTCTTTCTCCTCCCTATCTTCCTTTTCTTTCTTTCTTTACATAATCTTCCAATTCTTTCTTTTCCCTATCTTCCTTTTCTTTCTTTCTTTACATTATCTCCCAATTCTTTCTCCTCCCTATCTTCCTTTTCTTTCTTTCTTTACATTATCTCCCAATTCTTTCTCCTTCCTATCTTCCTTTTCTTTCTTTCTTTACATTATCTCCCAATTCTTTCTCCTTCCTATCTTCCTTTTCTTTCTTTCTTTACATAATCTCCCAATTCTTTCTTTTCCCTATCTTCCTTTTCTTTCTTTCTTTACATTATCTCCCAATTCTTTCTCCTCCCTATCTTCCTTTTCTTTCTTTCTTTACATTATCTCCCAATTCTTTCTTTTCCCTATCTTCCTTTTCTTTCTTTCTTTACATTATCTCCCAATTCTTTCTTTTCCCTATCTTCCTTTTCTTTCTTTCTTTACATTATCTCCCAATTCTTTCTTTTCCCTATCTTCCTTTTCTTTCTTTCTTTACATTATCTCCCAATTCTTTCTCCTTCCTATCTTCCTTTTCTTTCTTTCTTTACATTATCTCCCAATTCTTTCTCCTCCCTATCTTCCTTTTCTTTCTTTACATTATCTCCCAATTCTTTCTCCTCCCTATCTTCCTTTTCTTTCTTTCTTTACATTATCTCCCAATTCTTTCTTTTCCCTATCTTCCTTTTCTTTCTTTCTTTACATTATCTCCCAATTCTTTCTTTTCCCTATCTTCCTTTTCTTTCTTTCTTTACATTATCTCCCAATTCTTTCTCCTTCCTATCTTCCTTTTCTTTCTTTCTTTACATTATCTCCCAATTCTTTCTCCTCCCTATCTTCCTTTTCTTTCTTTACATTATCTCCCAATTCTTTCTCCTCCCTATCTTCCTTTTCTTTCTTTCTTTACATTATCTGCCAATTCTTTCTTTTCCCTATCTTCCTTTTCTTTCTTTCTTTACATTATCTCCCAATTCTTTCTTTTCCCTATCTTCCTTTTCTTTCTTTCTTTACATTATCTCCCAATTCTTTCTTTTCCCTATCTTCCTTTTCTTTCTTTCTTTACATTATCTCCCAATTCTTTCTCCTTCCTATCTTCCTTTTCTTTCTTTCTTTACATTATCTGCCAATTCTTTCTTTTCCCTATCTTCCTTTTCTTTCTTTCTTTACATTATCTCCCAATTCTTTCTTTTCCCTATCTTCCTTTTCTTTCTTTCTTTACATTATCTCCCAATTCTTTCTCCTTCCTATCTTCCTTTTCTTTCTTTCTTTACATTATCTCCCAATTCTTTCTCCTCCCTATCTTCCTTTTCTTTCTTTACATTATCTCCCAATTCTTTCTCCTCCCTATCTTCCTTTTCTTTCTTTCTTTACATTATCTCCCAATTCTTTCTCCTCCCTATCTTCCTTTTCTTTCTTTACATTATCTCCCAATTCTTTCTCCTCCCTATCTTCCTTTTCTTTCTTTCTTTACATTATCTCCCAATTCTTTCTTTTCCCTATCTTCCTTTTCTTTCTTTCTTTACATTATCTCCCAATTCTTTCTTTTCCCTATCTTCCTTTTCTTTCTTTCTTTACATTATCTCCCAATTCTTTCTTTTCCCTATCTTCCTTTTCTTTCTTTCTTTACATAATCTCCCAATTCTTTCTTTTCCCTATCTTCCTTTTCTTTCTTTCTTTACATAATCTCCCAATTCTTTCTCCTCCCTATCTTCCTTTTCTTTCTTTCTTTACATTATCTCCCAATTCTTTCTTTTCCCTATCTTCCTTTTCTTTCTTTCTTTACATTATCTCCCAATTCTTTCTCCTTCCTATCTTCCTTTTCTTTCTTTCTTTACATTATCTCCCAATTCTTTCTCCTTCCTATCTTCCTTTTCTTTCTTTCTTTACATAATCTCCCAATTCTTTCTCCTCCCTATCTTCCTTTTCTTTCTTTCTTTACATTATCTCCCAATTCTTTCTTTTCCCTATCTTCCTTTTCTTTCTTTCTTTACATTATCTCCCAATTCTTTCTCCTTCCTATCTTCCTTTTCTTTCTTTCTTTACATTATCTCCAAATTCTTTCTCCTTCCTATCTTCCTTTTCTTTCTTTCTTTACATTATCTCCCAATTCTTTCTTTTCCCTATCTTCCTTTTCTTTCTTTCTTTACATATTCAGCATTATAAGATAATGACACTACAAGAAGGTATATTTTAATAAGTTATTCCTCTGTGAACAAAAGAAGGCAAGAAAAAGACAAAAGGACTAACTATCAACTGCAAGAAAACACCAAGTATGGACATCAGTAAGAGGAAAAGCCAAGTTGCGAGTTACAAATTGAAGATGCCAACATTGAGCAAATACAGAAGTTCAAATATCTGGGAAGTGTTTTAAAATAGGATGCTGAAATCCAAAGGTGTATTGGGATAGCAAACGATGTTTTTTTGGATGTATCGGCTGTTTTTAGAGCCAGTTTATGCAATGATCTTAGCATATGTACCAAATTCTATTAAAACAGATCATGTTCATCCCCAGGGTAGAGTAATAAAATTAAAGTGATCAGAACATCGGTATGATCAAGAAACTGTTTGTTAGCAAAATCATGAGCCAAGTAGGCAATTAACAAATCAAAGATACCAAAATACTCGTTTGATTTTGGTATCCTTGATTTGTTAATTGCCTACTTGGTTCGTGATTTTACTAACAAACAGTTTCTAATACTTGATCATAC
>OZ038487.1:39227471-39237471 GCA_964036315.1 Acanthosepion esculentum
CACTCAACGATTCAATTCTACACACCAAAATATACTGAAAAATTTGCAATAAAGAAACTGAACATTTTGATGTATTTTTCTGAGATGAGAATTAGAAATAAAGATCTTATTGCATGAAGCAATACTGTGTCATAGTCTTCTATGGACTGTGTCCCTTCAGGACGTTGGCAATCATAGCTCTTCACAATTTCATGTCCTTTGTAGCTCTTAATAACTTTTGTTACAGGGACTTATCCATTACATGAAAGGATTCCTTCCACTGCAAAGACAATCTTCCTTGTAGGCATAAAGACCATTTGCATGTTCAATAAAGTAGTAATAGTAACAAATATCCAAATGAGATAATAGCTAGTAAGGCTGAAAAGAACTTCAGTTACAACAAATTTATAACTACCTCAACAGTGTACTTATTCATCTAAATTGAAGCCCATGGGATCAACCCCATCAGGCAATACCTCTTCTTCAGGAGGGGGCTAGGGTTAATCTCTGGTGTCTGAGGAGTTTCCAGAGAGGAAATGTTGAGAAGACTTGAGCAATTTTCGTCCCTTATCTTATTTTTTTTTCACTTGCACTTCTTGCTGGTGAGTCCTAAACATGTCTTCTCCTTTTTGTTTCTCCTTACACTCTGCTTTGCTATGTAAATATACATGTATATTATATATTGTTTTTGACGTGGGACATGTGTGCAGATATATATATATATATATATATATATATATATATATGTGTATGTAGGTTTGTGTATGTCTTAGTAGTAGAAAAGTCTCTCTGAGAAGAAAGCATGCTTGTCATTCCTTTTCCTTTCAGCCATTCTATTCCATCCATGTTATATCATGGATATACTAATGCCCATACCAGAGGTTTGGTTTGATTTGTTTTGTTTTACGGCATATCAACCTCAATGGCTTATTTAATGCCGACAACATTTTTAGGATAGATTCGTATGAATAGAATATGTATTCTTTGGTTTAGATTGGTTTGGTTTATTTTGTTTTACAGCATATCAATCTCAGTGGGTTATTTAATGCTGACAACTTTTTTTTCTGGTAATATTTTGTTTTGTCAAAAATCTATTTCTGGTAATATTTTTTTTTCAAAAACGTATTGCTGGTAATTTTTTTTTTTCAAAAATTTATTTTTGGTAATAATCTTTTTACAAAGTACTTCTGGTATTAAAACCTATTTTTACACTTTCATAATGCTTTTTACCTAAGTTTCAGTGTTAACTATTTGCCCATAGCTGGGACCCTAACAGGTGCTACCACTCTGGGTCAGGGTGGACCTGGGAACACCAGCAATTAAGAGGTGGTTACCACTCTACTCAAACCCTCCTGATTAGGAGGCCTTGCTGTTGGACGTAGTTTATCTTCTAACCCTGGATGCGAATGTAGTTTAGGGGAAATACAAATGAGAGAATAAATCTTTCTTCCATAGTTCACTCCTGTTACAGGCCAATCAAGATGACGTCAAGAAAGTCAAGGACAGACATAATTATTAGATCGGGGATAGAAGATGGCACAAGGCTCAAAGACAATAAAATCAAGTTCCCGCTCCACACAAAAGTTTATCAAGCATTCAAGAATCAGTTTGCTGCATTATTTTTGACACTTCTCTTAGCAAGACCAGTTCTAGCGAACTAGGATGCTACCATTATCTTATAAAATATTCCATGACAAACAACTACACCATGATAAAAATATACAAACCTACATGTTATTATCTGAATGGGTTCTCATGATTGGAAACAATTATTGCAAGAGAAAGAGAAACGTCCATCTCCTGTTGAAGTAACAACAAGATGATTATAATGCGTTAAATGGTATCAGTAAGAGGGAAATAACACTTTCTTAAATGCACCTTATACCTGAAATGAGCATGACATGACAGTGACAAGACCTTTGTGTAGACATCTATCAAAGAATAGGATAGGTTAGAAATGGTTCATAACTTCCTGACAGAAATTAGTATAAAGTGAATTAATATAGACATTATAAAATTTGGAAGTGATCTGAATTCTTCCATTTTCTAAAGTATTAAATGTATTGCTATTGTAGAGATATGAGAAGATAATTAGAAAGAGATAGAGAAAAAGTAAGGGATAGAGAGAGAGAGAGAAAATGAGCAGAAAGAGAGAGAAAGAGAGAAAGGGAGAGAAAAAGCAGAAAAAGAAAAAGGGGAGAAAAGGTGAAAAAAGAGAAAGGGAGAGAAAAAGGAGAGAAAAGGCAGAAAAAAGGGAAAGAAAGAACAAAACAAATAGGGAGAAAAGAAGAGGAAACAGAAAAAGGCAGAGAAGAAGAGGAAACAGAAAAAGGAGGAGAAGAGGAGGAAACAGAAAAAGGAGGAGAAGAGGAGGAAACAGAAAAAGGAAGAGAAGAAGAGGAAGCAGAAAAAGGAGAAGAAGAGGAAACAAAAAAGGGAAGAGAAGAAGAGGAAACAAAAAAGGGAAGAGAAGAAGAGGAAACAAAAAAGGGAAGAGAAGAAGAGGAAACAAAAAAGGGAAGAGTAGAAGAGGAAACAAAAAAGGGAAGAGTAGAAGAGGAAACAGAAAAAGGCAGAGAAGAAGAAGAAACAGAAAAAGGAGGAGAAGAAGAGGAAACAAAAAAGGGAAGAGTAGAAGAGGAAACAAAAAAGGGAAGAGTAGAAGAGGAAACAGAAAAAGGCAGAGAAGAAGAAGAAACAGAAAAAGGAGGAGAAGAAGAGGAAACAAAAAAGGGAAGAGTAGAAGAGGAAACAAAAAAGGGAAGAGTAGAAGAGGAAACAGAAAAAGGCAGAGAAGAAGAGGAAACAGAAAAAGGAAGAGAAGAAGAAGAAACAGAAAAAGGAGGAGAAGAAGAGGAAACAAAAAAAGGAAGAGAAGAAGAGGAAACAAAAAAATCAAGAGAAGAGGAAACAAAAAAAGGAAGAGAAGAAGGGGAAATAGAGAAAGGAAGAGAAAAAGACCAAAAGAAAAGTGAAAGAGAAAAAGTAAGAGAAAAGAGACAAAGAGAGAGGGAACAGGACAAAAATGAGAGGAAGATAGAAGGAAGGAGAAAAAAAGAAATGGGAAAGAGAAGACATAAAAGTGAAAAGAGACAAAGAGACAAAGAGAGAGGGAGAGAGTGGTGATACAGGCGAGGAAAGCAGAAAACATTTAAAAGTAGGAGAGAAAGAAAATAAAGAATGAAAAAGAATTAAAGGGAAGTAGAAACAAGATTCAAAGACAAAATGTCTAAACGTAGATAAGAAGAGATGAAAGCTGTACGAACATAAGCTTTTGCTGATGCCATCTAAATATCATCTCAAGCTTTTAGATAAACAAAGGTTTTACCATTGCCTTTTCAGCTGAATCCACCAACTCTGTTAATTAGCAAAAGCTGAAGTTAAATACATTGTTGCATAATTACTTATTTGCCATGTTCAATACATCCAGAATGAATTGAAGGAAATAATTCAATGTATATACACCGTATAAAAATGGTGCGGAAAATTTCTTGGCCTGATCAAGAAAAATACTGATTTTAGTCATTTGGTCACATTCTGGGAAATGGACTGGATCAAGAACTTTCCCAACATCATGTTTTCAAAATTACTTTTAAGAGTTTTAAAATCAGAGTCAATAACAAAATGGATGCTACTGTTGAGAATATAAAATTTATGCAAATCAAAACTATCCTTCTTTCTTTTTTTTTTTTACACTCAGGTTCACCCAATATAAAACTTGAGAGTCACTTAAGCTAGAGGCTTACTGTTAAAATGGTTATGATGAATGAAGTGTGAGATATAAATGAAAGATGAGGAAGTAGAAAGCAAAGATCGTGAGGAGAGAAAACGTTTGACTCTTGACTTCCAAAAAGTTGCACTTCTTGGGAAAAAGCTGTGTGAGTGAAGTTTTCTTTTTACATCTACATAATAAATGCAAATGTCAGTGTGTCACACTTTTACAAAGTTACTCCTAGAGGCCGGATCCCAATATATCGTACCATTTTGGAATCCGGCCGACTGTGAGCAAATTAAAAATATTTCAGGCAGGATCTGGATCTGCAATCCTGAAATTTCGGATTTCCAAGTTTTCCTTACTGCAATTATTTTCAGCGATTTTTTATGTGACTTTTTGGTAACAAATTTTTTGTACAATGACAATTTTTATAACTTGGAAATAAATTTGGGAATAATCGAAATTAAGTACAAAATCTAGTGAAACTCACCGATGCAATAAAAATAATTGTTTGTACAGAAAGTAAGGACCTACGTACATCAAATTGTCTTTAAATTAAGTGGCGGCAGAAGAATTACCATTAAGCACTTAAAATATAAGCTTAAATATTAATGCAATACTTAAATGCAGCGATCAATTTTGAGGTCTTTTGTAGGTTTATTGTCTATCACTATTACCTACCTATTTTGATGAAGTCTTTAATCGAGTCCAAAAGCATCTACACGACCTTGTGGGCAATTAATTATTTTCCACCCTGCAACTCTCTTTTGCACAGACAAGACATCACTACTCTATCAATTTTTCCCTGAAAAGCATTCAGATAAACTACATTCCTTAATTCCATCAGTTCTAAACTTCAAAGCTAAGACCCGCCATGCCACACACATTGTAACAACCACATTCATTCCTTTCATATTACAGTTGCGAGATGTAAGTTGCACTCAAACAGCTTCTTCTCATGAACTGCTACTTTGTGGAACCAAACTCCCAAGAAGATGCTTCCCTGATCACTACAATCTTAACCTGTTCATGTTTAGGGTTAACTATTATCTTCTACAAATATCCACATAAACTGTACCTCTTACTCTGTAAAACTACCTTGAATGGCTCTTAGGCCTTGTACAGGATGAATATAATTTTTTTTTTTTAATTAAAAATTTCCCTTCCATAGATGAAGTGTGCTCTTGATCTTGTAACAAAAACTTGAATAGGCGGATACAGAAACAGACTTTAGTCAACAGGCAAAATGTCTAAAGTTGAAACCGAAAGTAAATTTTTGGCTTGATGAAGGCATTTACCAAACATGCTTATAAAATGCAGCAGGGAATTCTTCTTTTATGTGCCATGTCACTTCAGGATGTAGACGATCATGGCTCTCCACTTCTCCCTATCCCTTGTACTTCTCAATATGTTTTGTCCTTTTGTTACTTCTTCCAAACTGTTCCGTCATCCACTTACTTAAGCCTGCTGGTATGTCACATGTTGCTTTCCCTCTATCCGTCCTGTGACTACCAGATTTTCCAAGCCCTCATTTCTCATTACATGTCCCAGAAATTTCAGCTGCCTCTTCCTGATAAGTATAAGCTTCTTCCTTGTTTGCATCCTCTCCGAAACCTCATTGTTGCTCACATGTTCGGTACATGGTATCCTTAGCATCCTTCTGTAGAACCACACCTCCGTTGTCTCAAGTCTCTTCTTCATCTTTGAGAAGCCTGTCCAACATTCGCAAAGGACAGATATCATGTATCATTTCAGTACTCTTTTTTACTGCCCATTTAAGGAAAAGTAATATCAACAGAAATTGGAAACAGAAAGGACATTTATAATTAGAATCAGAAAGACGTAACTGAAATTCTAGGGCCCATTAATGAGGAAAGTGGGCTTGGAAAATTTGACACTCAGAGGACATGTTAAACACAAGAGGGACAGAGGAGAGCAGTGACTAACTTACTTAATGAGCAAGAAAGGGATTAGGAGAGATAGCAAAACACAAAGTTTACTAAAGGCTACAAGGGACAGGAAAAAAGCTATGTTTGCCCACATCCTTCAAGGACATAGCAATATATCACCCACTTAACTACTTTTTTTAAAAATAAAAGAATTACATTTTCTATGATGGGGTTTGGTTTATGTTTTCCTTTTGATTTTTTTTATTAAAGTATGATATTAATTTTGTCATTGTCAGATTGATTCTTTCATTCCTTTCGTATGACTTATCAATGCTTTTCAGGTTATTTAAAGCTACAAAATATTTTTAGATTGCAAGAATTTTTTTTTTTTAGATAATAATGATTTAGTGAAGAAAGTCTTACTAATTAACACATTGCTGTGGGAAGAAAAGGTGTATTTTTTCCAAGTTTACTTGCATGTAATTGAAACAAACCCAACTGGAATTGGAACTCAGCTCTCTGGTTAACACTTTCAAACCATTATTCATTACATCACCTGCACATCCAAGCTTACAGTCAGCCATCTAGGTATTGACCATGCTTAACATAGTTTAACTTTGGTGATTGTATAGGAAATGGTGTTTCAATGTGGTTGTAAGCCTTGTTAGTTTAGTCAGTTATGCGCCATGCGTGATACACGCTTAGGCGATCATGTATCTTTCAATACATGACTAACGAGGCATATTTTTTCCCCGCAGTAGTTTACCATTTCTTTCTGCAGTAGACCAGTTGCCATCCAAGGCTATAGAACCCGGTCTGTCCTGCTATTTACCCATAGCTGGGGGGGGGGGGAGAAAAAGAAGATTCCTACCTTTCCGAAGGGTATTAGCACGTAAGTGAATGTAATGGATTTGAATGGAATTCGAACTTGGATCTCTGACTTGTTAGTTAGGAAATGTAATTCAATGGTTTCATATAAAAAAAAAGAAATATATTTTTGAATTGGACATAGTCCGACAATTTATTTAAAGACATTTATATATATTATGTTTAACGTTCTTTTTATAGATACAAGTATGAAAATTTCTCGGACATTCAGGCCGGTAAATGTTATTTAATACTGTTTATTATAAAACAGAGCATTTGCTTAAATACTTGTATCTATAAAAAGTACGTTAAACATAATATATATAAATGTCTTTAACAAAAAGAAAGTAGTTAGTAAACTGATAATAATTCAGATGTTTTGGTAAAATAGACAAAAAAAAAATAATTATTTCATAAGTGGTTAATAAATCACTACTGTTTTCCTCAGCACACCCCCGGTAAATGGTAGTGGTGCCAAATTTTGTAATGAAAAAATAAATGTCACTGATATTGCTGTTTGTAGCCTATTCAAATGAATTTTAGTCAGAAAAGATTATATGCTCCGTATTCATCATCATCATCATCATGTTGAAATGTTCAAATTTGCGCAATTCATAACTGGACCATTATCCCCATCCTTGTTTTTTTTTTTTTCTTAACCTTTCAGTCGTTGTGCCTTCCAGCTTTGCTCAAGTGTATATCCATCTGGATAATCTACAGGGAATTCTGAACTGAAGCCTTTGTTTAATTTACAGGGATAGACCGTTCTCATTCCACTGCTAGGGGAGATACAATCCAGCTCTTATTCAAGAGAACTGAAGGAATAGGGCACATAAAAACAGAAAAATATTAAATAATAACGAATGTGTGTGGTATGGAGGCATTAGGCAATAAACTTTTTGTGATATCTCATTACAGCTGTAGTCAATTTGATCCCCATGGTTACCTTGTTTTTGTAACCCTATCCAGTTAAATACTGAAATCTGAACACACATTGGCAATAGCAAAAGATGTCTTCCAGAAGCTAAGAAAAGTACTAAGAAACAGGAGACTGGAAATGTGCTTCTACAGAAGGATGCTGAAAAAACTATGTTAAAGAAGTTTTAATCCCTTCCCTGCCAATTATTTTTTTGGGGAAAAAAGTTTTATTTTCAGACTAATTTTTTTTATTTTTTGGGGAAGACTAAGAAACTGAGGCATCTTGAATTATCCAAGCAGTGGTTAATACCTCAACCAGACGTATGAGCTGACAATTGGACTCATTTCAAGTTCCGAAGAACATAAAAAGAAACGAGGTCAACGTATAAACATGTCTGTAGCTGGTTTTTGAATGTTATGTTTTAAACGTGTTTATTCGTCCATGTCTGAAAAAGACACTTTTGGTAAAAATGTATATACGTATCTATGTTGGGGAAGGGGTTAAGAAAGATGCAATCAGAAAAGAAACCGAGAATCAGAAAAGAGACTGCTGAGATTTCTTTAACATATTATGAGGTAGGAGGGCTTGGAAAGCTTGACCCCTCACAGGGATCTAGAAGACAAGAGCGAGAGAGAAAGAGAGAGGGGGGAAGACAGCAAGCCACAATGAGCTTTTGTGAATACAGGTGTCATGGCAAATAGAGAAACTCTGCTAAGAGCCATAAGAAATAAGAAACTGTGCAGGGCTATGATTGCTCATGTCCTGAAGAGTCACAAGAACGGTTGATTCCTTGTATTCAAGTATGCCTGTCTGCTTAGGAGGTTAGCTAATTCCTGTTCCAATGTCCACAAATCCAACCTGTGGTTTTTATAGCAGCTCTGCTGAGTGAACTATAAGTAAAGTTACTGTGGATGAGTGTGTAATCTAGTGTGATCAATAATTGAAGAAAGCCAACATGCTGAAAACCTTGGCCACGATGTCTAGCACAACCATCAATGAACAGTTTCATCTATCTAATTTCACTCATGAGGTTTGGGTCAACCCATGGCATGGTTTTTAGACACATCCGGATAGTGCTGCCTTCTAGTATCATCTCCCCAGGGTGATATTCTCCAGATGTCACCTCTCTGACAAATTAAGCAAGATTAAATTCAAACTTGATTTTCATGATCGGAGCATTAGAATTTTATCTCTGTTATATGTTTATCCGACATTTTCAGAGCGCACAGATATTTACTTTAAGTAAAACTGCCAGAGAGTGAAAAAAGTCGATCCTAAGCAGATGTTCCAATGAATATGTAAATAATTGTCTCAATTTTTATTGGCATTATGCTTAAAAAAAAAAGATAAAAAAAGAAGAAAAAAAGAAAGACTTTCAGTGATTGCAAATAACTAAAGAGTTACAAAAGAGAATTTCAATTGATTGTGTTTTTTGTTTTTACAGCTTATCAACCTTTTGCTGCTTATTTAAAGCCAGAAAATATTTTTTAGATTGTCAGAATTTGGATGAGATAATAATGATTTATGGATACAAGTTCTACCAATTAACCTATAGCTGGGAGGAGAAGAGGTGATGCCATACTTTTCTCAAGCGTATTTGCACGTAACTGAATATAACATAAACGACTGGAATTGGAACTCCAACTTCCAATTCCGGGGCCGTATCTATTACACCACCCATACATCCAAGCTTACTGCACCTGGTATTCCAAAGTGGTTACTCATCTAGGTACTGATTGCGAATTTGTTGCTAAGCAGTCATGCAAATGAATTTGTAAATATTAATACCAAACAAAAACAAAACATTAAGTGAATGTGCAGAAAGACTGCAAAAAACTAAACAGTTACTAAAAAGAATTTTGATTGATTTGTTTTTTTTATGGTTTATCAACCTTTTGCAGGTTATCTACAGCCAGAAAATATTCTTAGATTGGAATAATTTTGAAAAGATAATGATTTATGGATAAAACACATAATTCAGGTGGGGAGAAGTGGTGAATTCATACCTTTCCCAAGAGTATTTGCATGTAAATGAATCTAACATGGAATTAGGACTTAGCGCGCCGATTTCCAATTCCAAGCTATTATCTATTACACCACCTACACACCCATGCTTACAGCACCTGATATTTCCAAGTGGTCACCCATCTCTACCATGCTCAAGGTTGCTTAACTTTGGTGATCATATGAGACCCATTGTTTCAATATTATATGGCCATATGACCTATGAAAGAGGAAAATGAAATAAAATGTCCTATTTTAAGTCTTTTGAAACATGTTCACAGAAGGGTGCTGAGGATACCATGGGCTGAACATGTGAGCAATGACGAAGTTTTAGAGAAAACAGAAACAAAAAGGAGACTTATATTTAACATCAGGAAGAGACAGTTGAAACTTTTTGCGCACATCACGAGGAAAGAAGACTTGAAAAATCTGATACTCACAGGACAGATTGAAGACAAGAGGGACAGAGGAAACCAACACATAAGCTAATTTATGTGCTCGAGAAAATGGATGGTGGAACAAGGTTTAGGCGAGAGAACAAAAAGACAAAATTTATCAAGAGCTACGAAGGACAAGAAATTGGGTAGGGCCATGATTGCCGACATCTTTAAGGGACACAACACATGA
>OZ038487.1:39242471-39324971 GCA_964036315.1 Acanthosepion esculentum
GGTGTCTCAGCAGTCCTAGCAGTCGCTTTTGCAGCAGCGTCTCTGGATTGACGAGCGTGTCTGCGGTCAATTGTTTCAGCTGCCTTCAACCTGGCAGTGGTGGCAGTATTTCTAACTTTTTGGACAGATCTATGGAGCAGTATCACAGCAGCCCTAGCAGTTGCTGTTGCAGCAGTGTCCCTGTGCATTCATTCTCGACCGTTGTGCATTCTTGAGCCTTGATCGCAACGAAGCCCTGTAGGCAGCTTTCCCAGCCAAGCAGATGGCACGCTCCTCTTGTGACTGTGTGAGGGTGCTTCATTGAATGACCTGTGATATTTGCATTGTAGTCTGATCCTGGGACTCGCGGGCCCTTCTTGCCCCAATAGCGGACGCTCTTGCAGACCAAAGGCTAAGATGTACCCTTCTTTTTGGTGGCATGAGGAAAGGTGATGCTAGTAGTGGTTGATTAGGGTTGCTCAATTGCCGGAGTACAAAGTCTAACTTAGTATCGCAAAGTGTTAGCCAGAATTGGGAAGGCAGGTATTTAAGTAAAACAGCTGAATAAATTGTTTATGGTAGTTGGAAAAATGTAGTTAAACAGACAAATGGAAAACAAAAACGTAAGAAACAACTTGCAGTAGGAGAAATGATCAGTTTAAGTAGCCTATCATATCAACCGGATGGCGGTGAAACAGGAGCAAAAGTGAGACCTTCATCCCACAGCTCTGCACAGCAGGTTCAAATGCGAAGTATTACTGGCCAATCAGTTGTGGCAATCAGCGAGCGTCCCAGGGTCTCGAACACCAATCAGTGACCACGTACTGCTCTAAGCCAATGCGATACTGCTATGTGAAGCATGGTCATGCGTGGCGCGTGTGAATAACAATCAGCTGTAGAGTCTGTAGTGTAGATGTCTCAGTTGAACATATGTTTGATTGGTGTATTCACAAATTCCGATGAAGACATGACTGTATTGACTTCCCTCAAGTATTAGTTGGTCACAAAGGAGCTCACAGGGCAAAAGTTGTTAATATCAATCCATTTTCGGAGTGTGTGATTGAATTTGTTTGGCCTTGAAAAATGTTGTGTCATCCGTGATAGCATTAGATTTTCATCATGCCCAGACACTATTGTCTCGACTGTTGATTAGTTGTCTTACGGCATTTTCTGAGATGGACATTACTCTAAGGAAGCAAATGAAAATTCTAACAATGCACGAACACACTGGCAAGCCTTACCAGTCAGCAAATCAAAGTACTAAAGACTGGCCCAAAAGCTCTCCTGATTTAAATCCAATTGAGAATCTTTAGTCAATCTGCAAGGAACAACTTCGTGGAATGGACATACAAAGTACTAACATGTGCACTGGGTCATGTTTCATTGGAAATATATGAAAAAAAAGTAAATAATAACAGAATTATATGTTTTGTTTCAATTAATTTGCACAAGGGTGTATGTCCACTATCAACAGTTTGTCATCTGCATATCTAAAGTTGTTAAGATTGTGGTTGCCAATAATAAATCCTAGTCAGATTTCTAATTCTCCCAGAACAGATGCAGGACAACTCAACACCGCTGACTCAACTCCAGGACAACTCACCACCTGCTTACTCAACACAGGGACAACTCAATGACATGCAAACTATGAATTTTTTTTTCGGTGACTTCTTAAAAATAAAGTAATTAATTAAGGATCATTTTTAAAACATCCCCAGCTCTGTGTACAGTTTTCTATTCACTGCTTCAGCATGGTTGCTTGCCCAATGTGCAATGTTCTCTCATAAATATTCCACATTTCGATTGTTGAGACAACAATCGAAACTAAACTTATGAAATACTAATAAATGGCCTTTGTGTTCAAATTTTTCTTTTCCTCTTTGACTAAGAATTTCCATTTTTGGTGTAATAAAAAGTTTGAAAATTAAACATCAGTCAGCCAAATAGGCTGTTGTAATGAATAAATCATTAAGAGAACCCATCCCATTTCAAATTGCTTCTTTGTAAATCCTTTCAACCCCCACCGCCCAATCAAAGGGATGAAGCTACTAAGATGCAAAGCGATTCAAAGGAAATAAGGAGTTTCCTGCAGGCAAATAATTAATAGAGGAACTCATTAATAAGATGCATAAAGTGAAAGAGATTGCTTATACGAGTCTGACAAGAAACTGCCTATGTGAAGGCAGAAGAGTGTTTTACGTATTGAAATGATTTACGCCGATTATAACATGAAATCAAGGAAAAGAACATTTTTTTGAAAATACAAACTTTAAGCAATATGGTCACAATGGTTATGAATTCAATTCAAAGCAAGTGAAATCACTCTGGTTTTTTTTTTTTTTTTTTTAACAGACAGATAATGAATTTATTTGAAAAAAGTATCCCTAAACAAAAAACAAATTTATTTTTTTTGCTATCCTCTGCCAGCTGCAATGATGGCAAAAAGCATTCCTTTGCACCATTGCAAGTATGACATGCTGCAAGAGCCGCTCCATCTAATGAGCCTTGTTCCTTAATCGAGACAGATTGTCACCAACCCTCCAAAGAAACACTATTGAACAAAGACTACACTGCCACTGGAGTAAAAATAAATCTGTCCACAAGAGAAGAATATTTAACTATGTTTTTTTATCTTTGTGTCTTGACTCAAATTACTGGTCAAAAATGTATCGGCACAGGTCACATCCCAAATCAGTGACTTTCCCCCTTTAAAAGGGATAATCACAATGTCTCTCCCCCTTTAAAAGGGATAATCCTAATCCCATCTGGCTGCTTTCTATCACCACAGTTGAGTCCTATGGGCTTGATCTGGGAAGGGAACCCAACTGCATCCAGACATCTTCTGATGAGGTCATTTATTGTTGCATGTTTGTCCCTAGGCCTCGTGAATTTAAACATCCTACGAGGCTGGCATCCCGTTCCGACCCCTTCACCATTGAAACTGTTAGATGTAGACGTCTCTTTTACTCCAATAGCTTCATGTCTCGCACATCTTGCCTATGGAACTCCCTTCCCTATTACTGTTTCCCTGACAAATACAATCTCCAACGGTTTAAGTGTAGCATCAATCGACATCTCCAGTTGCCTTGATCTATCCACTTCCCTTCTCCACATCCTTTCATCTTTCATTCCTATCTGCTCTCGCTCCAAATCATCTGTAACCCCCTAGCCTTGATCGACCCACTGTCTTTCTCTTTCTCCACATCCTCTCCTTTACCACTCCTATCTGCTCTTCCTCCAACCCTTCTATAACCCCATGCGTGATAGTGGCCTCCAGCCTTGCTTGGGGTTATACGCCTAAAAAAAAAAAAAAAAAAATGTCTTGGAAAGCAGCTGGCACTAATATTTAAGCCATAATTGAAGGAAGATTCCTGCTTCCTTCCTCCCTTCCTTCCAAGGGCATTAGCTCAATACGAATGTAAGATAATAGACCAGAAATTGAACTCAAAACACTGATTTCACTTTCAGCAGTGATAACCATTATACAATTCACACCTATTTCAAGCAATTTCTCTACAGTCCCATGAAATTATGTTATACTAAAAAAAATTTTTTAAAAATCATTAAACTTTTCTCTTTAAGTTGAAGAGTTATTTTGAAGAGACAGAGGGAAGAAAAATTCTAATTACATATTTTTTTTAAATTTTACTAATTTAGAATTCTTTATAAAATAAAATAAAAAAAAAACATTCAGTAGAAATATTCTAGAAATTTCTAGGCAGCTTAAGAATATAACAATAGTTAACAAAAGAAAAAAGAAAAAAATCTGAAAATTACCTTTTTATTTATTTTTTTTTTAATTGCTAGCAGAAACCCCTGAAGAAATATTGTTTTTTTTTTTCAAAAAAATACTTAATTATAATTTTTAAATATCTTAAAATAAAAATTCTTTAGTTTTTCCTTTAATAAAAAAAAAAAAAAAACAACTTAAGAAAAGAAAAAAATTAGGAAAAATGATACAGCAGTTATAATACAATTCTGATTCATTTTTATCTAAATTTCTGGATTGAGGAATTATTATTTTCATTGGGACTAATATCCTAATCTTAGTTTTTATTATGACAATGTTTCAGCCCTTATACCCTCAAGCCTTCTTCAGGTGTCTGTCATTCCAAGTAATAAATACCTTAGATGTATAAACTGTTTTCATCATCATATGAAACCAGTTCTGCCAATATCAGCAAAAGTGTCTGATCACCACACCTCCCCACTTGCCTTCTGCATTTGGCATTGTGTTTTCTTCTCTTTCTTCACAAGTCAATCATTGGCGAAGAAAAATTCCATTACGGTTTTGATTCTCCGGCAGCCATTATCATACACTTTAAAATGTTTACAATATTTTCAAAATTCTTTGGCAGTTTATCAAACTGCAAGAATTCTGTCTCCTTAAATTCAGGAGCTTTTTTTTTTTTTAAAATAAAATGATATATAGGTATTAGCACCTATGAAAATTTCACAATTTTACTCTTTGAGTTTTCTGATAAATCATAATTCTTAAGTTGAATACACCTCTTGCGAGCTCTACAACTATAAAATTGTTATATAGGAATAAAGTGTTGCAGCTGACACTTGAGTTTGAACATAGATCCCCAGTAAGCAAACACAGGCGATCCCATTATTGAATTAAGTAGATCACATGACCATAGAGGAAACGCATATATAGGAAGTCACGTGACGTCTAATTGATCTCCAAATCTACTCTATTACTATTTGGACCGCTATTCTCTATTCTATTCACAAAGCGATTTCTCTATTCAGATCACTATACAGGTTACTTTTCAAGCGAGTATTATCAAGCAAGTACTATTAGTGTGAGTGATATTTGAAGGCATCTGATACTAGTATTGTTCAACAGTTGTATCTGTCTACTACAACAAGCATTACAAAAGTGACAACAAGTGTTCACTGGCATCACAAAAGTGGCAATGAGTGTTCATTGACATCACAAAAAAATACCCACAGAAATTCCCCTATCGCATTGTTAAATATTTGAGCTTAACAACTTTAACAAAATATTACAAGCATAAATATGAATATAATAAGGTCAGAGGGTACCAATGAACAGATTTAAAACTGACATGTTTGTCCATTTCATTGAAGCAGTTCTTTCTTTCACTTTTTTTCTTTTTCTCACTGAAACCAAACAGCATCTCTGATATGTCTTTTCTATCTTTCCTTGCTGACAAAACAGAATATTCCATTATTTATTAGGCAATGGCAGGGTGTAATGGTCATATTAATGATGAACAAGCAAAATTATAACATATGTATAATTATAGGCAAACAAAATGACAAAATTCTGTGTAACATGTTTTGCTCTCCAGAAGGACTTCATCAGAATAAAGTAATGGTTTTTTATGGAATTATATATGTGTGGGAGGGGGAGGTACAAAAACGCAAGCATCGGTTATAATTACACACTGACAGGAAATGCTGAAGATGTTGGAACAATGAAATTTTAAATGCATTTGTCGCTCACTGTAATATGTCTGACTATAATTTCTGTTTAAAAAAAATGATGCTTTATTTAGAAGAGAAAGAAATTTCCTGAGACAAAAGTGTATAGAAAGTGCTTTGATTGCCAAACTAACCATGGTAAATTTGCATCCAGGTTCTTAGAACATGTCACCTTTCTTGGCAGATCTTCTATTATCACAATGTGGGATACGTAATGACAAAAGTGATAAAAAACAAAAAGAATAGCATAAAGAAGCTGAATAGAATCAGTTATACTACCAATGCTTATGTTTTTATATCTCCTCCTTGAAGATAATTTCATCAATAAATGTATTACTTTAGTCTGATGATGTCCTTCTAGAGGATGAAACGTGTTACACAGAATTTTCCATTGTTCTGATACATAGAAATTTATATATCATATTCTTCCATATATATATATATATATATATACATACAGACAAACCTCTCATCAACATACTAATAGGGGGAGGGTCCATTAAAGCCGATTATCCATAGATGGGAAGGGATTATATTTGAGTTCCTTCTAAACCCTACTTCAATTCTATACAGACAAACCTTTCAACGGAAGGGGTTGTCCATTAAAGTCAATTGTCCATAGATGGGAAGGGATTATTTTTGAGTTATGAAACCACTATAGTAACTACCAGTAATTATGATCATGATGTAAATACTATAAACATGGATACACAGTTACTTTATCATGCATGTGCTAATGTATCAAACTTTATATACTGTACACCTGTCTTTGTTTACAATTGAAAGGCCCGTCACTGCCGCCAAGTGGTCACTTTGAGAACTAATATGGCTCATTCTGCTAAACCCACAAATCTTGAAATACATCGCTGATGATTTGGAAGATTTTTCCTATATAAATTTGTTTTTTTATTTTATTTTGTCTGCATATTTTGTCCATTGCATCCAAAGTTCATTGATGGTGGGGGTCTGTAGATGAGTGGTTTGTCTATATATATATATATATATATATATATATATATATATATATATGTGTGTGTGTGTGTGTGTGTAAAAGTGGACATGGAGGTCAAGACTGAGCAGAGATAGTCTGTGTTATGCAATCTTCAGACTAATATTTTTATACCTACATAGGCTCTATCTGTAATAATAAGCAATTTTCCCATAAATGTATCATACCTTAAAACTATGTATATGTGTGTGCGTGTGTGTGTGTGCGCATGTATATGAGTAGCAATCCCTCATTTATAAAAGATTCATTAAAAGATGACTGACAAGGTACCGTGTTTAAGCTTTTTATTTAAATTTTTCTTTTGTTCATGTAAGTTTTTCCATTTCTGAAAATAAGGTGTGTAAAAACTGTCTGAAAATGTTTTGTATGTCTGAGTACTTTCCGCTATTATGATGGATACTTCATTATTTTTAATTCTAAATTAAACCAAAAATTCATATATAAAAATCTACACATTAAGTTAGAATTAAAATTAAAGAAACATCTTTTATAATTTTGTCTTTGAAAATAATTAACACTACAATATTTGTCTTGAAATAAATAAAAACAACACCCTGATGATGGCATTGTGCTAATGTCGAAAGTACTCAGAATAAACAATATGTATCAACATGGTAATTTTCTCTCTTTAATAATGACACCAAAAAGCTTGTCTGTGAATATGAAAGGATCCAATTAAAATTATTTAATGAAGCATATCTCAATGAAAACTTACAGCCAAAATATACACAATATATATATGGTGTATATTTTGACAGCATGTTTTCATTGAGACATGTTTCATTGAATAATTTAGGCAAGTTTTGTCTGCTTATTTTCAGTTGAATCTTTTCATATACCCAGGCAAGCTTCTTGGTGTCATTATTAAAGAAAGAGAGAAAATTACTGTGTTGATACATATTGTTTATTCTGAGTACTTTTGATGTTAGCACAAAGTCATCATCAGAAAAAAACAACACTCTGATGATGACTTTGTGTTAATGTCGAAAGTACTTGGAATAAACAATATGAACCAACATGGTAATTTTCTCTCTTCCTTTAATAATGACACCAAGAAGCTTGTCTGTGAATATGAAAGGATCCAATTAAAATTATTTAATGAAACATGTCTCAATGAAAACATACTACCAAAATATACATATATATATATATATATATATATATATATATATATATGAGAGAGAGAGAGCCAAGTGGTTAGACCATTTGCATTCTGACCATGAGACCCGGGTTCAAATCTCACCATGGTCAATTTGTCAGGAAGGAGACTTTCTGAGATCACCGGACTGGAGGGGTTGATCCCAGCATGCAGCACCTTTGGAAAGTGCCTGAAAACCACACCACAGGTTGACACAAGACTTGTGAGTGAAATTGGGTAGATGGAATCTTTGGTGCCATCGCTAGCTATGCTAGCACAAAATCACAAGTCATCGTGGCCGAGGGCTTGAGCATGTTGACCTTGTTCAAATTGCTGATCACACTAGATAACATGCTCTCTTCCAGAAACTAAGTAAGGTCTGATCAGCATAGTTGCAGTATAAACCACTGGTGGGCTGAGTAAGCATCTGCAATAGGGATTGTCTAGCTGCCCTAGTAGACGGGAATCCTCAAATATGAGTGGCCATATATATATATATATATATATATATATATATATATATAGAGAGAGAGAGAGAGAGAGAGTGCGATCAATAGAAAATTATATATTATATTCTCCCATATATTATTCATAATATAATAATAATAATGTTTAGATTTCTTTTATTGTCGTCACTATTAGCTTGTGCACCGTAGCAAAATAAAAAAAAATAGAAGTATTTTTTCCTACTCCATATAAGTTTCGATCCCTCGTCGCCACTGTTATAACTCTATGCTAGTTGTTATATTATGTCTCGCTTCGGCTACTCACCGTGACGTAATTAGAATTTCTCATCGAACGGACATCTCTTGACTGACTTTGAGTATTATTTAAGGCGTTTTGCCTAGTTCCATTTGCCTTACCTGGAGTGTTTAATTTGTTTCACAACAGAACAATTATTTCTCACACATTCAGTTTCTTTTTTCATGTGGTGCTGATAAATTATCCTGAATCGAAATTCGAATGTCTTTAGTTCAGATTCTAGTTTGAGCTATCGAATTTAATCCATCTTTAATGTCTAAAATTATTATATGTTAATCAACATCTATTATGTTTTCCTTTTCTTTATTATAAAGCCAGAAAACTGATACATCATATATTTTTAAAAATAGCATTAAATATATTTTCACAATTATTAATTTCTGATTTTTCCTGAATTTCTGCTTTTCATTTTAATATTTTACTTGCTTCTTTCCGCCTCAAGAAATCCCAGTTGAATTCAACAGCTGCATTAACTCCTAAGCTACAAGAACTCAATGGCAGATGAACAAATCTAACCTATAAACTCATCATTTCATCCCAGAATTTTTTATCCCACCATCTTTGTTTATGATTTTTTACATCAACAGTATCAGTAACAACAAAACTATTTTTATAAGAAAAAGCACTGTCAGCCATTATCATTAATCTTTGATTAGTATTGGATAACAAGCTTGTCTAAAACATTGGTTTCCAATTTCTTTCGTTTAACTGCTGTACATATATATATATGTAACCAGGCTCTCATTATCCAACACTGGATACTATAAGCAACCTCCTACAATCTGAAATATATTTCAGCGTTGTATAATCTACATAGGGTTGATAAGCCATAAAAAAGTTAATGAATCAATGCTCTGATTATCTAACATACAAGAAAAGATCTGTCCTATAAATAAAATAAAATTATTCAACTAAATTAACTAATCATATTGTATATTTTCTTTCCTAACTTAGAAGTTGGGACACTGATTCAGACTGAGTGACCAATAAATCTGATGGTTAAATAAAACCAAGAATTGAGAGAATTAGAAATCCAACCAAGATTCAATACTGGCAGCCACAAACTTACCAATATAAGATATGCAAATGACAGCAAGCAAAGAACGGAGACTACACGAATGTCTACAGAAGATAGTGAAGGAAATCAAAAAGAAAGGATATCAATTGTAAAAAGACAGAATTCATGATTATTAGTAAAAGGGTGAACCCACTATGCAAATTATGAATTGGAGATATCCAAATCAAACAAGTGCAACAATTTAGATATCTGGGAAGTGTTTTAACAGAGGACGGAAAGTGTGATGTTGAAATTCAAAGGCACATTGGGATAGTGAAAGTGCCTTTCAAAAGCTAAGCAAAGTATTAAGAAACAGTAAAATATCTGGGAAGTGTTTTAACAGAGGACGGAAAGTGTGACACTGAAATCCAAAGGCACATTGGTATAGTGAAAGATGCCTTCCAAAAGCTAAGCAAAGTATTAAGAAACAGTAAAATTTCTGGGAAGTGTTTTAACAGTGAACAGAAAGTGTGACACTGAAATCCAAAGGCACATTGGGATAGTGAAAGTGCCTTTCAAAAGCTAAGCAAAGTATTAAGAAACAGTAAAATATCTGGGAAGTGTTTTAACAGAGGACGGAAAGTGTGACACTGAAATCCAAAGGCACATTGGTATAGTGAAAGATGCCTTCAAAAAGCTAAGCAAAGTATTAAGAAACAGTAAAATGTTGAAATCCGAAAGCACATTGGGATAACAAAAACTGCCTCCCACAAATGCATTTTATTAGAAACAAAGAAAACAGTACTGAACTGTTATGCAATCAGTCTTCCTATATGGCAGTAAATACTGGACAATTTCTTCAAAGATGAAGAGACGTGAAGCAGCAGAATATATATGAAACGTAAACATATTTTTATTTCGCAAATGAAAAATTACAAATATCAATATAAGGAATTAATGAAAGCATTGGTGATAAAAACATAGCTATATATATTTATATATACACACATATTACCACCAGCAATCACTGTGCATTATTTACATATTTATATATATATATATATATATATATATATATATATATATAAAATAAAATATGAATTGTGTTCAAATGTGGATCAGATTTCCTATTTGTTCCCTCTCAAATACATGCACACACACACAAACATATATATATATATATATATATAAAAGCAGATTTGTATTTATTTTACAAATTAAAAATTAAAATTACAAAGATCTATGCTCAAGAATTATTGCAAGCATTATTGATGAAAACAGTAATATATGTATGTATATATATATATATCACTGTTGTTAAGTTATACAATATAAAAACGTGTCATGATTTTACAAATGAAATTATTTTGAAAATTTTTTTAAATGAATGCAAGCACTATTGATAAAAACATACATATATATATATATATATATATATGCATTTTTAATGATTTTACAAATAAATGCATTGACAGTTGTAAAACACAATGCACAGGAATTGATACAAGCATTGTTGACGAGAAGGGAACTATATTCTATATTATTTAAACACATTTGTAATGATTTTTCGAATGCAATGCATTGTGAAATTACAAAGGTCAGTGCTCAGGAAGTAATGCAAGTATCGCTGACAAAACAAAGATGCCATATGCCTAATTTTTATTTCATTTTAGTCTGTATCTTTAATTTTATGAGTGCCATTGTTTGATATCTAATTTTGCCATCTTTTAAAAGCAAAATCAAGTACACCGTCTTATGCATATAGAAATCTTAATTAAATTTTCAAGATTAATTCATGCCGATTCATATTTATTCCATATTTATTCCCAATACGTACACACATCCAAAAAGAATACAAAGAAATGCAATGGCATATGGAAAAAGAAAAAACAGAAAAAAAAAAAAAAGAAAACTAAAGAAAAAAAAGGAAGTGGGGGAGGGAAAAAATAAAAAAATTAAGAAAAAGAAAACAACCTTGATTTATTATTCACAGTTCCACAAACATTAAATATATAAGAAAATGCCAGAGAGAAATTTTCTCTATTCAGTATAGCGGACATGAAGAATTTTGGTAATAATATCTGACAAAGCCTTATCAGTCCCTTGGTTCCAACAAGTGATGCTGTCCCACCAACTGGAAGGTCCCATATTTTGATAGATTTTTTTTTATTGACAGTTTCTTTTCTTTCTTTTTTTTTTCTCCTTCAGAGAAAAGTTATCAGATGGACATGTTACATCAATAATAATGTAAAGGTTTTTTGCATTTGTGTTTTCCTTCCATTTCTCAATAAGCTTTTTCATCCATTTTCTCTCTTTCAAGTAATCACACTCCTCCTTCCACTCTCTTCTCTCAACCTTTTCTCCATCTTCTTTTACTCAATCCTCTTCCTTTCCTCTCTCAATCATTGTTTTGCCTCACTCTCTATTCCCTAATTCTCTTCCTTCGACCTATTCTCTGCCGCCTCCCCTCTCTCAATCATTCGTTTCCCTTCTCCTTTCACTAATCCTCCATCTTCAACTCTTTTTCTGCCTCCTCCCCTTTCTCAATTATCGTTTCCCCCCTTCTCCTTTCGCTAATCCTCCATCTTCAACTCTTTTTCTGTCTCCTCCCCTTTCTCAATTATCGTTTCCCCCCTTCTCCTTTCCCTAATCCTCCATCTTCAACCCTTTCTCTGCCTCCTCCTCTCTCTCAATTATCATTCCCCCCTCTCCTTTCCCTAATCCTCCTCTTTCAACAGCACCCCTTTTTATTCATCCTTCCATTCATCAATCTTCAGATGACCTCCTGGATATGATTTCACAATAAAAAGCAGAAAAAGAAAACAGTTTAAATCATTTTTGCCTAGAAATAACATTTTTTTGAATTCATCTTCATGAGCAGATGAACCAAAAATCTCCCATCAATGCAAACACATATAAGTTTGTTGCATATAGAGAATTTAATTCTTTCTTTTTAAATTAAGCAATTTCAATATTAGGTGTGACTATGTGTTTTTCTTCAAAGATAAAAATGTCAACTGATATGTTTGTTTGTTTTTTTTTTATAAAAAAAAAAAAAAAATACTGCATACTGAAACTGCCAGAATTTCTCTAGATTTTTCTCTTAGGATGGTGGGCATTTAGTCAGATTTGAAATCATTTTATGTTTGAAGGATTTTCCTAGTTAAGAACTATTAGACACAATGGTGATTATAATATTAGCCATTTCCCCACAAAGAAACATTTGGCATTCATTGACTGAATAGCCAGTAACGTTTTTTTGGGTGAAATTTATAAAAACTAACTTAAAAAAATTTTGTGGAAAACAGGTTTCTCAAGTCCAGTAGCTGTTATTGCTCTTTCTAGTACTGATGGGTGCTTGCTTCTTAACATTTAATTTGAAGTAGCATGGAATGTCAACATCTTAATTATGTCATTATTTTCTCATTGAATTACATGTGCCATCCATTTTTGATGTTGCCGCTATTGGTAGTCCTCAAGTGATGTGGTTTCTGGTACAGTTTTTCGTTTTTTGATTCTGTAGCCTCAGAAATTCAACTATCTGGGTAGAAGATTAACAGACAATGCAAAGGGGGATAAAATATGAAATTGTAGGAAAATGTTTTGTTTTTTTTTCAATCATTTCACCCCAAGCAAGGCAATAAAGCTGCTAAGATGCAAGTAGTTACTGGGTGTTGGGGAATATGAGAACAAAAAAAAGAGACACAATTAAGGAAAGAGAGAGAACAAAAGAACAAGAATTAAGAAGACGGTAGATAATGACTGACATTGCATTTAAATTTTTGAAGACCAAAGTTGACTGGGAAATAAGAAGCTGGAAGAGAGTTACACAAGCAAGAAGTGCAATAGAAGAAAACTGTTAGCATGGAACTTGCGGATGCATCTAGCCATTTCAACTGTAAAATGATGAAATCTTGCCACCAGTCTAGTACTGCCCTTAATTCTTTGCTAGCTCACTTGCATTCATATCTGTTGGACAAACATGCACTTCACCTGCTTGTGATGAAAGCGCCAACAGACTAAATAGAAATGAGATTCACAAACAAACAGAACTGTGAAAACATGTCCGATCCGATCACAAACTTTGGCAATTGTCACAAAATCAAAAGCCGTTGTATGAGTTGGTTGCACTGCTAACAAGTATAGCGAGAAAAAATATATCAACAAAAGAGTAAAAATATTGATAATTTGATATAAATTTTTAAAGCTGGTCAATTAATTGCCTATTGGTTACATTTTATTATTCCAGACATGAAGGGAATTGTATTTCTCCGAAGCAGAATGTATTTCATTAAAATTTTAACACTTCATGCTTTAAGATTAATTTATTTTTAAACTGAAATAAATGATACCATGAATTGACATGCTGTACAAGCCGACCTCAAGGTTTTTAGTTCAAAATTTTAAGTAAGGCTGATACCTACTATATACGTCAGCCCCCAAAAGTACAGTAGGCTGCCAGTGACCCAAAACTTCAGCCAACCAGTAAAAGAAGTTAGATACAGTATACGATAACCTTTTTTTATGGTATGTGCATATTATGTGTCATTAAATTGACATAACGATCATGAAATTTCACCGATGACACACATACCATATCTAGTTGCCTGAATGTCTGACTGAGTTAAACAGCACATTGGTCAGTGCTTACAATTAGTTTATCAGCTGTTGGATAAGATGCATGCTGTAGTGTTAATAAAATACTGAAATTGTGTTACTATTTTATTATTTTAATTTAATTTCTTTTAATATGCGAAATATGTCCACCAAACACAAGTTTCAGCAGGATATATTTGTGGCAGCTTGCTGGATCTATTTTTTCTTTTAAGCATTTCACTCCAAGCAAGACGGGAGTGCCACTAGCACGCAAGGGGTTACAGAGAGTGTGAGCAAGAGTAAAGAGGCATGATAGCGGAAAACATGAAGAGAAGGAAGGTATATGAAGATTTGTCAATTTAATCACATTTGAATATTTGGAGATTATACTATTAGGGAAACAAATAAGAGGAAGGGAGTTCCACAGATGGGAAGTGTGAGACATGAAGCTATTGGAGTAGAAGAGACATCTACATTTAACTGTTTTGACAGTGAAAGAGTGGGACAACCTAGTAGCACATTTAAACTCATGCAGTTTGGGAACCAGCAAAAGTAGCTCGTTGGTGCAGTTACTGTGAAAGTATTTATAAAAAAGACAGGGGGAAGACACGGCATGTCTGTGAGAAAGTGACTGTAAACTAGATGCCATATCAGGGCCAATCACATTGTATATCCGTCTGTGGACTTTGACAAGGACCTTAAGATGAACAGCGAGGGCTCCAGACCATATATGGCAGCAGTATTCCATGCAAGGGGGAATGGTCGATTTATAGATTTGATGGATGGACTCGAGTGAGAAAAACTTTCTGGTGCAACACAGAGAATTAACTTTACTGCGTTGCGCCAGAAAGTTTGGTTTGGTTTGTTTTATGGCATATCAACCTCAATGGGTTATTTAATGCCGACAAAATTTTCATTTTTGGTAATATTTTTTTCCAAAAATCTATTTCTGGTAAGAATTTTTCTTTGTTGGTAATTTTTTTTTTGAAAAAATGCATAGCTGGTAATATGTTTTTTTTTTTAAAAATGTTTTGCTGGTAAATATTTTTTTTGTTTTCTTTTTTTACAAATTATTTCTGGTATTAAAACCTATTTTTACACTTTTTATAGCGTTTTGACCCCAGTTTGGGAGTTAACTATTTGCCCATAGCTGGGACCCTAACAGGTGATACCACTCTGGATCAGGGTGGACCTGGGAACACCAACAATTAAGAGGTAGTTCCACGTTCCTGAAAACCTCCTGATCAGAGGCCTTGCTGTTGGACGTAGTTTATCATCTTACCGAGGATGCAGATGTAGTTTATTGTTATACCCAGGACAGGCACCAGAAAGCATGGTAAATGGTGTACAGTATTTGTTAGATGTGCTGTCCCATTTATTTACAACTTGGTGGTTTGGGAAGTGTTCTAACAGAGGACGGAAAGTGTGACACTGAAATTCAAAGGCACATTGGGATAGTGAAAGATGCCTTCCAAAAGCTAAGCAAAGTATTAAGAAACAGTAAAATATCTGGGAAGTGATTTAACAGAGGACGGAAAGTGTGACACTGAAATTCAAAGGCACTTTGGAATAGTGAAAGATGCCTTCCAAAAGCTCAGCAAAGTATTAAGAAACAGTAAAATATCTGGGAAGTGTTCTAACAGAGGATGGAAAGTGTGACACTGAAATCCAAAGATGTGTTGGGAAAACAATGCAGAGAATTTAGTGACAAAAAAACTTTGTTAGCAACAAAGAAAAGTGCGCTGATGTCTGTTCTCCGACATAGTAGCAAATGCTGGACAATCTCGTCAAAGTTGAAGAGACTTGAAGCAACAGGAATGTGGTTCTACAGAAGGATGCTGAGTAAACAATGCACCAAATATGTGAGCAACAACAAAGTTTTAGAGAAAGTGGAAACAAAAAGCAAACGTTTACTTAACATCAGGAACAGATTTCTGGGGTAAATAATGAGGAAAGAGGGCTTGGAAAATCGGAAACTCACAGGACAGATTGAAAGCAAGAGGGGACAGAGGAAAGCAGCGAATAACCTACCTAGTGAGCTTGTGTAAATGGTTGGCAGAACAGGGATTAGAAGAGATAGCAAAAAGATAAACCTTTGTAAAAGTTACAAAGGACAGGAAATTGTTATATGTCTTATGAGTGTCACATTCTTCAAGCTCTCTTTTCTCATACATTCAGTCAGTGATACATGCTTGAGTAATCATGTCTCTTGATTCATGACTGACTAGACAGAAGATTTTCCACAGAAGGTTGCTGTTTCTTTCTGCGGTAGACTAGTTGCCAACCAATGCTATGGGACCCAGTCTGACCTGCTATTTAACCCATATCTGGGGAGAGAAGAGATAGATTAATAACTTTTCCAAGGATATTTGTATGTAAGTGAATGTCACAAACTCGAATCTCCATTTTTCATTTCACGCTAATATCCATTGATGCTGGAAAAATTTCAACTCATTCTGATTCAAAGTATAAGGATAATTTTTGTTCCCATTTTCCTTAAATCGTTATCATTGCTCACATGTTTGGGCCACACTTACCCCAGCATCCTTCTGTAGAACCACATTATCTATATCCCTGAAGTTTTTTCTGTCATATCGGAGGACTGATATTACATAAGAGTTCTGGACACTTTTCTTTGTTTACTAGCTTATATAAATTTTTTTTTTTAAGCTTTTCACCCCAGGCAAGGCTGGAAGCCACTAGCAAACAAGGGGTTACAGAGAATTTGGAGCGAGAGCAAATAGGAGTGTTAGAGGAAAGGATGTGGAGAAGGATAGAGGATAGATCAAGGCAACTGGAGATGTTGATTGACATTACACTTGAATAGTTGGAGATCATAGTCATCAGGGAAACAGGAATGAGGAAGGGAGTTCCATAGGCGTGAGGTGCGAGATATGAAGCTATTGGAGTAGAAGAGATGTCTACATTTAACAGTTTTAACAGTGAAAGGGTGGGAACGGGATGCCAGCCTCGTAGGATGCTTGAATTCATAGAGCCTGGGAACCAGCGATAGCAGCTCAACAGAGCAATTGCCATGGAAGTATTTGTAAAAGAGACAGAGAGAGGCGACGGTGCGTCTGTGAGAGAGAGACTGCAAACGAGAAGCCAGATCAGGGCCAATTACATAAATATGAGAGAGTACTGAAAAATCAGTATTATATTTTGAGATGTTTTCAGTTCCCCTGTGTGTGAAGATGTAAGTAATATACGTAATAGGAAATGGTTTTTTTTTTTTTCAAAACTTATTGTTGAATTGCAATAAGCATTTGCCAGTGTTTGTTATTTAGTTTAAATCACCTCGGCTTTGTAAATATGCAATAAAGTAGCTTTATATTTATCATTTCAGCATTGAGAAAATGTCATGTTGGCTGACATAATGACTTTATAAGATCTTTATGAGAAATGTCTTGGCTTGCCCAAAGATGATTTGGAACTCTGCGAAGACGGAAATGTCAGCCAAATGACAAATTTGGTAACGCCAAATTTAATTTTCTAATTTCTAGTGGCATATTATAAGATTTTATACGTTTTCTGAAACTTCACTTAGTGAAGTGAATTTATTTGCTTGGATAAATAAATACCTTCAGTACAGGGTCGGGAGTTGTGAGTGTGTGTAGGGGGGTGGAGGGTGGACAAAGGGAGGGGGTTCAGCTATCTCATTCTGTTTTCAAGACTTATTACACATTTCGAATTTATTCCAGCAGAATGTGAGACCAGTTAATCTTGTACTGTGAATATACTGACTGCAAAAAAAAAAAATCCTCTCTTTACAGATTTTAATTTCTTTTTCTCAATATAATTCTTTTCTCTCAATATTTTTTTCAATTCAAAGTGTCAATATTAATAGGGTTATAAAATGTATAATGTGGGATCTTGCATATCGTGTAAAAAATAATTTTATCATGCATTTTGTGTATCATGCAAGTTCCTTTTTTAAGAAACCAAATTACAATGTGAGACTAACCTCTTTTCCTCTATCGCTTTATCCTATCTTGTTAAATAAGTTAAAAAAGTAAAAGAGAATGATAAAAGTATCATTAGTAACGCTATACTCGTTGCATAAACGTGTACAGCCATAAACAACCAGACAAGAAACAGCAAAACATCTTATAATCGTAAACAATGGAAAAGATGCATATTTGCTATGTTTGTATTTTATAATAAGATACTAATATGTGAATAGTACATGCATTATTATTGGATACAGTTAAGTGAAACATCAGTTTTATCAAAATCATGTTTATTTTACATGCAGCTGTACTTTTTGACTACACTAAGTGGATATATAGTTTGGTCAATGGCATAGCAAAAGTCAGCGGTACATATGCTAATTTTATATCTCGTGCATGATGCAAAAACTAATATTAGCTTCAAAATTAGGTCTTCAAAAGTCACATGATATGCAATTATATACGGTACATACAAGGGAGGTGACAAAAAGTTCTCAGCAACACCAACTGCTTAAAATCTGATAAAATGGCCAAATATCCGAATTCATTCTATGAAGTGATTCTTGGTCAGAATGAAAAGTTTTCAACACCTCCTCATATATACAGGTTAAATCTTGCCAGTGTTAAAAGAAATTATCAAATCAGCCACCATCCTGCCAAAAAAAAAACAAACTTAAAAACTGAAGTGGGGTATGCTGCTGATATAGATGTTCAGAACTGAGATAAAAATAATTTTGAACAAAAAACAAACAAACATCTACCAAGTGTTCCAAGAAGTAGGTTTCCTTTTTCTTTTTTTTAATCATTTCACTCCAAACAAGCTGATAATGCCACTAAGACGCAAGGGGGTTACTGCGAGTGAAAGAGGATGGGAAAAATTTATAGAGGAAAAAAGGACAAACGAAAAGGATTCAGGAAGACAGAAGATGGCAATTGGTGTTGAATTTAATTTTTAGAGATTGTAAGTAGTAGGGTAAGCAAGAAATCGGAAGGGAGTCCCAGAGATAAACATTTCTGAAATAACAAGTATGATCTGGAGTGATTGCACTTACCATGAATTTGTCAGAAAAATGAAGAATGTGGAATTAATAAATACTACTCTTATTTTCTGTTTTTTGTTTTTACAAAAAAGAAACAGAAAAAGTGCAGAGAATATAAGCAGAGTTTATTGACTTTTAAGTTACTGAATCAATAAGTTATGTTTTAAAAGATATCAATGAAAAACTGATAAGAGGAAACGTATGAAATTTAAATAAGATGCAGTAAGAGCAATGAGACTGACTGCACAGAATATATATATATATATATATATATATATATATATATATTTTCTGTGTGAGTGTTTATGAGTATGTATATATGTGTGTGTTTGTATGGATATATGAGTATATATAATGTGTGTGCGTTTGTGTGTGTATATATATATATATATATGTATATATATATATATATATATATATGTATGTATATATATCTGTGTGCATGTATTTATGTGTGTGTGCATATAAATATGGATATGTATATATATAATATATATATATATATACACACACACACACATATATATATATATATATATATATATATATATATATATATATATATATATAGGGTGTGATGAGTAAATTGTTGACATTTTATATTTTTAGTTTTTCACATGTGCATTGTTTGTTTTTGTTAATTGCACAGTGTTGTAGGGTCAGTTGGGCATCATCTGTAAGAAAAAGAGCACCATGACGCATTTCACTCTGCCATAAATTTGGAAACAGTATGCTGTACTGCTTGGCATTTGCACCGGAAGCTCTAATATTAACATTCCAGTGTGTATGGGTGTCAAGCAGAGGACACTGCAGAGGCTTCAGAAAGAGTTGGATGAGTCTAATGGTGATTACAAAGGTATGGCAACGCAGAAAACTCACTGATTGTTCTGATGAGAAAAGAATTCCCAAATTTGTTGTTGAGGGCCTCAGACTTACAGAGGCCTACGTCAAGTGTCTTGAGCAGGTAGTGTTGCTCTAGGTCAAGAGGGAGGCTGCTGGAAGTACCTTTGTCTGGCAACAGGGCTCTGCACCATGCCACACAAGCAGGAGAACCCCGTCATGGCTGTCAGATAAATTCTGCAGTTACATCACTACTTAGAGCTACCCGCCTAAGTCCCAAAACTGCAATCCTCTTGCCCTCTATATTCATATGTATGTATGTATGTGTGTAATATATATATATATATATATATATATATATATATATATATAGGTAGATAGATAGATAGATATGTGCATGTATGTGTAATATATATATATATATATATATATATATATATATATATATATATATATATATATAGGTAGATAGATAGATATGTGCATGTATGTGTTATATATATAATATAAAAATGGATATTCTATGGATTCTAGAAATTAAACAAACAGTACAAACTTTAATGGTTGCCAAATAACAAGATGATAAATTCTAAAATACATTGGGATTTATCCATTGCAACCAGATTTCCCTTTCTTAGTAATGACATATTCCAATGTTATGGTGACAGGAGGTATTACTTTATGCTAATAAACAAATATTTCATTAGTAGATAGGGGGTGGTCAGGTGTTACTACATTGCTTTTGATTTCTTGTGTTTCATGCTTGCTTTCTTTGGAGAATTATTTTAATGATTAAATATTTGTAAAAAATCAGAATTCTTTCTTACAACAACATAGTTTAAAAATCCTAGATTTCTAGGATATAATGAATGCAACTCCAAATTTGCTAAAATTTATATCATCATATTTTTTGATATTGACAAACATGTAAATAAAACAAAATAAAAATATTAAAACAAATGAAAAAAGACAAAATAAAAGAACTGATCTCAGAAATGACCTAAAATCTGTTGTTAAATGGGGCAACAAATGGCTTGTTAATTTTAATGCCTCTAATACAAATCTTGGAGAACATATTTTGCCTTTTATCAGCAGGAGAGCAATTCATTGCACCTTCATGGACTAATGTTTTTCACTGTCATGAAGTAGAAAGATTATATTGAATCAGTTGCTAGGTCTGCTGTTAAGAAATTTGGTTCCCTTTGTCATGCTAGACAATTCTTCTCATCAGAATCTATCTTACATATTTATAAGTCTACCATTTATCCTTGCTTTGCATTCTGCTGGTCTGGTGCTCCTGCTATATATTTAGAGATTCTTGATAAAATCCAACAAAGAATCTGCAATGTCATTGGTCTTGACCTGGCATCTCACCTTCGGTCAATTTCCAACCACCATAATGTAGCTTCCCTGTGTCATTATTCATATTCCATTTACTTCTGTCTTAATAGTAAATCTGAGTGGTTTGAAAAGATCAAATTGGCAGATGATCTAAAAAATGAACTATTTTCTATTGTTAACTGTGGCAAGGAATCACTTGTTTTTGGGGGTTTTTTTTAATGCCTCCAAAGCAAAACTGTTCTCTTTTAAATGTTTGAGAGAACATTTTTGACTTCCAACAACATATCTGATGCTAACCTCCAAGAGATTGCACTTTCTAAGGTTAACATTTTCCACTGACATGAATTGGAAGGATTATATTGAATCAATTGCTAGGTCTGCTGCTAGGAAAGTTGGATCACTATGTTATGCTAGAGAATTCTTATCACCAGAATTTATCTTACACATTTATATATCTACCATTCATTCATGCATTGAATATTGCTTTCACATCTGGCCTGGTGCTTCTGCTATGGATTTTAGAGTTTCTTGATGAAATACAAAGAAGAATCTGCAATGTTATTGGTCCTGACCCGACATCTTGGCTTCAGTCACTTTCCCATGAATATTATAAATGACAATAAAAGAAATAAAAGAATTTGATAAATTTTAAATTTTCTACCTTTTGCTACTATTTCATCTGGACCTGTTTCTACGTGCCCTGTGCCTTCAAAACCTGGGCGGTTATCGCTCTCCACAACTTCCTTTCTTTTTCTATTTTAATCTCTTTGCCATCTTCTCAAGTCAGTTAAATTCTGTTTCATCCTGCATCTCTTGCCTTCAATGTTCTTGTCAGTGTTAAATTCACAACCTTCTTTCTTTATTATGAATCTCAAAGCCTTCTGCCCTTTCTTTCCGGCTGCTAGCAGTAATTTCTTTAGAATTTCTCTTTGCAACTTTTCAATTCTATCTAATTTAGCGTATTCATCAGTAGAAGCATATCTCTGTCACTTGAGGTCTCTTCTTCATCTCTGAAGTATTTGTCTAGCAATCACTACCATATATATCCGACATTAACTAACAGGTGAACACCCCTTTCATTGTTCCACGGACATTTTTCAATCTTACTACCTAACCCACTTTTTGAAAAGTATATTTCTGCTATTATGTGCTTCATTTGTCTGTGTCACAAATTTTCCCCCTTGGGATCAACCAAGATGTGATGTTCGAATAATGTTGATGTAAACATCAATTCAATTGTAATCAATAAATTCAATTGGTCGTGAAATTCACGACCAATTGAATTTATACACTTGCTTGATGTTTACATCCACATTATTCGAACATCACATCTTGGTTGACACGACCAATTGAATTTATACACTTGCTTGATGTTTACATCCACATTATTCGAACATCACATCTTGGTTGACACGACCAATTGAATTTATACACTTGCTTGATGTTTACATCCACATTATTCGAACATCACATCTTGGTTGACACGAACAATTGAATTTATACACTTGCTTGATGTTTACATCCACATTATTCGAACATCACATCTTGGTTGACACGACCAATTGAATTTATACACTTGCTTGATGTTTACATCCACATTATTCGAACATCACATCTTGGTTGACACGACCAATTGAATTTATACACTTGCTCGATGTTTACATCCACATTATTCGAACATCACATCTTGGTTGACATGACCAATTGAATTTATACACTTGCTCGATGTTTACATCCACATTAGTCGAACATCACATCTTGGTTGACACGACCAATTGAATTTATACACTTGCTCGATGTTTACATCCACATTAGTCGAACATCACATCTTGGTTGACACGACCAATTGAATTTATACACTTGCTCGATGTTTACATCCACATTATTCGAACATCACATCTTGGTTGACATGACCAATTGAATTTATACACTTGCTCGATGTTTACATCCACATTATTCGAACATCACATCTTGGTTGACATGACCAATTGAATTTATACACTTGCTTGATGTTTACATCCACATTATTCGAACATCACATCTTGGTTGACACGACCAATTGAATTTATACACTTGCTCGATGTTTACATCCACATTAGTCGAACATCACATCTTGGTTGACACGACCAATTGAATTTATACACTTGCTCGATGTTTACATCCACATTAGTCGAACATCACATCTTGGTTGACACGACCAATTGAATTTATACACTTGCTCGATGTTTACATCCACATTATTCGAACATCACATCTTGGTTGACATGACCAATTGAATTTATACACTTGCTTGATGTTTACATCCACATTATTCGAACATCACATCTTGGTTGACATGACCAATTGAATTTATACACTTGCTTGATGTTTACATCCACATTATTCGAACATCACATCTTGGTTGACACGACCAATTGAATTTATACACTTGCTCGATGTTTACATCCACATTAGTCGAACATCACATCTTGGTTGACACGACCAATTGAATTTATACACTTGCTCGATGTTTACATCCACATTAGTCGAACATCACATCTTGGTTGACACGACCAATTGAATTTATACACTTGCTTGATGTTTACATCCACATTATTCGAACATCACATCTTGGTCGATCCCTTTTACTGACCACCATTCATTCTCTCTTACAGTTAATGGTGAATCATTTCTATTGGGTACAGGCATCTTTGGAATATGGAATTGACACCAAAGTTTGTATCCTTATGCAAATTGAGGAATACCCATTGGTTAGGAAACAAAATGATGTCAGAAAATAGAGAGAAGTCTTAGGTAATCTATTCTGAGGACAATGTGACCAGAAACTGAATGCATAGCCTCCAATCTAATGGTGGTGGGAAATAGAAAAATCTGCCAACCTTCAAGATTCCAAATGGTAGACCAATGAAAACACATCATTCAAGGAAGCAGAGTTCATGTATTAATATGGAAATCAGTGCCTTAACTGGGTATTGAACTCACACTCTTTGGGTCCTGTCACTGGATCTAACCAATGCTTTTATCCACTGTGCCATGTATCCTTGAGGACTTTCAAGGATACATGGAACAGTGGTGAACTTGGAGAGGGGAATTAACAGGAGATAAGTGATAACTGACATTAATTAGACATGGCATGTGGAACTAGAAGAGTCTACCCCAGTGAGTGAAATAAAGAGTTCAGTTCAACATTCCAACGACCTGAAGAAAGCCGGAGTGTACAACGGCCGAAACGTTGTAATAAATATGGCGAGAAAGATGAGGACAATAGTCTGAATAATGTAAATATTGTTTTTCCCCTTGCACAGCCAAGTCATATTGTCTTAATTAAGATACAAACTGTATTGGAAAGACCCACACACACACTTACATCTCTAAGGGGGAGTGCTGAAGAGTTCTTGAACCAACCCACTTTCCCAAAATCTGAACAAATAACGAAACTATTTTTTGAAGGCCTACTTGGTAACTGATAACAGTGCATTGGAAGACTAAAGAAATGAATAAGAATAATGCCCATTAGGCCTGACATGTCTGTGATTCATTAAAAAGTCATGATATATACGCGTATAATAATCAAAGGTGAAACCATAAGGTCAGACAAAGCAAAAATATATGAAACAAAAAGGAAACTCATCACCATTTTCAGAACGAAGCCTAAAATAGGGAAAACGGCTGGAAGGTACAAAAGGTTACATTAGCAAACCCAATGTATAACTTAATTAAGGATAAAGCAGGATTCGAAAATCTATTTATACTTTTGATAACCATTATGACACCTTATACATAAAAAAAAAGAAAAGAAAAGTTTTTTCTCACCTCAACCAGAGATATTACAGAATGAAAAAAAATACAGACTCTTTTTCTTAGACACTAATCTATGCCTAATATCTTAACATTGTTTAGTATAGTCACATTTTGGCTATTTCATACGAATGAAGAAAAGGCTTGAAATATGGGGAATATGGTTCAACAGACAAATACTAAAAATACCATGGACAAAACACGTGTAACAAGGACTATCTCATGTGGTTCTTAGCAGTTATCTCCCTTTGCTATGACCCCCGCCACCCAATCAGACAAGCTCATCAGGTAAGTGGCTTGATGATTAACATTATCTCTATTATACACAATATACCCCATGAGGGCTAAGTTTTCCAAGCCTACCTTCTTCATTATGTGTCCAAGGAATTCTGGCTGTCTTTTCCTGATTCTGAGTACAAGTGTTCATTCTGTTGCCATTTTCTTTCAGATTTCCTTGTTGTTTACTCGCTCTCTCTCCATTGAATTTTCAGTATCCTTCTGTAGAACTACATTTTTCCTGCTTCTTTTTTTTTTTTTTCCTTACCACTGGAGAAAATATAAGGATGCATGGTGGAGTAATGGATAGTAACTCGGATTGAGGAATCAGAAAGCTGAGTTCCAATTGAAGTCAGATTCACTAATACCCTTGGGAATGGTATGAATCCTCTTCTTCTCCCCCCCCCCACCAGCTATGGGTAAATAGCAAGATGGAATGGGTTCTCTAGCCTTGGATGGCAACTGGTCTACCATTACATTCACTTACATGCTAATACCCTTGGGAAAGGTATGACTCCTCTTCTTCTCTCCCCAGCTATGGGTAAATAGCAAGACAGAATAGGTTCTATGACCCTAATGAATCACCGGATTCGTGACCATGATCATTGGAGAAATTGTCCAACATTCACTGCCATTTTTAGCACCTGACATAGAAAGTTGTGGAGAGTCATGATTGCACACATTATGAAGAAGGACAACTTTAACACTCATGTTAGGGAACAAATAGTGGAGGGAGAAACAGCAAACAACTTAATGGGTTTGTGTGAGTGAATGGCTGAGCAAGAAAAAGTTGTTTAGAGCTACAAAGAACACAATTTTGTAGAGGGCCATGACCACCCACTTCCTGAAGGAACCCAGCTCATAAGGTGTCAGAGTTGATAACCATCTGCAAATTTTTAACTATGTTGCTCTCCAAGACTCTAGTGTTCTCTATAATGGTTAAATGAGAGCAGTTTTGTTTTGGAGGCGTTAAAATTTACAAGCCATTTCCTGTCCCAGTAAACCATTGATTGGAGATGCTTTTCTAGGACAGTGGCCAGATTTGCTTTATGAGCTCTGACAGATTTGCTACTGAGACAGGTGTAAATGGTAGAGTAATCTGCATAAATATCTACTTGGAAACTGATGACATCAGCAAGATTATTGATGATGATCAGAAAAGCATAGGACCAAGGATAGAGCCTTGTGGAAGATCTGCGTTCGTATGAAACTATCTGGAAGCAAGCCCATTCAAAAATTATATTCTTTACATTTACTGCTATTACTTTATCTTATAATTCTCTATTACATATTCTTAAAATATTTTGATAAGATGCACTGCAATATATGGTAAAAATTGCACAGGTTGAAATACCAAATGAATTTTAATTTTAGTAACTTTATTTTTGGTATACAGTAATAAATGACTATGGTAGATATATTAGTATTGCTCAGAAACTGGGGTCACATTATACACAAGCGATATGAAAAAATAATTAGGTTTCTTTACAAAAAATTCAGAGGTCACACTATACTTTAAGTAGACTTATATATGAGTATATACAGTATATAATTTTTTTTAAAACATTAGAATGAATGAAGACTCAGTATTAAAACTTTCTTGGCTGAGCAGTACTGACTTGAAACCGGGTGAACATTAACAGAATTACTAAAAATAATAACAAAAGATATCCCTAGATATGGGCTGCAGAATGAAAACTATCTAACCCTAGTAGATAAAATAAAGGATTCAGTTCGACATTCCTTGAAGGTTATCTAGACTAACAAGAAGGTGGCCAGGGAATTGGGGGGGGTCAAAACATTGGGATAATAACAACAAAGGTGAGGACAATAAGTAAATTTTTTCATACTTTTAAACATTTAAAACTGTTTAACGAATTATTACATCGCATCTGATTCTTTGTTGTTTTATCATAACATTTCCGTCAAACACTCTTCAGCCTTTTTATAGAAGAACTTTGCATATGGCAGTCAATAAGAGTGAGCCAGTACTTTCTCACATGAGCAAAATCTGCTTGAATCTGTCATGTGTCCATGCTAAGAGAAAATAAAAAACTCATGGCAAAAATTATGAAACTTGGATGTTCCCCAAGAGTTTTTTTGCTTTTAATTCACAGCCAATGATACAGATATGATACAAATAATAATTTGTTTGACAACTGATCATTTTTGGCTTGAAACATATGTAAAAAAAAAAAAAAAAAATTAAAATTATTTAAATTAATGGTGTTTTTTTAAATATACAAATTAGTCTGCAGTGAAAATTGAGTACATTAGTCCTTAACAAACTGTTGGTCTTAGCTAATTAACAGAAAACTTGACTTCAATATGGGAGTCCAATATTTGTGACCTTGTGCCAAAACAAAACTAGCTTAGTAAATAAAAACCTGACTCCAATTTTACCCGGTTTTCAGGTTGGGATCAAAATAGAGCATGCTTTCTCCATCTCTAAGTTATAAAGGAAGTCTAATCCTCACAATTCTAACACATTAAACTGACCTTGTAATATATTCTGCAACTGTAGATAGTGGGTATGTATGAGAAAAACATACCTTCCCAGTGGTTAAACAAAAGTTAGGTGTTTTAATGTAAATTAATTAAAAACAAAAGAGAAGCTAGTTGAATGTCCTCTAAACATAATTTTTGCCAGGGTTGCAGACAGCATTCATGAATTATCAAAAAAAATATACAGCCATAGAAAGCTAAAGTGTGAAAATATAGTGATAAAAACAAATAAGATGTGGATAACTATCCAAATAATGGACTCTTAAAAAAATACTATGAGGACCAGAAAGTATAGTTACCAAAAAATTGTGATTAAATCATCACAGATGAAGATTTTCTTTTATGCTATGTCACTACAGGATGTGAGCAATAATGGCTCTCCACAATTTCCTATCCTTTGTAGTTCTAAATAATATTTGTTCCTTTCCTATCTCTCCCAGTCCCTGTTCTACCATCCATTTATACAAGCTTGTCAGGCAGGTAACTTGCCTTTTTTCTATGCTCTTCTTGCATTTCAGCACTCTTTATTTCCTGCATTCAATGTCCTGTGAGTGTTGAATTCTCTATACCTTCTTTCCTCATTATGTATCCAAGAAATTTAGGCAGTCTCTCTCTGTCCATTTTGTTCACATTTTCCTAAAGAAATCCTTATTTTATGGGATAATTATAACACAGGAAGGTAGCTTATTAACAAGCAACTGGTAATACTTTCAATCCAGGTAGTCATTGTATTAGATATCCGCAGGTTGGCCAGAAGAACAATGGTTCAGCCCCCGCCACTCCAATTTCAACCTGCCTGAGGTACAATATTTGTTATGAGTGCTGTCCCACTTGTTTACAACTTGGCAGTAAAGGCCTGCATTTTATTCCCACCTTATAAGTCAACCCATAATTTTGGAAAGATTTTTTTTAGACTTGAAAACTCGACTTCTAAGCTGAAATTTATGGTACCTAACAAACATATATAACAGAACCTGGATTGGGAGAGATAGTAAGGAGGTAAACATTACATAGAGCTATGAAAGATAGGAAGTTATATCGGGCCATGATTATTCACGTCCTGAAGAGGCACAACACAGAAATCACAAGGTGTTTTCCTTTTTCTTCTGTTTATCCAGTAAAATAGATAATCTGCCATGGTTTTGGAATCAACAGTGCTGTAAAATTGGCAATGTACCTGGACTTATTTTTGGAACTTCCAACAACACTAGAAAATTCCTTTTTCATGCATAAATAATTTTTTTTCATTTGTTGTTTAGACATACATCCAAACATATACACACACATATACATCTATGTGAATATACATGCATATACGTGAATATACACGCATATATGCACCTATGTTAATATACATGCATATATACATGTACATGAATATACACACATATATACATACACATGAATATAGACACATATATATATATATATCTACGTGAATATACACACTTATATATCTATGTTAATATATATGCATATATACATATACATTAATATATGTGCATATATATGTGTGTGCATCCCTGAAAGAAAACATTTTTATTCTGTTGTCATTTTCTCCTCCCTGACAAGAACAGGTATCCCTGCTCGTACATACATATATATGTATTTTGGAAGCTAAGACACAAATTACATTTTCTTTTAAAAAATAAACATTAGTTTTTAACAGAGGAACGCAAAATACATTGCAGAGGCTAAAACAGAATGTACACAGGTAATATCTTTTAAGCAATAACAAACATTTTTAACAGGGATCTTTGTTTATTTGTTTAATGGCATATCAATTCTTTATGGGTTATTTAATGCTGAAATTTAATTTTCTTAGGAGCTTTGAATTAATAAAATATGATATATATCATTCTACTTTCACAACTGAATGCATAGTACATCAAGGGTCGACAAACATACGGCATGCGTGCCATGCCAAGCAATTCGCAATGGCACACAAACTTCAAATCAAGACGTCAAAACTAATACTACAACACAAAGAAGATATTTAGCCATTTCAATTTTAATATATACTAAAGTATATATACTATATATTACGATATAAAATATATTGTAGAACAGATATATTGACCTTGACTTGTATAAAAATATGTACGCTGTTGACACACTGAATGATTTGAAAGCCCTAAGTCAGCACATAGTTAGCAAAAGGTTCCTGACCCCTGTAGTACATGATGCTCAACTTTTGAACATCTACAGGTTTTTGTGGACATAATTACTAGAGGTGGCGATATGTGTATTTTGTGTGGAAGTCTTGATGAAGTTATATTTTGGAATACAGTTTGATTTCTTTAAGAAATTGGATATTATATGGATAAATGTCATAAAAGAGTTTAATTGGTTATTTAATTTTGTTCAGAAGCGTATCAACCATTATGGGTTATTTAATACTGAAATCAATTTGGACACAATTTTATTGCTTCATCTACAGATAAAATATATTACTGGTCATTTTTCTATTTTTATACTAATGTTTTGTTTTTCTTTGGGGGGGGTCACTATTTGCTCATAGATGGGGCCCTAACAAGTGCATGCCAGTCCGGATCAAAATAGACAGGGTTTTTTTAAAAGATACACTGCAACTGGAGAGGTAATACTCAAATCGAGTCGATGGATTCAGTTAGCCTGGATTGGAAGTGTATCAAGTTTATCGAATGCTATCAAAGAGAAGTCGATCAAAGAAAGAAATCTGATTTTAATCCTTCACTACCCCGTGCTATACCTGAGCTTTTGAAAAGGCTTCAGGAGTAAACCTAGACGATAAAATCTGCAGCTGGAGTCCCAAAGGCAGCCATGTTTTGGTAAGTTCCGCAATGACACTGGTGCCAAGCAGTATCGGCCTCTGACTTTTCCTTGGACAAAATTGATGATGCAGGGAGAGGAGACATGCTACATAGACAAAAAAGAATATCCTGCCCAGATCTATAACCAGAAGAGGACACACTAGTATTGAATCATCAGCACTAAATTGGTTAAACTAATACTACCATTTATTGAAGAGAAAAAAAAAAGAAAAAAATTCCCCAAGGTGCAGATTCATATTCTCTCTAGACGTTAGACACACAGACATCCATACATCCATATTTTATATACATAGATTTTAAATATAATATTGATCATGGATATCACTTATTCTAAATCTCCTGAACACTTAGGAGAATAGTTAAAAATAATGTTTCAAGTGGTGCAAATATTTTATTAACCTCTTCCTCGACGTAGACATGTATATACATTTTTTGTTATAGTGACTTTTTTAGACACAAACAAATAAATTATCCAAAACATAACATTCAAAAACAAGCTACAGACATGTTTATACGCAGATCTTGTTTCTTTTTTTGAAAAAATAAAGAAAAAAAAACAAAAAACACTTAAAACGAATCCAACTGTCAATGTCAACGTCTGGAGGTGTTAGCCACCGCTCAGGTATTTCAAGGTGCCTCAGTTTCTTAATTACTATATTAAAAACAAATAAAAAAAAATCTGTCTGAAAATGAAACGTTTTTCTCAAGTTAATTGGTGGGAAAGGGGTTAAGTGTATATCTTCAGTAGAATTTTACCTGACCTGTCATCTTGGCTTTAGTTACTTTCTCACTGCCATAACAGAATCCTTGTGCCTTTTTGCTAACTACTTTTATAGTAAATGTTCTGATGAACCTTTCCTCTATGAATTTAAGCACAATACCAGATTATTAGCAAGATCCAATCAATTTACAGTTGAATTGGCTAGATGTAATCGTAATTTCTATGCTAACAGCTTTTTGCACTTCTCGCCTGTGGTGGAACTCTTCACCCTCCTGCTTCCCAGTCAAATTTGATCTTTGAAAATTTAAATGCAGCATCAATCATTGTCTTCTTAATATCTTTTATTGTTCTCTCTCCTTGATAGTAATTTTTTTCTCATATTTTCTCATACTCAGTAACCCCTGGTGTCTTAGTGGCTTTATTGCCTTGCTTCAGGAGACAATTTAAAAAAAAAAAGTAAACAAACACTTCATTTTCACAAAACTTCCACATATATTGAGTAACTGTGAGGGCACCTCGAGGCGGTGTAATGGTTAGCAAGCTTGTCTCGCTAGAACAATTATGACTGAATAGTGAATTTGATCCTCACTGAGTGCCCCTTTTACTTTCGACCTTCTGCCACATCTAAGCTACGCTTGGAAAATCACTATATTGAGTAACTGGGAAGATATTATCTGTTATTTAGAAATGCAAGCAAGAGTCCACATAAATATAATTTTGTTTCTGGACTTTACTAAATGGAAATATTGTCAGAAGAGATGTTGGCTTCACAGCAAAAACCAGATTCACATTTTTATTTATAAACTTCTGTAGACTTCAGATATTGTGTCAAAGATTTCTGTTGGTCATAGTTTCGTAGTTTAGTTTTTCCTTCCGCTTGTACTGTCAGGAGTCATGAAGTGACACAGTCATCTGTCAACGGCAAGGCGAGTGGCCTGGAGGAGAGATATCTCGTGGGCTCAGAGTGTCAGCCACTGAGTTGCTCCAGCATCTTCTTGGTCTGCTTCTCACTCTCCAGCCAGAATACCTGAGGGTGTATGCTCGTAGGGCTGGTTGGTTGATAGGCATGCAAGTGAGATATCTGAACCACTTGATCCTCTGTTACTCAATTCATTGTATGATTGGTATTGCTCTTACCATATCTCTTATTGCCTCATTCCTGATCTTGTCTTGCCTTGTCTTGATCACTGCTTTCCTCAGGCATTTCATCTCTCAAGTGATCAGTTTCCTCTCAAGGGTTTTTTGTTAGGGGCCATGTCTGGAACTGGTATGTCAGTGTTGGTAGGAAAATGGCATTGATGAGATTTGCCTTGGTGCTCATGGAAATGCTCCCAAAGCCCAACCCCTTGTCTGCGTTGTGGGAGGTGGAAACAGGTAATGCTAGACAACAAGGCACGGGTGAAGCTGTAACTGGCTTAGCAGGCCAACAGTGGATAAAAATTGCTTAAGGAAACAAAAGGCATTTCTGTTGGTCATATTATGCATAAAATAGAAATGGAATGAAATGATTTTATTCAAAGATAATTTTTTTTTTTGTGGCATTCACCCTGGGGCCACATGAGATAAAGGGTTACAAAGTAAGAGGCACAGCTTATGCAGGTATGTAGGAAGATAACAGTTAACCCTAGATTTGAACAGGTCAAGATTCTAGTGATTGGGGAAGCAGCCTCTTCGCAGCCGGTTACATAAAGTAACTATTCATGGAAAGAAGCTGCTTGAGTGGAACTTACATCTCACCAGGAAGATATGAAGAGAATGAGTGCTGGTTCGCTACAATGCGCATGGCATGGTGGGTCTTAGCCGTGACGGTTAGGACTGATAGTACTAATGAATGTAATTTGCCTGAACACTCTTCATGGAAGTAGCAATTGAACTGTTCCATCTCTATGAAATTATTATTCATTTCATTTTCCAGTAGACTCTTCATTTAAAGTTTTTTTTTTTCTATTTTTTAACTTTGTTTTCTTGTATTTTAAGCTGAATATTCTTCAATAGGTTAGCAAGAAATATAAAAAAAAATAAGTAAATTTAAAATGATTGAATGAAATCAAGAAAGAAGAAAAAAATCCCCTACTAAATTTTTTTTTTTTTTTTTTTTTTTTTATCCTTCCGGATAGATTAAAAATAAATAAATATATAAAACTTAAAGAGGAGAAAAAAATGAATGATATCATTTCACAAAATCGAAGTGCTCTTTTATAGGAAGCGCCAACGCCAAAAGACTAACTCTTCTTCATTCATTGGCTCGTGTGTTTGCATAATAAGAGGCAGGGGGCCTGAAGATGTAAGTATACTTAATTGCCACAGAAGGAAAAAAAGAAACAATAAATGAGAGAGCGCAAGTGTCAGGGCAATGGGGGGGGGGGGCAAGTTTGAAATGTAGACCGTGGCTGGATGCACAAACTCTCTCTGATACAATTTTCGTAAATAATAGCATTAACTGTTGCTCTGTTGCCCGCTTGCCTGATTGTTGAATTTCAGGCGGAGAAGAATGAATTTATTTTTTTCTTAAATCATTACACAACACCCGTCGTTAAGCCAATCTGATGATGAGAAATGCTCGGAGACTTTTGAGGAGTTTAAACTGATTTTATGTATCATTAAAATTGTTAAGCAAATAGAAAAGTGAAAAAAATAAACAAAAAATAAAACAAGGGAAATCATACATCAGATCTGATAGATTATTTGGTGAGCTGATGTATTTGCAAGCAAGCAATACATGTCTCTCCAAGAATTAGGCTATCATGGCTCTCCACAGCTTCCTTTCCTTTAATAGTTTTAATTTTTCTTGGAAAAATACTATGCTGAAAGAAAGCAGCCAAAGATTCACAGAAAACCTTTTTTTTCCACAAACACCATGTCTCTTCAAAAATTAGGCAATTATGGTCCTCCACAGCTTCCTTTTCTTTAATACTTGTAATATTTTCTTGGAAAAATACTATGCTGATAGAAAGAAGCCTAAAATTCATTGAAAGCCTTTCTTTCCATAAATACCATGTCTCTTCAAGAATTAGGCAATCATGGCTCGCCACAGCATCCTTTCCTTTAATACCTACAATATTTCTTGGAAAAATACTATGCTGAAAGAAAAAAGCCAAAGATTCATTGAAAACCTTTTTTTTCCATAAATGCCAAGTATTAAGTTATCATGGCTTTCCACAGCTTCCTTTCTTTCAATACTTGTAATTGTTCTTGGAAAAATAAAGTAGCACTTTCTTGTTAGAGAGTTTTAAATACAGTTATCTTACTCATAGACTGGTTGCCAACCATGGCTAAAAATTCCAGGCCTGCTTTTTAATCAATAGCTGAGAGATGAATTGGCTTCACACTTTTTCCAAGTGCATCAGTGCAAAAGTGAACATAGCTGTTCCAGTCTGTCTGTATTTGAATTATGTTCACCAATTCCATTTTATGTGTTGCACCTTTGAACCCAAGATTTTCACTACATGCAATATCCCTTCAGGTTCATCATGGTTCTCCACCACTTATAAGTTTCCTTTTTGTTTCCATTTTTTCTAAAACATTGTCATTGCTCACATGTTTCGGTCCATGGTATTCAGTCGTTATCTTTTGTTTTTCGTTTATCGTTCTTGCTTAATGTTTTTCTTTTTCTCATATTCTTTCACACTCAGTAACTCCTTGCATCTTAGTGACTTTATTGCCTTTCTTAAAGTTTAAAGTGAAATGATTAAAAATGATATATCCATTTCCCCTCATACAGCCAGGTAAAACTAACTAAAAATTACCGTAACACAGAGCACATAGGATTTTTAACGATATGCAATATAAGAAAACAAATACTGTATTCATCTCAGCATGACCCCAGACTTGTGGCTTACTCTGTTAAAAACAAATCCACCCTTCTCATTAATTTTATTGGTTCTTCTATATACCATTTTGATAATGACTCTCCACTTTGTTGATTTTAATAAATTTTGTCTTTTGGCTATCTCTTCTAAATCACTCAAGCTTGTCAGGAATGGAACCTGTATCCTATAAGAAACCATCATATAGCCTGACGTGCTTTACCGATTTAGCCACAGAGAAGTGTTTCAGTTAGCTAGGTTAATTTTACTGTTTTTAAACTGCAGGTAGGTTCTGTGTTGTTTGTCTCTCTTGCTTTCAATCTATCCTGTGAGTATTAAATTTTCCAAGTCCTCATTCATTTTTACTCTAGAAATTTAAACTATCTTATCTTGATGTTAAGTATGAGTGTCCTTTTTGTTTCCATTTTCCTTAAAACTTTGTCATTGCTCACATATTCAGTCACTGTTCGAATCAGCATGCACCTGTAGAACCAAATTTCTCTTGCTTCAAGTTTCTTCATCTGTGATGGTATTGTCTGCCATTCACTGCCATATAGGAGGACTGATATTACATAACAGTTCAGTACTCTTTTCTTTGCTTAGATTTTAGACAGCATCTATTGTCTCAAACAATTTGAGATGAAATGCTGAGTGTGATCTTCACAAAAGAGAGAACACGTTCTCCCAGTACACTGCAACAAACTGACAACTTTTTTATCAATTGCAGAACACACAAGAAAATGTGAATAATGACAGTAACAGATATTGTAAAATGGTTATGCATTTAATTTTTTTTTCTGTAGCACAAGAAGTTATGTAGCATTACACACACACACATTATACACATATATATATATATATATATATATATATATATATATATAGATATATATAGATATATATATATATATATATATATAGGAGGCATGTTGGAGTAATGGATAGTGGCTTGAATTGAGGAATCGGAGAGTCAAGTTCAAATTTGAGTCAAATCTATTACATTAACTTACGTGCCAATACCCTTGGGAAAGGTATGAATACTCTTCTCCATCCCACTATGGGTAAATAGCAGGACAGACTGGGTTCTATAGTCTTGGATGGCAACTGGTCTACGAGACAGACAAGTCTGAATTCAAAACCTGTGGAGGGTCATTTGGGGGACCTTGTGGCACATAGTGCATCAGGTTTCTGTATTCAGCCCTTCAAAAAGTGTGGTTGGTTCTGCACAAAGCCTTCAACCCTATAATCAAATCATATGTGCTGGTGTCTGGGGGGTTGCTTCCTAGGAACTGAGCTGCTTGATCCTCATGTGTCGAATACAACAGGAGAGTCCACCATCCATATATATATATATATATATATATATATATATATATATATATATATATATATATATATATATATAAAAGTGGACATGGAAGTCAGCACTTAGAGGCGACAGTCTGTTTCATGCTAGTGCAATCGTCAGGCGATTGCACTAGCATGAAACAGACTGTCGCCTCTAAGTGCTGACTTCCATGTCCACTTTTATATTTACACACGCTCTATCTCTGATATTGAACACTTTACCCCATAAATATAGCACACTTTAAGACTATATTTCTGTATATATATATATATATATATATATATATATGTGTGTGTGTGTGTGTGTGTGTGTGTGTGTGAAGAAAACCTTTTCATATAATTCATGTTTACTTCAGAATTTTGTGGCTATATAGGTATAGCCACTCATCAGAACAATGTTAAAATCTGTTCTGATGTGTCGTTATACCGATATAGCTACGAAACTCCAAAGTAAATATGAGTTAAGTAAAAAAAAACTTTTTCATATTAATTTCATTAATGCTCTCTCCTTAATATTGAGGACTCTACCACAAAGCCTGTTTGTCTTAAATGTTTCCTTATCCACAAACCACTGAAAAACCAGCAAGTTTGGCTTCAAAAAAAATATTTCAAGACTATATATATATATATATATATATATATATATACAGAAGATTCAAATAACTTGTCTCTAATATTAGTTTTACTAACTTACTATTATAGTACTAAGGAATAGTTTAATTATTATTATTATCATTATTATTATTATAAGCAGCTGTGATCTCAATCTTCACTTCTCAGCTGATATAGATGCATACTTCAGCTAGGATGTACATATATTTGGTGACTGCCACATCTTAGTCAGATCAGAGCTGTCTCCTCACCCTTCACTTCACTTGTAATGGCTTCTGTCTTCTTTCAGTATCCATAGCCCCTAAGATGCCACTTGAGACTAGTATTTGATTTCATAGGTATCATGCATACAAGACAGGTAAACTCTGTATCCTTGATTGGGTTGATTGGATCTGCATGCCCTACAACTCTCCTGCATATCACCATGTGCCTCTTCACTCCAGGTGATGATCTGAAAACCTTGCTGCAAATGACGCATGTATTGTTGGCAGAAAAATGAGGCAGGCTGGCATAGTTGGCCTGCTTCTGTTTGTTATGATGACCTTTCAAATGGTTTACATAACCTGTCCTTGAAAACAGCATGCGCACACATACATACACTACATTTCTAAGACTGTTGGCAAATCAGAGTGAGTGCCTCTTCAGAGATCATGCTTGATTTGAGCATGCTGGAAACATTCATCCTCAAAGGGCAGATGAATCCTCTTGTGTACATATATATATATATATATATATATATATATATATATATATATATATATATATTTTTAAAAAATACTATGATAAATTGGAAAAAAGCTTTTGTGATGCATTTCATCCATTAAGATTTCATTGGACTGGGCTTTGTTGATGTTGCCACATCTACACATGTGCACAAAATGAGAAATGCTGGTAGTTTCAAAATTTTTGAAAGAATATTTTTGAAAGAATTTTTTTTTCAAAAGAATATTTTTTGAATCTAGCCAGATTCATCTGTATTCTTTTTCTCTCCATCAATATTCTTTCAAAAAAATTTTAAACTGTCAGTGTCTCTCATTTCCAATTTTCAAAAAGTAAGATATTGTACATCAAAACAAAATTGTGGATAAAATGTTCAAAGTTCATATTTTGTTCTGTTTTCCCCACCCAACGAAAGTACTTTTGATTGTCTCAGTTATTATCAAGTACTGGGTTTTGTCATATATATATATATATATATATATATATATGGAAAAATGTAGTTTTAAGGTGTGCTATATTTATGGGATAAAGTGCTCAATATCAGAGATAGAGCGTATGTAAATATAAATATAAAAGTGAACATTCAACACTCAGAGGTGACATGTTTCAACACTCAGAGGTGGCTGTTTCATGCTAGATATAATTTTCATGCCTGACGATTGCGTCTAGCATGAAACAGCCTGTCGCCTCTGAGTGTTGACTTCAATGTTCACTTATATATATATATATATATATATATTATTATTTTATCCTTACCCATGTAAATAAATGGAATGCTTCACTATCATTACAGTACAGTATGCATATTAATATTTAAATTCTGCAACGGTCAGTTTTCAGTCAATACCCGACAACTGCATTGTGCATGAAACTCATTTTAAATTTATAAACATTTCCTACTTGCTCCTTATCCTATCATAGATTCCCACACCCAACTACACATATGAGACTAGCTTAAAAGCCACCTTATTGGGTGGCATTTAAGCTAGCTTCTGCAGAGGGCTCATGATTGATCACAATAGGAGGGGGGAGGAGTAGATGTGATAGGCAACAATAAACTACCGAATAAATCAAAATTGATCGTTGCATTTAAGTATTGGCATTAATATTGAAACTTACCTTTTGAAAGATCAACGATAATTCTTCTTCTGCTAATTAATTTAAAGACAATTTATTGTATGCAGGTCCTTACTTTCCATACAAACAATTATTATTTCGTGGCTGACTCTTGCTGGATTTCACAATTAATTTCAATTATTCCCAAATTTATTTCCAAGTTATACGAATTTTTATAAGAATGATACAAAATAATTTGCTGCAAAAAATCACATAAAAAAATGCTAAAAATCAATCGCAGTCATGAAAACTTGGGAGTCCTAAATTTCATTATTACAAGTGTGCATCCAGCCTGGAATGTTTTTAATTTTCTCAAAGAGTCAGCCTGATTCCAAAATGGTATTATATGTTGGGCTACGGGCACTAGGAGTAATGTTGAAAAAGTTTGACGCTAATACACTGACATTTGCATTTGTTATATAGATATCACATATTGAGTGCTGGTGATACTAAAATAGTACCATTGTAAAATAACAATGCTATTAAGTATATATATATATATATATATATATATATATATATATATATATATATTAGTTTTACCTGATGATTATTGATGCCTGAAACTCTGAGTAGCAGATTTTGGTATTGATGATATTATATTTAGGCTCTGTAAACTTTGGATTTGAGCCTTCAGTTTATTTTATATTTTAAGCTTTACACACATTACATATATATATATATATATATATATATATATATATATATATATATATATATGAGAGAGAGCCTTTAGAAACGTTTTATAGATAAAATTAATACATGAAGCAAAGCACTAAGGAATTAAATGAAAGGGAACAAAGTGATTCTAAAATAAACAAAAATATGAACATTTCCTGTTAGAATTTTAATTTATTGAGACTATAAAAGACGACAAATTGACTTACAAGTTAAACAAACAGAATTATTTTATCATGGGAGGCATTAGAAAGTGAATTAAATGCTAAATATCTTCTGAACAATACAATGCTGAGAACTCAGCTGAGGGTCCCACTGGAGGAAGATGGGTGCTCAATCAACTGTTGCATTATATCAATCATCGTATATGGCAATTAATTCTGGACAATTCATTACAGACAAAGACAGAATTTGAAGCATCAGAGATTTAGCTCTACAGAAGGATGCTGAGAATACTCTAAACAGAAGATGTGAGCACCAGGAATGTTTTAAGGAAAATGGAAACAAAATGGGCACTTGTAATAAGTATCAGAAATTTCTTCTTCATATAATGGGGAATGAAGGTTTGGAGAGTTTAACACGCACAGAGTTTATTGAAAGCAAGAAGGGCAAAGAGAAAGAGGAGATAACCTTTCCCAAGAGTGTTTGCAAGTGAATATAATGAACCCAACCGGCTCTTTAATTAACGATTCCGAGCCCTAATCCATTATACCACCCACACATCCAAGCCTACAGCACCTGGTATTCCCAAGTGGTCATCTCTCTAGGTACTAACCAGGCTTGATATTACTTAACATTGGTGATTGTATTGGGAACTGGTGTTTCAACATGTGGCCATAAGTTACTCAATTTGGAAGTTGCTGGACAGCTGAAGAAGTTCGTGTTTAGTGTCTATAAGAGTGACCATATTTATATCTCTATACAACCACTTTCTTAGATCAATGGTTAAAACAGGAGTTGAACAAGTGAGGACCCCATTCATCTTCAAACCTTGTGGGCTGCTGTTACGGTCTCACAAAGAGCTTTACCAAATAACAGAATTTGTGGATTTTCAACAACAGCAACAACTAAAAGGAATACCGGGTTTTGTTTTGTGTTTTTACTTCAATGCTCACCCGGTACAAGGCCCAAGAGTCATTCAAGCTAGAGGCTTACAGAGTAAGGAGCCGTGTTTATGGGGATACGTGGGGGAAGATTACGGTTAACCCTACACTTGAACAGGTGAAGATTGTCGTGATCTGGGAAGCATTCCCCAAAGCAGCAGTTTGTGGGAAGAAGCTGCTCAAGTGGAACTCACATCTCAGCAGGGGAATGCAAAGAAAATGCAGATGGCTCGCTAAAATGTGCACGGCATGGCAGATCTTAGCTTTGAAGGTTAGTACAGGTGGAACCTAGGAATGTAGTTCGTCTGAACATTTTCAATGGAAATAGCGATAGAGTAGCGAGAGGCTTTGTAACATTGCATCTCTGGAAAAGCAGTTGTATGGTGGAAAATAATTCACCACCCACAGGGAAGAGGAGAAGCTTTTGAACTATCAAGACTGGAAAGTGAAGACTGAGCAGCTCCTGCCCATATATGACAGCAGTACATTCTCAAAGAAAAATTAATGGCAATCAAGATGTTTAGGTTCCACGCTACTTCAAATAAAAAGTTTGAAAGGACACCCCCCCCCTTATCAGTACTGGAATGTGTGATAACAGTGAACTCAAGAAGTCTATTTTCCTTAACAACTGTTTTAACTGAAAGATTTCATGAATTTAAACTGATAATAGCAATGGCTGCTCAGTTAACGAATGACAAATATTTCCTTATAAGGAAACAACAAATATTATAATTAGTGTTAGCAAAATATGATTTCATTAATAAAAAAACCACTAGAAAAGATGCACTTTCTAACTGCTGTTGAAAGTTCTTATGTGGTTTCTCTTATTTGGTACAGTATGCTGTATCCCCATTCTGCAAGATCTGACGAAGTGCAGTCCTCCCGAAGATCTGCCGAGCTCATTCCTGTGAAACCATTTTTAATCATTGATCTGAGGAAATGTTTCATAGCTGATAGTTTAGATATTTCCGAACATGTTTGGTGCCAAGCATGACATCCGTATGAAAGTCTCGATCTGACAAGGCTATTTAAGAACATGATTAAAATGCTTAGGTTAACTTTTTGGTTTTATAGCATCATGCAGCATTGGGAAAAACTACCGCTAACGCAACCTATCTTATGTTCAATGATGTTATCTCCTACTCTAAATTCATTATAATTGATCCCTACCCTTGGAAAAGGGCACAAATCAATCTATTCTACTCTGCACTAGGAGTAGCTGTCAGGGAAGGTTGGGTTCTAGACTTGATTGGTAATCAGTCTAAACACAAGAGAACTCTGAATATAAAATCTTTCAAAGCCGCAACAGGAAACTAATTCACCAATGTTTCCCTGGAATAATCATGGCAATGTACACGTTATATATAGTTGTTTTAATGCTTGTAAAAGCTTATAGTTTCTGGTTGAACAAAAGATTAGTAAAGAAAAGCTTTTAATCACATGATGGACAGATTAATAATACAATAATAGTGAATACTGTAGTTAAAGCAGCAATGTGTATGACTCAGTACTATGCCTTGCAACTTATTTTGTAGCCACTGTTTCGATGATCAGACATATCACTCTTAGTGAATGGATGAGTGTATGTTTAACAAATTAGTTTAGAGAAAGTTGGTTGTATTGTACACTATTTACATTATTCAGACTATTGTCCACATCTTTGTCGTCATATTTATTACAACGTTTCAGCTGTTGCACGCCTCAGCCATCTTCAGGTGGTTGGAATGTCGAACTGAACCCTTTATTTCGCTCACTTGGGTAGACTGTTCTAGTTCCACGTGCCATGTTTCATGGATGTCAGTTATCAGTTATCTGCTGTTAATTCCCCGCTGCAAGTTCTCCACTGCTTTAAATTGAACTCACACTGTTTGGGTCCTGTCACTGGATCTAACCAACGCCTTTATCCACTGTGCCATGTGTCCTTGAGGAACTAAAACAGTCTACCCCAGTGAGCGAAATAAAGGGTTCAGTTCGACATTCCAACCACCTGAAGAAGGCCAGAGCATACAATGGCCGAAATGTTGTACTAAATATGGCGACAAAGATGAGGACAATAGTCCGAATAATGTAAATAGTGTACATAATACCTCATCTCAGAAATATAGACAGATACTGAAGGTTGGTTGTATTTCTACACAACAATAGTAAAATTGAAAAAGCTGTGGAGGCCTATGACCAGCTGCATCCTGAAGGGACATGATATTTAGAGAGAAAGCTGAGAGTTTCACATAAGTGATATCCTTCCAGGAGATCAATGCCAAGTAAATGTATAGATCGGCTTTAGAGATTTCTTTTTTTTTTTTTTTTTTTGTTGTTTTTTTTTTTATCAAAGAGCACCAGTCTAGCACCATTAGAAAGAAAGCAAAACTGAAACATGCACAGACAACTGATATTTCATTAAAAACAGAAAAGAAAAAATCTATTTCTGATAATTCAATCAATCAGTGTTCAAGAAAAGAAGAAAAGAAAGAAACAACCAACCATCTGTAATATCTTTCACTCATATCCAATCTATTCAACAACCATATGCCATTTAAAAAAAAAGAAAAAAAAAAGAAGGTCAATATCAGATGATTAGTATTGGGTTTGGTAAGGAAGGCAACATAGTCCACTTGGTAAAGAGGTTTTTAACTAATCAATCAGCAATAAATATGGCCAGTTTGCCTTGAAGCCTACTTATTGGAGTCTTGGCCATTCACATAAGCATACATACTGCAATTTGTGTACAAATCAAATCTGTACTAATCAAAAAAGGTAAATCTTTATAGAACAAGTGGCTTGAAAATTCTGAGTTGGCATACAGTCATTATTCTAGAAATTATTCAGACTAGTATCCTCATCTTTTTTGTTTTTATCAGTTTTATTTATTTTAGTGTCCCTTAGTCATAGTTACCCACAGATTAGTTTTTTTATTGTCAACTGGGACTTAAAATTTTTTTTTTTTTTTTTTGAATGAGGTCTTCAAAGACAAGACTTTATTTAAATCTTTGAAACAAAAAGTCGACTAAAAGTTTACCCTTTCAATAAACTTATAGTACAATAATTAAAATAATTAATAATAACAAAAAAAGTCATTGAAACAAAGCAAGTTCAGTTGACCAATGATGACAATTCCAGAACAACGTAACTATAAACAATTTTTTCTATCCTCTGCCAGCCGCTGTGATGGAGAAAGCATTACCTCGAACCATCGCCAGTGAGACACGCTGCAAGAGCCACTCCGTTTCGCGAGGCTTAAAATTGACACCAGACTTCAAGTTGAACCTGTATATGATCGATTGCTAAAGACTCCAAAAAAATTGTTGTCTCCTTTAACCAATTCTGAAAGAACCGGACTCCACCTGCCATGCTCTATCTCTACAAGAATCAAAGCAGACCAAAAATGGAGTATTGCTGCCACATCTGGGCCAGAACTGTTGAATCCTCATCTTCCAGCCCTTACCAAATTTTGCATGGCCTTGTGGGTGATAAATAGTTTTCCACCCATCAATTCCTTTCCTCACAGAGGAAACAATCCTAGTGCTTGCCTCTTGCTACTCTACCACTGTTTCCATAACAGATATTTGAGCTAACTTCAGTTCAGAGCTTCACAGCTTTCCATGATGCCACATACACAGAGTCAACTACATCATTCCCTTCATATTCCATTGCTAAGGGGGAAGTTCAACTCATAGAGCTTCTTCTCCAGAACAGTTGCAATGTGGAACAGACTCCTGAGATGATGCTTCCCCAATCACTGCACTCTTAAACTCTTTAACGGTCAGCCATTATCTATCCTACATATCATCATAATATGCAACTCTTGCTCTCCCCTCTAAGCACTTACAACATCCTCATTCAGTAATCCTCTAGCTTGAGTGGCACTTAAATCTTGTATTGGATGAACAAAAAAATCTGCAAAATACCTTTACTTCTAGGAAGGTTTTCTATTTCCTTCACCATGGTTTTGAATTCAGATTGTTCCTCCTTTTAGACTGGCTGGCAATCAAGGCTAGAAAGCAAAGTCTATCCTGCAATTTAACCTATAGCTGAGTATGGTCAGAAAAAATGGATTTGTGCCTTTCTCAAGGACATTTGAGCAAATGAAGAACAAACAGGTAAAAGTGCACTTAAATTTAAAAAATACCACTTTAACTGGGCATCTTTGAGCCAATCAAGGGTAGAGAGCAAAGTCCATTCTGTGATTTAACCTATAGCTGAGCATGGTCAGAAAAAATGGATTTGTGCCTTCCCCAAGGACATTTGAGTGAATGAAAAACATGGGCAATCATTAACTCTGCCCAACTTTCTCTCCTTTGTAGCTTTCAGTAAGGCTTCCCTTCTTGCTATCCTTCCCATTCCCTGTTCTGCCAACCATTTAAAGAAACACATTGGGTAGGTTATTTGCTGCTTTCCTCTGTCCCTATTGCTTTCATTATATTCTTTGAATGTCAAATTCTCCAAGCCCTCTTTTCTCATTATGTACGCCAGAAATTTCAACTGTCACTTTCTGATTTAACTTTTCTTTATATTTCCAGTTTCCATAAAACTTTGATATTTTGCTCACATATTCAGTTAAGTGTCAGGCCGAATTTTTGTTAAAAAAAAAAAAAATAAAATAAAAAAAAAATGTTTGTCGCCTTTTTTTCTAAAACTCTCCTGAAAATAAGTGTACATCTTATACACCTGTGCATCTGATGTTCCCCCCCCCGGAAAAAAAATATGGACACGACTTCTTACTTGAAAGTTGCATACTGACCTCTACTCAAAATCGACGCATACACGAGTGCTTAAAGTAAAATGATTAAATGATTATTTACAAACAGGCAAAGTGCACTTATCCGCACAATGCCACTTTAACTGGGCATGTTTGAGCTGCAATGGGAAAAGATATTATAAGGCACTTTCTTTGTCGATGAATCAATAAAACTGGCACGGAAGATAACACGTCTTAACCATCTTTCCTCGTCTGAAATTCAATGCAGACATCATAAACAGCAAATAGAGCAACATGCGAAATCATCACACGATGAAATGGCTTTGATGTCTACAATGCCTATGTAAACTATGAATTGCACATTCACCCCTCCCCATTTCACGTGCATCAAAACTACCAATGAACATTCAACTTCGGCTTGTCAGGCTTTGAAGCAAACAATGGCGAAATGTGCCAATCTCAGATTCAATCTTAATTCCAACACTCTGCTTCTTTGCTCTTATTGAACACACACACACATACATGTCTGTGTGCACAATGTGTGTATGTGAAAACACAGCACTGATTCATTGCATCCTGAAACTGTGGATATGGCGTTTTCAGAAGTTTACTCTGGTAATACGGACAACCCAGATCAAACAATATAAATATGATTTAGTGATAAACAAATTAGACATTGCATATTATGTATATATATATATATATATATATATATATATTTGGTCAGCAATCTTTCTTTTAAACATCTTTCATTAAATACGGCAGACAAGGACGATTTAATTTTTATTCAGTTTTGCTAGTATACTTATGTATTTCCTTTCTTTTTGGTATAAAAGGGAGTGCAGAGATTTTTCCATAATTTTCATTGTCCCAAGTGCTTTTAGCCACTTAAACCATTTTCAAGGGGATTTTGTTTTTGGTTTTGTTAGTTTTTCCTCATTTTTTGACTAAGCTGTATTTTATTTTTATGTTGTCTTGGATAGGAGCATTCATTTTGTGTGTGCGTGTGTGTGTATGTGTGTGTGTGTGTGTGTGTGTGTGTATCTCCAAACCATGAGCCAAAATGCGAGTCCCTAATTGGGAAGGCTTATAAGACGAAAAAATTGAAGATAATTCCTTCTCCAGTAGGTTCATCGCTGCATCCGAATCGTTTACGAATTAAGTAATTTAATTTTGTCTGCATAGATGTAGACAATTTTTTAACACCACAGTCATTTGAATAGCCAACTAACTGGGTAAAGCGAATTTGATCGAAGTAAGAAAGAGTTAACACACACACATATATGTGTGTGTGTGTGTGTGTATATATATATATATATATATATATATATATATATATTATACACACAAATGTGTGTGTGTATATATATATATATATATATATATTATACACACACACAAACAGAAGGGGGTGCTGAAAAGTTGTTTGCCCAGCCAAGAACACTTGCAAATAAAACAAAATAAAATAAAAATCTGATATCTGGTCATTTAATCATATTTTGGGAAGTAAGTTAGGTCAAGCTCTCTTTAAAAACCTTTTGTATATATATTTTCAATCATTTCCACAGCAGGCAAGGTGATAAAGCTGCTAAGATGTAAAAGCTTACTAAGAATGAAAGAGTCCAAGACAAAACAATATTAAGGTGAGAGGATAATAAAGAAAACAGGATTCAAGCAAATAAAAGATAATGATTAACACTGCATTTAAATTTTTGAATCTCATAGTCAACTTGAAAGCAAGAAGACAGAAGCAAACCTATCAACTGATTCAATATAATCGTTCCGCTTCATGTTAGAGGAAAATGTTGGTTTGAGAAAGTTCAATGAGTCACTCTTCTAGAAGTTAGCATCAGCCATACTGATGGATGGCAAAAATGGTTCTCTAAAATGATTAAAAGAAAGCAGTTTCATTTAGAAAGTGTTAAAATTAACAAGCCATTTCTTGCCCCAGTTAACAACAGATTTAAGGTCATTTTTTTATATCAGCAACCCATCTGACCTTATTGAACCGATCAGACTTACCCCTATGACAGGAGTAAAAAATTTTGTCATCAGCATGGAACTGATGTCATCAGGAATGTCACTGATAAAAGTCAGAAACAAAGTAGATCCAAGGATAGAGACCTGGGGGACACTTACATTAATGAAAAAAGATCTAGAAGAGTGGCCATTCAAGATAACTTTCATTTCGCAATTTGATAAAATTCTATCAAATATTTTGCCAGAAATATCATAAAACTTCAACTGGTGAAGAAAACCAGCATGCCACACCTTGACAAATGCCTTTGAGATAACAAAATCAACAGCCCAAGCTTATCTTATCTACACAAACATGTGTGTGTACATGTTAAAACATACAGCACAAATTCGCTGCATCTAGAAAAGAGTTGTGAGTTCAATACCCGGCTGAAGTAGAGGTGAACAAAAGCTTGAAGAGTTGAGTTACTAAAGGGAAATAACTTGAACTGGGATATCTGGAAGAGGCATGGCACGGGGAACTAGAACAATCTAACTCGGGGGATTAAATAAAGAGCACCGTTCAAAATTCTAACGTATATCATCCAAAGGCGGCCAGAGACTACAACGGCCGAAATGCCGTGAATATGACAATAAAAGATGAGGCCAACAGTCCAAACAATGTAAATGGTGTAAATAGTTACAATACCTCATCTCAGAAATATAAAATCGATAATAGAAAAAAAAAATAAGGTCAAAGGTCTGAAGAAGTGAGCTCAAAATTACAGAAAGTAAGTAACAAAATTCAATGAGTCAGCAAAAAGCACAATGACAAGAGAAAATTACCTACAAAATCTATTATTCTCAGTAAAAGAAACAGACTGGCCAAAAACATTAGAAAAAGATACAGTGAGCCTTTAAAAAAAAAAAGTATCATTGAATCTTAGCAACCAACTCATTACAGAATGTTAGATAAAAGCTTAAGTAACTGTTGGAGCCATGCAGATTTATTTACTAATAGACATGAAAAGAAACAGATCTTCTGAAAAATAAGGTGATCATGTTTCTTGATAAGCAACAGTCTGATACATTTGAGCTTGTGCAAAATCCGTTGCAGCCACACAGATATAAATACTCACAACATTCCAGAAATGGCAAAAGCAATCAGGTTACTCAATAAGCAATTGTCTGATTGTTACATTCGGACAAAAGCTCCAGTGAGATCGAGGAAGCATCTAATCCAACCACGGAAATAAGATTATCGTCTTCCTTGTGTCAATCAATGGACCAGCCTCAGCCAATCAACAAGGAACAATTTTATGAGCGACCACCTGGCTCAGTTCATGTTGGGATTCTTTTACTAAGAAGTACATTTTGGTATTCAGAATTGGTAATAGATAATAAATAGGCTGAAAGTAAGTAGTATATATATATATACATATATTAAATATATATATATATATATATATTAAATATATATATATATATATATATATATATATATATATATATTAAATATATATATATATATATATATATATATATTAAATATATATATATATATATATTAAATATATATATATATATATATATATTAAATATATATATATATATATATATATATATTAAATATATATATATATATATATATTAAATATATATATATATATATATTAAATATATATATATATATTATATATATATATATATATATTAAATATATATATATATATATTAAATATATATATATATATATATTAAATATATATATATATATATATATTAAATATATATATATATATATATATTAAATATATATATATATATATTTAATATATATATATTTAATATATATATATTTAATATATATATATATATATTTAATATATATATATTTAATATATATATATATATATTTAATATATATATATATATATTTAATATATATATATATATATATATTTAATATATATATATATATATATTTAATATATATATATATATATATATTTAATATATATATATATATATATTTAATATATATATATATATATATTTAATATATATATATATATTTAATATATATATATATATATTTAATATATATATATATATATATATATTTAATATATATATATATATATATTTAATATATATATATATATATATTTAATATATATATATATATATATATATATATATATATATATATATTTAATATATATATATTTAATATATATATATATATATATACATATTTAATATATATATATTTAATATATATATATATATATATACATATTTAATATATCTATATATATACATATATATATATATATATATATATTACTTCAAACGTTTTTACAGTGGATACACTGTATTTGAATTAGATTCCACTAAAACTTATAACAGAACATTTGAAAAGAATGTTGGATTAAGAATAAAATCCAGTAATTCTTTAGAAATACTATATATGATAAAAATATAGTTTTAAAGTAAGCGATATTTAAGGGTAAAAGTGATCAATATCAGAGAGGGTGTATGTAAATATAAATATAAAAGTGGACACTGACTTCAACGAAAGTGGTTTGACCACAGTGTCCATTTTTACGTCCTACTCATGTGCACATACACACACGCAAAGGGGAAAAGAAAAATCAGCCTAAGAAATGCATAAATTGGTTTTTTCTAACTTAATATAAAAATAACATATGGACCACAGTCTACATCATGAAAGAACATAGCATTAAAAACAAAAAAAAAAATAAATAAGGGACAAGCATTACAAACGCACACATATATACTCATAGTTGAAATATACTCACCATTTTTAGTTCTACTTTAAACAGTGTATATTACATCTATATGACTACACATTCAAGAGATCTTTAGAAAGAAAACATACTCTCCAACAGGGATAGAACCTCCTTTGTAGGAGAAACCACCATGTATTACTGTTAATAAATGAAGAATAAACTGAATATTTGTGCAACAGATAGAAAAAGACGAAAAGAAATTTGATTGTTAAAGTTACAGACAGGTAGATCGTAAAGGATAAAGAAAAAAAAAGAGTGGAAGAGAGTTAGGGTCAGCAGCAGATGCTAGATGAAGACATGCAAAACTGGCAGGCTCTGTTTGTGAATCCATTAAAATGCCGCAGGGAAGATTTGCTGGAGATTGGCGAAAAATATTAAAATACAGCAGGGAGCTGTGAGTGAATTTAAAAATATGGAGGGAAAAAATTATTTTAATTCAAAAGCAATGTTTTTATTTTTCCCCCATTTTAATTTTCCATATTTAATTCCACTTACTGAAAAATAATTCCAATTTCTTTTATAAGAGAGAGAGAGAGAGAGAGAGAGAGAGAGAGAGAGAGAGAGAGAGAGAGAGAGAGAGAAAAAGAGTGAGAGAAGGAAAAAGAGTGAGAGAAGGAAAGAGAGAAAAAGAGTGAGAGAAGAAAAGAGAGAGAAAGAAAAAGAGTGAGAGAAGGAAAGAGAGAGAAAGCGTGAGAGAAGGAAACAGAGAGAAAGAGTGAGAGAAGGAAACAGAGAGAAAGAGTGAGAGAAGGAAAGAGAGAGAAAGCGTGAGAGAAGGAAAGAGAGAAAAAGAGTGAGAGAAGGAAAGAGAGAAAAAGAGTGAGAGAAGGAAAGAGAGAGAAAGAGTGAGAGAAGGAAAGAGAGAAAAAGAGTGAGAGAAGGAAAGAGAGAAAAAGAGTGAGAGAAGGAAAGAGAGAAAAAGAAAAAGAGAGAGAGAGAAAGAAAAAGAGAGAGAAAGAAAAAGAGAGAGAAAGAAAAAGAGAGAGAAAGAAAAAGAGAGAGAAAGAAAAAGAGAGAGAAAGAAAATTCTATTTCACAAATAATTGTATTTGTTGTTCATGAATAAAGAGAAGAAAAATCTTGCAAACAAATAACTTTACAAAAAAATAAATAAATAAATGACCAGACATAAAGCAACTATTGAATCCCCTTCCCCACTGGAAAGATTAGCAAGTTCATTTTCTCCAGCGACTTCAATCTCAACAGGGCACCATGACGGACTATAGCAGGATAATACTGGAGAATATTACAAGCATGAAAAAACTATTAGAAAATACTTTCTAACAGAGTGTTAGAAAACAGACAACATTCAACAAGTCCCTAAACACACGTCTAATGACGGACTTTATACAGGTTACTATGATACAACTCAACCATGAAGTAAAGACTAGCGAGCTGGTTGAGTAGAACATTTCTACTGTTTGGCAGGTTCAATCCAAGAACAAGGTAGTTAAGGGGAACATTGACTAAACCTCAATTGACATGTTTGGGAAGGATATAAAAATAACCCAAAATCTATACCAGCAGCAAACTGCATGTATACAGACAGAAAATGACTTCAGTAAACATACAAAAATAGAAAGAGGTGTAAGACAAGGCCGCGTCTTCACACCAGACTTGTTTAATTTATACAGTGAGGTGATTCTGAGAGAATCAGAAGTCCTATCAGGATTCATTATCGGCAATAACAATCTTAAAAACATGTGCAGATGACACAGTGTTGATGACGGACAGAAAGGAAACTACAAGAAGTCCTACAAAAGGTAGCGAAGGAAAGCAAGAAGAAAGGACTAAACATTAACTGCAAGAAGACAAAATGCATGGTTGTTAGCAAGAGGAACAGCCAAATATGCAAATTAAAAATAGCCTACTAAATCTATTATTCTCTGTAAAAGAAACGAACTGGCCAAAAACATTAGAAAAAGATACAGTGAGACTTTCAAAAAAGTATCATTGAATCTTAGCCACCAACTCATTACAGAATGTTAGATAAAAGCTTAAGCAGCTGTTATCAAACAAGTACAGCAATTTAAATATCTGAGAAGTATTTTAACCGAGAACGAAAAGTGTGACAGTGAAATTCAAAGGCGCATTGGAATAGCAAAAAGAGCTTTCCAAAAGCTAAGCAAAGTATTAAAAAACAGGAAAACTTAATCAGAAACAGAGTACAGAACTGTCATGTAAAAAAAGACTTAAATCAACAGAAATGTGGCTCTACAGAAGGATGCTAGGAATAGTATGGATTGAACATGTGAGCAACAATGAAGTTTTAGAGAAAATGGAAACAAAAAGGACACTTATACTTAACATCAGAGAGAGGCAGTTGAAATTTCTAGGGCACATAATGTGGAAAGAGGGTTTGGAAAATTTGATACTCACAAGATAGATTGAAGGTAAGAGGTATAGAGAAAAACAAGACATAACCTACCTAGCAAGCTTGAGTAAATGGAAAGTGGAGCAATGTTTAGGTGATGTAAGAAAAAGATAAAATTCATTAAGAGCTACAAAGGAAAGGAAATTGTGGAGAGCCATGATTACTAACCTCCTGAAGAGTCATGGCACATAGAAGAAGGTTTAATCCTCAATAGGTGACCCTTACTTGTGGATTTCTGCTTAACCATCAATTGTAACAAGATAGAATGTATAGTCATGGGCAAAAGAGACGTGACATACAAATTGGAAACATGAAAATCAAGCAAATACAGAAATTTAACTATTTGTAAAGTGTAACTAATGATGGAAAATGTGATCCTGAAATCTGAAGATGCATTGGAATAGCAAAAATATGTCATCTAAAAACTATACAAAGTATTAACAGGAAAATGTTGTTGGAAGCCAACAATAATTTCATGCAATATGGATTGTCCGAAATGGTAGTGAATGCTGGAAAATGTCCTCACAGATAAAGACAATAGATATTTGGTCCTACAAAAGGATGCTGAGAATACCATATAATGAGGAAAGAGGACTTAGAAAATTTGATACTCACAACACATATTGAAGGCAAGAGGGTCAGAGGAAAGCTTGTGTAAATGATTGGCAGATCATAGACTAGGAGGGATAGTAAAGAAAAAAAAAACATTGCTTAGAACTAAAAATGATAGGAAGTTGTAGAGAAGCATGATCGCACATGTCCAGAAGGGACATGGTCACATAAAAGAAGCTCAGTAAATATTGCAGGTGAGTCTCCCAGATAAGGGTTAAACTACTAGTTTCACAGACCATTACAGCTGTATTGGTATCTTGATTCTTACTTAGTACACCACACATAGATTTTGTAATTACTTATATATCTCCTCTGAGAGCCATACTTGGATGACTCACTGTGAAGAAATGACTTCCAGTAAACAAATTATAATCCTTTAACAAACCTCATGGACTGACATTACAGAATCACAAACAAATAATTGTATCAAATAACAGAAACCATATCAATTGAGGACTTTCAACAGCAGCAGCAACTAAAATTGATATCACATGTAAGTCAAAGAGAAAATAATGATATAATCAAGATGTTGAACTTCTACACAACTTTGAACAAAAGGTTAGGAAGAAAACTGCCATTAACAAGCTTTCTTGTTTCGTACTTAGACTTTATAAATTTACCTTATTAGATTGGCAGCAATGTTTCAGCATTTTACAGCTGAAATGGCTACATGTAACCATTCTTTGCTACGAGTTTCTTCTCCCTTGTACAAGTCTCTTCAAGATTCTTGCTTTCCAGTCAACTTTTATCATCAAATATTTAAATGCAATATCAATCATTATTTTCTATCTTCTGTATTATTGTTCTTTTATTGTTCTCTATCCTTAATACTTTCATTTTTTCTCATATTCTCACAGACTCAGTAATCCCTTGCATCTTAGTGGCTTTATTGTCTTGCTTGGGGGCAAAAGGATTAAAAAAATAATAATGATAGAAAAAAGATAACAGTTAGTGGACTTAAGAAACTTGTTTTCTTGAAAGTTTGTTTTAATAGAAAGCTTTTTTTTTTAATTCAACCAAAAGTAACACTGACTGCTCAGTAAATGAATGCTGAATGTTTCCATATATGGAAACAGTTAATATTACCATTACTTTGACCAATGGTTAACAAACTAGTATTGCAGGCTCTGATGACTGTGCAGTGAGTAAATTGCACCTTGCATTATTAGTTTTTTTTTCAGAATACTAATGAAATATTTGCATTATTCATTTGCACTGTATTTTACATAACATGTACAAATTATCATAGACAACATGTCACTCTTATGAATTTTACCAGAATCTCCAAGTTTCACATTATTAGGCAGGCTAGTGAAACTCCTTAAAATATTGTTACAGTCAAAAATAATTGCAGAACAAACACAATGTTTACAAAAATATGAGCTTCAAATTAAAAAAATGAAAAATGCTGTCATTATAATAACAAACTTATAAATAATGTGAAACATATACTGAAACTGGTTTAAGTTATTCATCCCTTGATTTTGTGACCTTATAGCAGCATGGAGCTTAGAGGGTAAAATGAATGCTTGATTTACCCATGCCAAGAAGATTAACGAAGGATGGTAATGATGAGGAAACACATGAGTAATTTTAACAAAACAAGGATTTTATTCACAAATTTACATTCTTGAAGTGTAAAAAGCTCATTTCAAGAAAATAAATCAGAATTCTTAAAGTCTGTTGTTTTAACAAATTGTAATGAAGAAGAAATGTTCATACAACAGATTAAATGATCTGATACAAAATAATATTTAAAAATGTTTAAAACAGAAGTAAGAGTGTTTTGTTGCTCACAGAAGGGATATATGGTCTGAAATGTTGGTGACATATAATGAAAAAGGTTTGGAGAATTTAACACTCACAAGATATATCAAATGCAAGAGAAGCAAAGGAAAGCAGTAAATAACCTACTGAACAAGTTAGAGAAAATGGGTGAAGGAACAAGTGGCACAAAGAGAAAGAGGGGGTCATAAAGGAGAAAGAGAGCAACAAAAGATAGGAAGCTATGAAGAGCCATGATCACTCATGTACTGAAGAGGCACAGTAAATAGAGAGAAAGAGAGATTTGTTGAATTCTTGGGATTTGTGTATTGTTTACATCTCAGTTATAGTAGCAGCCACCTTATCCTCAGATTTGCACGAGGAGAGAACAATGGACTTTGACAGAAAAGATCAATATTCTCCAATCCCTTGCTGTTTACATCAAGCAATCACTCCCTGACCCAGCAAGCATAAAGCCACACCCAAAATCTTAGACTGGGTCAGAAGGAATCTATGAGTAATAGCTCAAGTGTTATCGGCTTTATTTACTTTTCTTTCTCCCAGGTAAGTTATGGATCACATTTCTAACTAGTTTTTAGTTTGTCTTTTTTATAATTATTATTATTATTATTATTATTATTTTAATCTTAAATAGTTAAAGTAGGTGGGGGAGGGGAGTTAGAACAAAGTAGCTTCCAGTAAGTCTAGAACGCATGATTATATATCCTGGGAGAGCTTTGTCTTACTTACATGTAGAACGTCGCAACCGATTTCGTCATGAATATGACTTGAAGCTTTTAAACCTCAGAACTTTCAGTTACATCTCTGCTTCCTTGATCACTTAGCCAAAACTACGTGTGTACCATGAGGGACATGGTGATGACAAAACTAATTGAATTGAACTTATCTTACTTAAAAAAAAAAACAAAAAAAAAACACAGTTTCTTTCAGAATGGCAGGGTGGGGGGGGATAATGTCTTTCCATATTATTCTTTAATATATATAAAATATGTTTGTCTCAAGGTCCTTGATAAAATCTAGAGACAGATATGCAATGTAACTGGCCCTGATCTGGCATCTCGTCTGCCCCGCTCTCTCACAAACATTCCCTTGCCTCACTCTGTCTTTTTTACAAATACTTTCACGGTAACTGCTCCGATGAGCTGCTTTCACTGGTTCCCAGATTTCATGAATTTAAGCTTTCTACTAGGCTGTCATCTCACTCTCACCCTTTCAATGTCGAAACTGTTAAATGTAGCCATCTCTTCTACTCCAATAGCTTCATGTCTCACACTTCTCACCTGTGGAACTCCCTCCCCTTTTCCTGTTTCCCTGATAGCTATAATCTTCAACTATTCAAATGTAATGCCAATCGACGTCTCCAGATGCCTTGATCTATCCCCTATCCTTCTCTTCATCCTTTCCTCTATCACTCATATTTGCTCTTGCTCCAACTCTCTGTAACCCCTTTCATGCTAGTGGCTTTCCGCCTTGTTTGGGGGGAAACGCTTAAAAAAAAAAAATGCATTGCCATGATTATTCTTGGCAAAGACAGTAAAAAGGTTTCTTGATATTCTTTTGGACTAGTTGCCCTACCAAACCTAGAATGCCCAATCTACCCTACTATTTTACCCATAAGTAGAAAAGAGAATAAATGGATTCTTGTCTTTCCTGAGAGTATAAGTAAAATGTCAACTCAACAGCCTTGGCCAGAATTTGAACCCAGTCCACAGGGTCCATTTTTCTGTAACAATAACTGCTATGACTTTCATACACCCTCTCAATCCACAATACTTTACAAAGAAAAATGGATTACAATAAAAAAAAATATCTAAAAATGCAAGAATACAGCTAACAAAATTTTGTCTACCATACTGACAACACCCAATTCTTCAAACTATCTGAGACGACTGAAATTACTTCAACACAATACCGAGGTTATTTTTACCATCTGTCTATTGTTTTTTATCCTAATAACAATTTATTTTTTACTGTTTATTACTTTCTATCACAATACCGAGGTTGGTTTTACCGTCTGTTAATTGATTTTTATCACAATACCGAGGTTGGTTTTACCATCTGTTTATTACTTTCTATCACAATACCGAAGTTGGTTTTACCATCTGTTTATAGCTTTTTATCACAATACCAAGACTGCTTTTACCCTCTGTTAATTGATTTTTATCACAATACCGAAGTTATTTTTACCATCCATCTATTGCTTTTAATAACAATACTGGGGTTATTTGTACTATGTGTCTATTACTTTTTATCACAATACCAAGGTTATTTTTACCATCTGTTTATTACTTTTTATCACAATACAGAGGTTGTTTTTACCATCTATTATATAAGCAACATGGACCAGAAATAAATGAAAAAGACTGCATTGAGATTTGAACTAACATCCTTGGAAGACTGCCCAATATGAACAACATCTTACCAATTTGGTTGCATGGAGTTTAGTTGGTAAGTTCTATTTGCTCACTGATAAATACAATCAGTTAAATTTAATGAAGTGCATTTGGAATAACATGAACAGATTTCAGACCTGCAGTTAATTATCTAACTGCAACATTCCATATTTTACAAGATCAGAAATGAGTTTTGGGGAAAAGATCCTTGGCCTTCAGTTCATTACTTTTTATCACAATAGGGTTTTCTGTCTTCTAGTTTCTTCACTGAAGGTTAGCTCCTTCAAAGAAAAGAAACATTTTATTTTTTATTTTTTGGAATTCTTTGGAGTAACTTGTTCTTTGTTTGTCTCGGCCAATTTTGAACTTGTAAAGGTCTAACAAAACCATGGCTATCTTTGTAAATAGTACGAAGACTTTGTAAAGGTTAACTTAGCATTTAGTGAACATGCCTCAAAGCAAATTGAACTTTGTGAATTGGGCACTTTGTGAAACTGACCACAGCTCTTCCTCAATTGCACAGAATTGACCAACAAAGAATGGTACCAATTCAAGTATCAACAACTTATTTTAAAAGAAAAAAGAAAAGTTGACCATACAGATTCAGTATTCAAATCTCATTTTCTCTTGTACATTACTCACAGTGTGCTTTGTTTATTACATTAGATAAAAAGCTAACAAATAGTTACTAGTTTTTGTTCATTAGTAGCAAGTTCAATCCTTACTAGAGGCTCCATACTTGTAGTTTTGTACCAGAACAAAGCTAAGCTTAATAAATGGCAATGCTAATGGTAATCTCAGCTTTTTCCTTAGAAGGAAACATTCAGCATTCACTGACCAAGCAGCCAGTGCTAATGTCATTTGTTTATAAAACACAATTTTTCAGAAAAATAGGTTTCTCAAGTTCAATATTATCCTACTTTCCAGTATTGATAGGGCTTCCTTTCCGAACTCTTTGTTTGAAGTCGGTTGGAACAGCAACATCTTGATTACATCATTATATTCTCTTCGGCAACAGGTATTCAATTTCACTATTGCGGCTGTTGAAATTCCTGAAGTGATTTGGATTTTTCTATTTGTTGTTTGGCATTCTCTATCACCAGGCCACAAATTTCAAAAAAGGATTGTCCTCTCTAAGGCCAAGAGAGTTCATTTGTTCAAAGCCATTTTAAATCATTGGTCTAAGAAAACAGTTGTATATAGTTTAGATATTTCTAAATAGGTCTGGGATGATGCATGATATCCATTTAAAAGTCAAGATATGAACATGACTAGAGTTCCTGGGTTAATGTTTTGGTTTTGTACCCTGAGTGCAACTTATTCATGTTCAATTTCCTTACCACCGATACTAAATTTGCTATAAATGATCCGTCCACTAAGGTAAAAATAAATGTGAAGGAGAAATATATGGACATTGTGGGACTACATGTATAAATGGAGGAATAGTCAACTAGTGGATGATTCTTGAGTTTTAATTTCTGTTTTTATGTAAATTTTTTTTCTAGAAGTAGAAATTAAAGCCAATTAGTGATAAGGCTGATAGGTAAGATACAGATCAGGCTGAAAATGGTGTACTGCTGCGATATTTGTGCAGGAGCTGTCCAGTCCTCACTTTCCAATCCAAAAGCATCTCAGAGTCCTTGTTGAAGAAGAATTATTTTCTACTCTCCAACCTCTCTCACACAGGTGGTATATGGCGAGTCTCTCACTGCTCTATCGCAGAAAGTGCTCAGATGAATTACATTCCTTGGTTCCAGCAGGTCTAACCTTCACAGCTAGGACCTGCCATACCACTTACACAGTAGCAAAACAACCCTCATTACTTCCATATTCCATTGGTGAGAAGTAAGTTCCACTCAAACAGCCTCTTCCCATGAACCACTGCTCTGTGGAACAGACTCCCAATAGGATGTTAACCTGTTAAAGTCTAGAGTTAACTGTTATCTTCCCCTCCTATCCATATAAACTACCCCTTAATGTAACCATCTACATCAAGTGGCCCCTGGGCCTTGTACAAGGTGACCCCTACAGGATTAAAAAAAAAAAAGAAAAAAAAAGTCATTTATTGGTAACACATAGGGAACTGGAGTTGCAGTACAATTGAATACAACAATGACACACACACACATATATATATATATATATATATATATATATATATATATATATGTGTGTGTGTGTATTAAACAGCCAGCCAGGATTACACCAATATTGGTCATAATAAAAATGATATAACACAATGACAACTTAAAGAGTTCAATGCAGGTGATACTGGCATGTAGATGGATGTATTTTAGAAATAGGAAAATTACCAAATGGTGGCGAAGAAAAAAAACTACTATCATGAAAAATATGCAGCTGACTTATGCAGGAGATTTTTTTAATCTATTAAATCCTGTTTTTATCTCCATGTTCTACCTTCAAAACTGTTAAAGTAAGAAGTTAAAAAAAAAGTAGTGTCCATTGAGACTATCATTCCTATTGTATATACGAGGACAGCTCGTCTTACAGGTAGAATGCTTGAACCAATTCAGTCATAGGTATAACTTGAAACTGTTACTTAAACCTCAGATATCTCAGTCACAAATCCGCTTCTCTAACAACTTAGCCATAGCCTGGTCTATAACTGTGACCATAATAGTACCAATTATAAGCACGATATGAGCAGAAGGCAGTATGACAAACCTAAAGATATGTTATGGTGAAAGAGCTGATAATTTTTGACTTACCCTTTTAAGATTATTAAATTAAGAAAAATGTATAAATAAAAATAAAATAAGAATTATGCTATTCATTTATAGATTATAAATTATTAATTAAATAAATTTCATTTTGGAGATTAGCATGTAAGATATCAAAATTTAAGTGTTACCACATGTTTAACATAAGTAGATTTGAATTTACGATTAGCATTCAGAAATTAGGAAAGTAAAAACAAAGAAATAAAATTTACATATACATATATATATATATATATATATATATATAAAAATAAATAATTTAATTTAAATTGAAATAAAAATAACATAAAATAATTAAGTAATTTAAGAATAAATTAATGAATAATCAATGAGATTGAATATTATGAATTATATGATACTTAATGAAAAATATATGCTCTCAGTAGAATGCATATATTTCTTTAATGAGATTTCACAAATATTCAGGCTGGAAGAAGAAAATTATATAAATAAAAAGTTTAGTAAATAAATAGAGCATCTACTCAAATATTAGTATCCAGGAAAAATAGTGTTTAAGTAATAAAATGTGTAGGATTACTAAATAAAAATCCATCACTTCCATACATACATATATATATATATATATATATATATATATATATATATATATATAGTATAGTATAGGCTCCTGAAAAAATTTAATTTCGGTTGAGCTCTCTGGGGAAGAGAAGTGTGGGTTAGTAAACAGTGACTATTAAGGCTGATATAGTGTGACTCTTCAGCAAAAGTGAATTGAGTCCTGTCGGTCACTGTGTGTTTATCTAAAAATAAATACACTAAAATTCACCTTCATCCCTGCCATGCGCTGATGGCTTAGTGGTAGTATTTCCGACTGACACCAATTCAGTCGGGTTTCAATTCTAGCTAAAGGCAACCGGATGTCTAGCCACACTGAAGAGCTGTGAAACAGCCTGTCTGTGGATGACAATTATTATATATATATATATATATATATATATGTATATGTATATTAGTACAGGTAATAAATGTGTTGGTATATAATCCAAGTGGATCCTAATAATATAAAATATTAAAACTGATTCACAAAAAGAGTTCAATGTTGTTATTATAACAGAGCATGTAAATTACACAACAGAGAAATCCCAAATTCCCTCAGGAGTATAGTCTGTTTCCGCTGACGCTGAGTGTGACAGTCTTATTCAAGTCCACCATCAAATAAATCGAATAAGACTGACGTACTCGGTGTCAGCTGAAACAGACTATACTCCTGAGGGAATTTGGGATTTCTCTGTTGTGTTATATATATATATATATATTATATATATTATATTTATATATATATATATATATATATATACTTATTATTATATTGCTCTGTTAGTTACATTGATGTAAACAAATGACGCCACACATTATGAAATGGACAAAGTCCGACAATTATTTTAAGGCATATTATTTTAATGTGTGACGTTATTTGTTTACATTTGTATATGTCTTGAGCAGATATGAATGTATGTCAGAGATTCATGGAAGATTGAAGTTTAAAGGCAGTAAATTCGACCTTGGTAACCAAACGCTCCACACGTCAGGCTATATGATGGTTCCATATAGGATACAGGTTTGATTCCTGTTGGAGGACGAATATTTTCTATGAAAATTTCTCAGACATTCAGGCCGGTAAATGTTGTTTAATACTGTTTATTATAAACAGAGCATTTATTTAAATATTTGTATCTATAAAAAGAATGTATAAACATAAAAAACATCTTAAAATAATTGGCAGACTTTGTCCATTTCATAATATACAGTGCTGTTCAATAAAAGTGACTCACCTGATTTTTTTACTAAATGTTCTCTTCTCCGATGAAACGAAAGTTGAGCTAAATTCAAAAGATAAACGATCTAAAATCTGAAGAAGAAGCTTTGAAAGCTCTTTGAATTTAGCAGTAAGTACTGTCAAGCATCCGTTCAGTATAATGTTCTGGGGATGATTTTCTTTTCATGGAACTGGTTTCTTAAAACCTATTGAAAAGACCCACAGGAGCGAGCTGTACAAGAGAATTTTAGAGTCTTCTCTGAGTGTTATGACATGGCTGCCTCAATCTCCAGACCTAAACCCCATAGAAAACTTATGGAACATTATAAAGTACAGGCTCTCGAGAAAGCAGTTGAGCAACAAAGAAGATTTGATTGTGAATTTCATATCCAAATGGAATTCAATGCTTTTAGATGAGGTTTGCCAGAAATTTTTTTTACTGCAGATCAGTCCTTTTCTTTATATATATATATATATATATATATATATATATATATATATTTAAAGACATTTATATTATGTTTAACGTTCTTTTTATAGATACATGTATTTAAGCAAATGCTCTGTTTTTATAATAAACAGTATTAAATAACATTTACCGGCCTGAATGTCTGAGAAATTTTCATAGAAAATTTTCGCTCTCCGACAGGAATCGAACCTGTATCCTATACGGAACCATCATTTCGCATGATGTGCCTTTAACCTTTTTAATGTCTTTAAATAAATTGTCGGGCTATGTCCAATTCTAAAATATATATATATATATATATATATATATATATATATATATATATATATATATATATTAGTGGGTGCCATTCTTGTAGTAGAAAGTTTCAGTGTGTCTGAGTGAGGAAATGGGCATCTGTTTTATATACACTCCTAATTGTGAGGTTCCACCCAAAAAGTTTAGGGAACCTAAAGTATGAAATGACTTTTCACAGAGATGGAAAAAGAAAATGAAAGAAGGCAAGGTTCTTTATTTCCTGCTGGACCGATTTCAAGAGATGTGTGAAATGTCTGCAAAGACATGCTAGGTTCACTGACAGGTGAACAGACTGATTGATTGGTTGGTTCCAAATCAATGAACTTGAATAAGCATCTCATTCCTTCAGTGGTTTTGGAATAGTTCTCAGACAACTCCAATTCCCCAAATCTGACCAAATGTCAAATTTTTTTTTTAGAATCCCTTCTAAATCCAAGAACTTTTCAGCACATCCTCACATATATCTATATACCTGTCAAAAGAGGGAGGTGGGTGTGTGTATATTTATTTATTCAATATAAAAGAATGTGAACAATTCTATCAGTGAAAGGACAAGTACACAATGTTAAGACAGAATATGAAAAATACATTTTTTTTTTTATAAGATCCAAATCACCCCAAGCAAGGCAGTACAGCCACTAAGGCACAAGATTCTAGCAGGTGTGAAATAATTAGAAAACAGAAGCATTATCGAAGAGTGAGAACAATAGAAGAGCAATCAGTAAGACAGTAGATAACGATTGACATTGCATTTAAATTTTTGAAGATCAAACTTGACTGGAAGGCAAGAAGCCAAAAGAGAGTTCTGCAAGGGAGCAGAGCAAGAAAAGAAACTTTTAGCATAGAACTTATGGTTACATCTAGCCAATTCAACTGTAAATTGATGAGATCTTGATGCCAGTCTAGTAGTGCTTAAATTCATAAAGTCTAGGTAACATAGTGAAGAGTTCATATGAAGAATTACCATGAAAGTATTTAATTGCACCAGGAAGAGACACTGGCTGTAGGAAATTATAAGAACAGCAGTATATCGTTAAATAGCAGAACTGAAATAATGCCCAGGTGTAGATATATAAGTAAAAATATTCTTAGCCTCTATGACCCCAGATGAAGATTTTGTTTTTCTACATCTCCTCCTGCCCTTCTCTATTTCCAGTGCCATTGTTGTATAATTTTAGTATGGTATTACGAACACTTATTGCCCACACATGAAAAGTACTGACGGTTCAAAACCAAGGTTGCGTGCAGTTACATAAGGTGTTTTTGCTTCTTTATCATAATTACTTGCCCTGCATTTCCTTTTTCAAGGCAGCTGCATTGAGCACTTTTTGATATACTCAACATTTTGTAGTATGGTATTTTCCAGCCTCTTCGGAGATTTGTTTATATATATATATATATATATATATATATATATATATATATATATATATTTTACAGCAGAAAACCAAAAATTACCTCAACATCGGAATAGACTATTTCAAAACATCCTTTAACGGCTTTTGTCAGCCACTCTGTGGATCAGTTTTAATAATCATTATTACTAGGATCCACCCGGATTATATACCAACGGATCGATTACCAGTACTATATATATATATATATATATATATATATATTTTTGTCATCCACAGACAGACCGTTTCGCAGTTTCACAGCTCATCAGTGTGGCTAGACGTCTGGTCGCCTCTAGCCAGGAAACCCGACCGAATTAGCGTCAGTCGGAACTTCTCCCACTAAGCCGTTGGCGCACGGCAGGAATGAAGGTGAATTTTAGCGTGTTTATTTTTAGATTTAGATAAACACACAGTGACTGACAGTGACTCAATTCTGCCAAAGAGTCGTGCAATATTAGCTTAAATAGTCACTGTTTACAAATTCACACCTCAAACCAGAGAGCTCAACCGAAATTAATTTTTTCAACTGACAATCCCTGTTCTGACATCCAGTTACACAAGCTCATGAAGTATGTTATTTGCTGTTTTCCTTTGCCCATCTTGCCTTCAAAATGCCCTATGAGTATAAAATTTGCCAAGCCCTCTCTCCTCATTTTTTGCACAAGAAATTTCAATTTCCTCTTTCTGATTTAGACTATGAGTGGCATTTTTGTTTCCATTTTCCCTAAAACTTTGCTGTTGCTCAGATGTTCAGTTCATGGTATTCTCTGCATTTTCCTTTACTATTGCTTTAAGTTTCATGCTTGATTTTGAAGTTACTATAAGGAAGATGACACTGACACCCCTTGATTGGCACAGGAGTTAACCATTGCCAATGAGGGTTTACTGAGGCATGATTATTGCCCCACTGTGCTGTAAGTGAAGCTAATTTTTGACTCATTTTAGATGGGAGGAGTTACCCAGCTCCGCGGATTTCAACCCTGCAGTAGCACATTCCTCATTGCACTAAAAAGGTTGGGTGGATGTAATACCAATGCCAGCATAACAATGATTGTGGGGACAGGGCAAAAACCAATTTTTAACTTTGGCCTATATGGATAAGTATGCATATGGTTCTCTCCGCATTAAAACGACCTTGTGTCACATCCAGCCTTGGTGAGGAGGCCGGGTGAATATGCTTGACATTCAGTGCTTTCTCTGATAATCACCTGGGTAACGCAGGCATTTTTTCAGAGTGTCCGATATAAATAAAAAGCGTGTCACATCCTGTGTGTTGAGATATGGATAACTTGAGTAAATACTTGTGTGCAAATTGAATTTTTTTTTTTATTCTGATAATTCATTTGAGAGTTAGATTCTTTACGGATTCATTTTTTTATGGCTTATCAACCCTTTGAAAATTATTCAAAGGCAAAAAAACATTTTCACATTGTAAAAATGTTGTTTTTTTTTGCAGTAGGGGGGATAATAATGATTTTAGTGATACAAGATTTATAAGACTTATTAATTAACCCATTGTCTCATGTTTTCCTTCCTAACTTGTGTAGATCATCAACATCTTGATTATCTCAGTATTTTACCTTTGAGTTATCCATTTTAGATGTTTTCATTGTTGAAAGTTCTGAAGTGATGTGTCTTTTTTCTTATTAAGTACAGTTATTTGTTTGTGATTCTGTAGTACTGGTCCATGAGGTTTGAATAAGGATTGTCCTCACTACAACCTATAATGGGAGAGAGAGAGATATGGTAGAAAGGTTTATTCTCCCATTTGTATTTCCCCCATTATGGGCATTATTATATCCGTGATATAATAACACTGTATTTCACAAATGGAAAAGAATGGCTGAAAGGAAAAGGAATGACAAACATGCTTTGTTCTCAGAGAGAGTTTTAGTCTATGTTGTATGCAAAATTATATATACATATGTACGTGTGTCCCCGACAGAGAAAAATACATATCTTTACAGCAAAGCAGAGTGTAAGGAGAAAAAAAAGGAGAGGTCTTACATATATGGAAAATTTCTGTTTCTGGAGAAGCCATGTTTAGGACTCCACATTCAAATGATTCATCTACTGTGTTTTAGGCAAGGATATATTCTACGAAGGGGAAACAGCGAGTTTTCACTTTCCTCATATTCAAAACTGCTAATTGGAGTTTGTTTCTATATCTGGGAAAGGCATATTTCCAAAGGGAAATGGCACCATGTGCTTGTAAACTGCTAGAGGAGGCAGATTTAGACTCAGTCTGGGTCATCTGGCCCAGGCTAAAAAAGCAACTGCTCAGTTTGGCTGCTGCAAACAAACTGAATGACTGGCCACTCTCATCACTGTATGATGTGATGTCACTAAGCAGCCATCACATGATCCATGTGACTTATCTCCAACCCCAAGGGAGATAATCAACTTCTGCATCCCTACAAACTCACAGACTTCATTCACTCAAAGCCACCTTTAACCATCAGAACAGTTGTATGCAGTTGACAGTCTAGATATTTCTAAACGGATTTGGCGCCATGTATGACATGCATATGGAAATCTCAATCTGACAACGATTTTTAACAACATGTCTACAGTTTTTAAGCTAATGTTTTGGTTTTGTACCAATTTGCATTGTTGGGTGAAACTACACCTAACACAGCCTATTCTATGTTCAATTTCTATATCTACTATGCTAAATCTTTTTAGTCATTTCGCCCCAAACAAAGAAATAAAAGCTATTTCAATGCAAGGGGTCACTGAGAGCAAAAGAAACAGGACAGGAAATGGCGATTGACATTTTATTTAAATTTTTAAATCATAGTTGACAGGAAAGTAGAAAGATGGAAGAGAGTTCCACAGACAAGGTTTGCAGAAGTTATTAGCATAAAACTTACAAGGACACATGGCCCACATAAAACTTACAAGGACTATGGCCCCAGATAAAAGCATTGGCTGGATCCAATGACTTGACCCAACAGCCGAAACGTTGTGAACCTGACAATAAAGATGAGGACAACAGTCTGAACAGTGTAAATAATTAAAATACATCATCTCAGAAATATAAACAAATATATAACTTACAGTTACAACTAAAAACTTCAGCAGTGAAATTATGAGATTTTGCTGCCAATCTTGATTGGTGTTTGAAGTGGAAAGCTCATCAGAACAATTATCGTGAAAATATTTATAGAAGTTATATTACAGTGGTGAAAAACTAACTGAAGCTGAGATGCCAGGTCAGGGCAGATAATATTGCTGATTCTTCTTTGCATGCTGTCATGAATCTCGAAGTATAAAGCGGGAGCACCAGATTGGATATGGCAGCAATATTCAATGTATGAACAAACGGTAGACGTATAAATGTGTAAGATAGATTCTGGCAAGAAAAATTGTCTGGAACAACAGTGATATGATTTTTCAATCAGCAAACTGAGCAGCTGATTCAGTATAATCAGTTCACTTCATGCGAGTGGAAGACACGAGTGCAAGAAGGTGCAGTGAGATACTCTCCTGGAGGTTAGCATCAGCCATATTGATGGAAAGTAAAAAAAATAAATTAAAAAAAACTGTTCTTTTACCGTTTAGCATTGAACATGCCCAAACCCACCTCATAAATGTTGGCTCTCATTGTTCAACACAACCCGTGTATATTCTGCCATAATATATAACAACATCATAGCAAATAATGTAAGAAGTCATGTACACAGTGAGACTTTCACTACAAACAGTGAGACTCTGAGAGCTGATAGTTATGCAGCAGGTGTGAGCATATTGAATGTGAAGAGATTAAGACAATAAATTGAGAGCCCTTTCATTTTAGAGGCATTAAAATTAACAAGCCACTCCTTTCCCCAGTTAACAATGGTAATATATTTCTGCCAGCATGCACAGTACTTTCTTTATAAGCTGCACTTAACATTTCAAATGAATTTTTACCTTTCTTAAAATCAATGAGCATATACTGGAGATGTTGCTTATTTAATTCCATCTTTAATGTTAGATCCATTAAACTAAAATATCCCAGTTTTGACAAGGTCACAATACAATCCGAAGCAATCTTTTTAGAATGCAGTTAAAACTAAACACTTTTAAAATCACCTAAAAATAACAACCGAACAATCATTAAAAGAAGACAGATATTTGCTTAAAAATTTGCTTATGTGAGCCCTCCTCATTGTGAAATATTTCAGATAAGGTCAGAGAACTCAGTGGGATTTAAGTGCATTCCCCCCCAGAAACAAAATATCACAACTAGATTTAGATCAATAATGCAGATTAAGATTTTACTTAAAAACAGATTTAGCTTAAATTACAGCTTGGGCTCATTTAGCATTTTGGGCGTTTTTAGAAAATCTTTAACCGAACAATAGGTTTTGAGAATAAATTTAAAGCAAGATAGAAAATTTAACTTAACTGCATAATAAAGACAAGGCTCACCATAATGTTTGCTAACCTTAATCATATCTGACACAAAAGCATAAAGGACATTCAGTGGAGTTATATTATAAGAATTTATTTGATAATAAATTTAAAGCAAGATAGAAAATTTAACTTAACTGCATAATAAAGACAAGGCTCACCATAATGTTTGCTAACCTTAATCATATCTGACACAAAAGCATAAAGGACATTCAGTGGAGTTATATTATAAGAATTTATTTGATAATAAATTTAAAGCAAGATAGAAAATTTAACTTAACTGCATAATAAAGACAAGGCTCACCATAATGTTTGCTAACCTTAATCATATCTGACACAAAAGCATAAAGGACATTCAGTGGAGTTATATTATAAGAATTTATTTGATAATAAATTTAAAGCAAGATAGAAAATTTAACTTAACTGCATAATAAAGACAAGGCTCACCATAATGTTTGCTAACCTTAATCATATCTGACACAAAAGCATAAAGGACATTCAGTGGAGTTATATTATAAGAATTTATTTGATAATAAATTTAAAGCAAGATAGAAAATTTAACTTAACTGCATAATAAAGACAAGGCTCACCATAATGTTTGCTAACCTTAATCATATCTGACACAAAAGCATAAAGGACATTCAGTGGAGTTATATTATAAGAATTTATTTGATAATAAATTTAAAGCAAGATAGAAAATTTAACTTAACTGCATAATAAAGACAAGGCTCACCATAATGTTTGCTAACCTTAATCATATCTGGCACAAAAGCATAAAGGACATTCAGTGGAGTTATATTATAAGAATTTATTTTAACTTTGGGTCAGGTTATGAGTTTGTTTTGAGGGGTGATTGTGCTCCTTCCTGATCGTGTTCATTTTTTGTAATTGGAGACTCCAAGTCATGATTCTTTCAGCTCTTTATGTGTTACACAGACCAATCACTGTCATTCTTTAGCATGTTGTTATCATGTAACTTGTAGTTGGGTCTATATTATGGTTATAAATATTCTATGTTTGTTTCTTATTACTCACTGCTTCCTGCTTCTCTATTTGTTGTTGTTTCCTGCTGTAAGGATTTCCCCTCTACAGGAAAACTGTTTATAATTGTTCAAATTCTACAAAGAATTACAAGCTTGTGAGGCGACACCCTGATGACTAAGAAAAGGTAAGGTTGCAATTTTACCTTCTTTATAGCAACAGTGACTTTTCTTGTAAGATTAGTTTATTTTATCATTTAGTGTCATCAGTGGTAATTTGAATATCACCACAGTAACTGGGTAAATAATTATAAACTCCCAAACATTTATACACAGGAAAATACTTGTAGAAAATCAGAAACATCAAGACGTAAAAGTGACAAAACAAGTAATATTTATTATCTGGTTGACAGTGGTCGTTATGCAGTGCTAGAGACACAACAGACAGTAATACTGAATAAATTGCATATAGTCTTTCTTGTATGTTTTTATATGTGTGTAACGAGTGTCCAGATAATTTAATTAGAAAAAAAAAAATGAAGTTCGGTGTTTTCTTACCTAGAATTTAAGTTATGAGTGTTAAGAAGGGATCAATATTATTGTCGTGGCCCGAAAAAGCGAGGAGCTGAAATTTTAGTCAATCCTCATGTTGACTGCCTGTCCGATAGCTATTGTGTCATGTCTTTTAAAAAAATTTTTCAAATATAAAAATATATAAATATATATATATTATGCCCTTAAATTCCTTGAGAAACACAGGGTCACGTGATATCACTGTGGTTTCTATAACAAGCCAGTTTTTAAGTGAGTAGGTTGTTAGCCTACTGCACGACCCCCAACCTGGAGGGCCAGAGTTTGAATTCAGAGTTTTCCTTCTCCTAGGCCGGTTGCCACCCAAGGCTATAGAACCCGGTCTGTCCTGCTATTTACCCATAGCTGGGGGATAAGAAGAGGATTCATACCTTTCCCAACGGTATTAGCATGCAAGTGAATGTAATGGGTTCAACTGGAATTTGAACTCAGCTCTCTGATTCCTCAATCCAAACCAGTATCCATTACTCCACCATGCCTCTCTCTCTCTCTCTATATATATATATATATATATATATATATATATATATATATATATATATATATATATATATATATATATATATATATATATATATATATATATATATAAAGAAATATAGTCTTAAAGTGCTCAATATTTATGGGATAAAGTGCTCAATATCAGAGATAGAGCATGTGTAAATATAAAAGTGAACATATATATAAAAATCTACAAAAAAATTATAAGTCTTTGTACAAATGTTGTTTGTCTTGTAATGAAACCAAGTAAAAAGACTTGTAATTTTTGATAGATTGATATATTTATATATTTTTATACTTAAAAAAATCTTTTATATATAACTTTAGACAGACAGATATATTGTTCAAATATTGTTTAACATTGTTAAACACTGTTTTTCTTTCCTTAAATTGCACTCTTCTCTTTAGCATTGTAATAAGAACAACAATGCTGTTGACCTTCTACACTAACAAAAAGAAAAGATTTGAAAGGAAATTTCTGTCAGTCCAAGAAAGAGCAACAACATTTAGTCGACTTCAGAAAAATAATTTGTTGAAAAAACGGTTTTAATAAAAAGACTTCATTAATTTCAACTGACAATAGCACTAAATGTTCAGTCAAGTAAGTTTAAATGCTGCTTCTTTGGAAATGGTTAATTTTACCATTACGATTCTACACAAAATTAATTGGAAAAAATTGCGTATGATCAATGAAACTTTTATCATAAGATCTAAATGTCTAAAACTAAACAGTACTTTCTTCAGTTTTGAAATTGGGTGTTTAAATGTGTAGTTACAGCGAGCTCTTATGACGCAGAAAGGAAAATATAGTGCATAGATGGAGTACATTGATTAATTTCTAACGAATCATACAGGACTATAAAAAAAAATCCTTTATTGACTAAAGGTGAGAAAATGGCATTATAATTCCATCTAGTCAGGTTTTTAACACATCTAGTTAGTATGTTGGACAATCTCCTTACAGATGTATAAGAGAGATGAAGTAAGAGAAATGTGGTTCTACAGAAGGATGCTGAGCATACCATGGACCAAACATGTAAGCAACAACAAAGTTTTAGAGAAAATGGAAACAAAAAGTAAACTTATACTTAGAGAGAGTTCTTGAACACATAAAAAAAGAGGGCTGGGAAATTTGGATACTCACAGGATGGATTGGAGGTGATATGGAAAACAACACACAACCTACTTAGTGGGAGCTTGAATAAATGGATAGTCGAAGAAGGTTTCAGGGAGAGATAACAAAAAGACAAAATTAATTAAGAGCTATCAAGGACAGGAAATTGTGGAGAGCCATACCTATGTCCCGAAGGAACCTTGCACATAGAAGAAAAAGAAGTTACTTTTGTTTTGTTCAATCAGACAATTTGTTAACAAAGATTGCCTACCTATATACACTTTTTTCTATTTTTTTTTTTTTTTTTTTTTTTTTTTTTTTACACATCTGCCCCCTTGTACTCATATATAACAAAGTCCATTAATAATTTCCCCTTGTATATCGTCTTGTGTGCTACATCATTTTAATGCATTAATGTTGAGTATAAAACATTTAAAAATTCGATAACGTCCACAGTTTTTTCTGTGATCTTGAGAACATGTCAGCTATGTAATGCATAGCAGCTCAGAATGAAAAAAAAAAACTGGAGAACCAAGTTTGAATTCGTCGTGTTCCTTACAATCATTTCAAAAAGTTTAAAACTATCTCTTCTTTCCCTCAGCTATGGGTTAAATAGTACGACTTCTATCTGGAAAAATCATTGTTATTCTCAAGAAACAGTTACTGCAATATCTACTTATAAAACGAAAAAATATTCTTACAACCCCAAATATGTTTTAGCTTTAAATAACCCACAAGGGGCTCATAAACCATTACACACACACATACACACACATATATATATTATATATAGCATTAAAAAATTTTTTTTAAATCAATCTGTCAATCCCAGATTTGACAATGGCCTGAATTATGGTTGAAAGTGCTAAATTATAAACACGTGGACAATATTTACACTTACTAAATTCAGATATGCATCAATGTATATAAAAAAGAAAAATTAAGTAAAAACAATTAAAACAAATATTCCTCGTCTAGGGTCTTTAATCAAACATGCATTAATAAAGGACTATTGTCAAGATACACAAACATCAGCAGGCAATAGGCTGACAATGACTATTTAAGAAAAAAAAAAAAAAGCTTAAAATATTCAAAAGACGATTCATCTATACTTACAGACATTTTAATATTTATTTTACATTATTTTAATTTGCAATCATAATTTAATCATTTAGAATCACATACCCCTTTCATTCTGAGGCAATCAGAGCAATTATTGTATCAATTGTTTTTTTTATATTTTAACACTAATTTTTAATCTTAATCAACAGATCTCAACCTGGTATCTATACTGACACAACTATTTACTTTGTCTTAATAGTAAGCTTGATTGGTTCGATATGGTCAAATTGGCAGCTGATCTCAAAAATGACTTACAATTTATTGTTAACTGGAGCAAGGAATGGCTTGTTAATATTAACACCATCCAAAATGAAACTCCTCTCTTTTAATCACTTGAGAGAGACTTTTTACCATCTGTCAGCATGACTGAAGCTAACCTCAAGGAGAGTGAGTCATTACATCTTCTTGGACTAATGTTTTCTGTTGACATAAAGAGGAGAGATTACTATAATTCCCCATGTATAATACACATTTTTTTTTTCCGAAAAATAAGCAAAATTAAGAGTGCGTATTATGCACAGCTATAAAAAAAATCTTTAAAAAAATGCCGTAAAATAAAAAGAATTATCATAAAACTAAATTCGAATAATATTATTCTATATTTAAAACCATTTTAAATAAGGGTAGGAAATGCTGGCCATAATGAAATTGGAGAGGTACAATTCATAGGGTTTGATTACCAAACAAGGGGTGCGTATTATGCACGAGTAGAAGCATTTTCTTACACTTTCAGCACAATTTTTGGTGTGCGTATTATGGATGAAGGCGTATTATACAAGGGGAATTACAGTCAATTACTAGGTCTTCTGCTAGGAAAGTTGGTTCCCGGTGTCATGCTAGACAATTTTTTTTGCCCAAATCTATTTTACATATTTATAAGTCTACTATTCATCCTTGCTTTGAGTATTGCAGCCACATCTGATTTGGTGCTCCGGCTGTATATTTAGAGATTTTTGATAAAATCCAAAGAACAATCTGCAAACTTATCGGTCCTGACAGAATCAGTTTCCTACCACCATAATGTAGCTTCCCTGTGCCTTTTCTATAAATACGTTCATGGTAATTGTTCTGATGAACTTTCCTCTATGGCATCTAGACTTCATGAATTTACCCCACTTGGCATGGCAAAGCACGCATTAAGTGGTGTTGTCTAAGTTTATAAAAAGACAAACCTTCTATCTCCGCTGACAACTAAAGTTTTGCGCATGCACACATCACAAACACATGCACAAACAAAACAAGCAGATTCTTAATAGCTAACTTTTTAAAGGTTTTTTTTTTTTCCCTTTTAACTGTGGACACATTAATGTAATTTATTTTTGCTAATACATGCACTGTTTGTTTAAAATCTATGTTTTGTTTTCTTATATTTTACCCGGACACACGAGTCCATCAAATATTGTTTGCTGTACAAATGTACCAGGAGCCATTGAATATTTACTGAAAAATATCCACACCTCGCAACAAAGGCATATCAAACGAAGTATTAAGTAACAGTAAAAGTTTATTAGAAACAAAGAAGAGTGCTAAAATAATATGAATCCTCTTATACGGCAGTGAATGTTGGACAATTTTCTGATATAGATGTGGCTCTACAGAAGGATGCTGAGAATACCAAGGATGGAGCAAGGTGAACAATGGAGAAGTGTTAAAGAAAATGAGAACAAAACAGACACTTTTATTTAAAATGAGAAAGAGATTTTTTTATTTTTTAAGCATTTCACCCCAAGCAAAGCGGGAGTGCCACTAGCACACAAGGGGTTACAGAAAATAAGAGCAATAGTGAAGAGGTGTTTGAGGAAAGGATACAGAGAAGGACGGGAATCAGGTTCAAGGCATCAGAAGACGTCAATCGACATTACATTTGAATATTGGAAGATTATAGCCATCAGGGAAGCAAGTAAGAGGAAAGGAGTTCCACTGTCGGGAAGTGTGAGAGAAGAAGCTGTTGGAGTAGAAGAGATGGCTACATTTAACCATATCAACAGTGAAAGGGTGTGACCGAGATGCTAACTTAGTAGCATGCTTATATTCATGCAGCTGGGGTACCAGTGAAAGTAGCTCGTCAGAGCAGTTGCCATTTTAAATATTTGTAGAAAAGACAGGGAGATCACAGCACATCTGTGAGAAAGTGACCATAGATGAAATGCCAGATCACGACCTATCATTATTGCATAGATGGTTGAAATTTGTGGATCAAAATGAAGAAAGAATCCTTGGAGAATTTGACACTCCCAGCACATATGAAAGGCAACAGAAACGGTAGCAGGCAGCATAAAGGGATGGAAAAACAGGGATGAGAAGGGATGGTAAGGAGACAAATATTGCTTAGAGTTACAATGGATAGGAAGTTGTGAAGAGCCATGATCAATCATGTCATAAAGACACAGAGGAATATACTGCATAAACAAATACATTCAAGCATTCTCAAGCTTAAAAATAAACTGGAAAAATGTAAATATGTACAAAAAAAATGGAAACTAGTGTATTTTCTTGTGTATAATACGAGAGATTTTGAATGAAAATTAAAGCTAAAAAGGAGGGTGTATTATCTATAAGTACACGATTCAAAAATTTTTTTACTCGGCTTAAAAAATATCTTATTTGAAACAGAAAGATTGACTGGATGTAAGAGGAAGTAGGTAGTAGTAGTTGGCTGATTTTTTATTTTTTTTATGGTTTATCAACCTGTTTGTGGACTACTTAAAGCTGAAACATATTTCAGATTATGGGATATTGCTTACAAGTACTCCGATGTACCAAAAGTTTTTACTCGGCTTATAAAACCTCTTAACTGAAACAGCAAGATTGCAAATACATTCAGTTTTATTCACAGGATAAAATTTATTTATATTTTAATTATCTTAATATTTTTTAAGTTTTCTCTCTTCATTCTTAATGAATGACCATATTTTTTTATTTTCATAGTTTATTAATATAGTGAAATATAATAAAGTCATTCGTAAAGACAAAAGTACGCAGGTGTAGGCTTTAAGAAAGCTTTATTCAACTGAGAATACAACGTGTCCTTTTATAGTCCCAGTAAACATAAACAGCTCTCTGAAAAAGGAGAGTAACAAAACGAGGGGAGACCACTCTTGATTATTCATAACAGTCATATCAAGACAAAAATATGACGGATTAATTGACACATTAAAATGTATTACCAGATATGTCTAGTTAGCACCTTTTCCTGACTGTCCTGGGTATGACAAACTACATCCAGCCGCAAGGCCTCTGATCAAGAAGTTTTGAGGAGCGTGGAACCACCTCTTAATTGCTGTTGTTCCCAGGTCCAACTTGACCCAAGATGGTAGCACTTGTTAGGGTCTCAGCTATGAGGCAAATAGTTAAAATTCAAACTTGGATCAAAACACTATAAAAGTATTAATTTTTTTTTATAGTAAAAATACCAGCAATACCTTTTAATAGTAAAAAATTAACAGCAATACATTTTTGTAAAAGAAATCACTAATGCTACCCAGAAAATTAAATTTCTGCATTAAATGACCCATAAGGAGTTGATATGCCGCGAAACAAACAATTTTGCCCCCCCAAAAAATTGCAAAAAATTTTGAAATGGAAAGTAGAAGAAATACGCAATGCGTAAACATAATTTCTATTCTTAAATAATGAGAAGAATGAAATATTTTAGTTAAATATATATATGATTTTAATGGTTAATATGGAACAACTTTAAAAAAAAAAAACTAAAAAAAACATTCACTACGGGTTTGTATTATACTCAAGGGAGTAATTTATTTCCCGTTTTTATCTTCTGAAGCATGGGTCATATTATACACAAGAAAATAACGGTAATTAATTTTTTTTGCTTCTTGAGAGTATATTATTTTGTAAGTTGATTTTATTCCGTAATTCAACAATTTAATGCGTGAGTTTATTATGATTTACTCTTGGTATCGTTGAACTTCAATGAACCATGGACCACAAAAAAATCAAAAAAAAAATCACTTTAAATCGGAACTTAAGCACATTACCCAGAAGGAAGATACTCAGATTTAATTCAAAGATTAAATTTTATTACAAACAAAACTCGTGCACAAAAACAACAAAAGAAAAAAAAAAAATTCTTCCTGTCAGGAAATGTTATTAAGATAAAAATTTTTGCACGGATATTGCTGAAAAGGCAAGTAACATATTTCAGGAGCTATCTCAATTATTCCTGTATTTTTTTTTTTTTTTTAATTTTATTTATTTTCTTAATTAAGCAGAGAATTTTTGAAATTTATCAATTCCCACACCTGGTTCTTCATTTTCCAAATTGCCTACAAAATACCCAAGATTTATACATATTTGAAATGTTTAACGTTCCTTTCCAAATTCTTTCCATTTTTAAAAAAAAATTTTTGTTGGCATTCTTTTTATTTATTTGTTTATTTTTTTTATTTAATCTTTTCACACATCAGGCTTTTATTCATCACAATTTGTGGTAAGAATGGTTGCAAAAATATGAATAACAGCTAAATCTAAAGCACTCGACACAAAACTCGGGTCAGAAGATCTCCCGGAGCAAAGATTCAAGAGAGTTAAATTTAAAAATTTGAAGAGATCGCAACATGAAACATAGAAATAAAGACAAATAAATACAAATGGAAGATTGTAGCATTGCGGATATATGGGCATTGATGTTTATACTGTTATCGAGTGGGTGTCGGTTCAATCTCTGGGTCAGGTAATGAAACATTCGTTCAGAACTATAATTGGCATCACAGAAACAAAATAACACAATCAACAGATATCCCATATCAGCCAAACAATGGTCACCTGAAGATGACCAGAGATTAATTAGGAAAAAATGTTGCTATAATAATATTTGGCAAAAAATATTCATAGCTGCAAAAAAAAAAAAAAAAAAAAAAAAAAAAAAAATGAAGTCAAAAAGAATGATTTTTCCATTGACATTGCTATTATTTTAACTACTTTCACTCCTCGGCAATGTTTATTATTTAAAAAAAAAAAAAAAAAATGTGATTAAAATTGTAATAAAACCTAAACATTTGAAAGTGAATTTATACATTTTCTTTGTTCTTAACTGACAACAAATATAATAAACACTATTTATTCGATTGTTTATTTATACTATTTATTTATTATATTGTTTACTGGAATGTTTGTCTAATTGCTAATCAATTTGAACTTAATAAAATGGTAAACAATAAGGATTTCCTCATAGTTCACGTTTTAATAGTTTAGTAAAAATGTTTATAAATTAAAGAAAAATATCTTTTCATATTTATTTATTTATAAATTGCTAAATGATAAATATTGCATTGCATTAGTTTTAATTGAGTTAGTCTTCTGAATATTGTAAATATGAAATTATTCTTGTAAATAAACAATCTAATAAATAAATAGGGCTTAATATTTTTGCTGTAAATTCTCAAGAACAAAAGATACATAAATTCACGTTCGTATGTTTAGTTTTCATTATAATTCTAATCATCACTTTTTAAAAACAATAAAAATTGCTGAAGCGTGAAAATAGTTAAAATAATAATGGAGTCAAGGAAAAAAAAACATTTTGATTTTTTTTTTGTAGGTATGAAAGTTCAAGTTTGTTGAACATTCTATAAAAAAATCAAAATGAGAAGTCATTCGAAATAATTACAAGTATTGAGTTTGACCCAAAAAAACGGGAACTTTTTAACAATCCAATAAAACCAAGAGTGATGGAAGAAAAAAAATATTTAATTCATAGTAATTGAAACCTTAAAACATGCCATTTAAGAAACAATGGTGGAATTTTCATTTTTTTAAAATTACGTCCTGTAGATGGCGTCCTCCTGTACGAATGCATTCTTGAAATCTGCTGTTGAGATTCCTCATTGACTGCTGCAACATCTTAGCTGGGATAATGTGAATTTCATTCTTGTTACTAAAATGGCGAAATGCTTACTTGCTCAAGGTCACTGTCTCGCAGTGTTGCCACTTGCTCATGTCTGGCAATACGCACTTCAAAAATTCCCGTTTTTGGGGTCACCCTGTATATTAATTCTAATAAATTTTGATGCTCCATTAACAACATGTGCAAATTCTGTTTGGAAAGGATCCAGAAACGTTAAATAGCTCAAGAGCTGGCTGTGCACAACTGATGCAATTTAGACACTAAGCAAATTGGACATTGCTGTGCATGCATGAAGTTAGCAGTGAGATGACACAGGGTGTGGCTACATACCGTGCGGTAGTCACATTTACAGTGAATATGCATTACATCTGAAATCATTTAAAATGCCCATTCACCTAAACATTTACTATATTTCTGTGGGGATTTTTGGCAAAACATTAGCTGACCCAAACCTCCAACCATTTCCCATTTTTCTATTCATTTCACCCCAAACAAGTCAATAAAGTCACTAAGATACGGGTTTACTGAGTATGAAAGAATAATAGAAAAACAAAACATTATTAAGGAGCGAGAACAATAAAAGAACAGGAATTAAGAAAACAGAAGATAATGATTGACATTTCATTTAATTTCTTGAAGATCAAACTTGACTGGAAAGCAAAATTTGGAAGAGAATTTCACAAGCAGGAAGTGCAAGAAAAGAAACTGTTACAGTTCGTCATTTCAACTGTAAAATGATGAGATCTTGTAGTAAATCTAGTCCTGTACTTAAATTCATAAAGTTTAGATATCATAGATGAAAGTTCATCAGAATTACCATGAAAGTATTTATAGAAAAAGGCACAGGGTAGCTACATTATGGCAGTAGGAAAGTGACTGAAACAGAGATGACAAGTCAAGACCAATGATACTGCAGTTTCTTTGGATTTTATCAAGGATCTCTAAATATATAGCAAGAGTACCAGACCATATATGGCAGTAATATTCAAAGCATGGACAACTGGTAGACATATATTTTTAAGATAGATTTGGGCGAGATAAAAAAAAAATGACTAACACAACACAGTGAACAAACTTTCCTAGCAGCAAACCTAGCAATTGATTCGATATAACCTTTCCACTACATATCAGCAGAAAAAAAAAATGAAGGCACAATGAGTTACTCTCTTGGCGGCTAACTATATATGCTTTTTTAATACAAAGGTTCCCATGATACAAGAGTCACTCAAGGTAAAGGGTGACTGGATGTAAGAGGAAGTAGGTAGTAGTAGTTGATTGATCGATTTATTTTTTATGGTTTATCAACCGTTTGTAGATTATTTAAAGCTGAAACATATTTAAGATTGTGTGAGGTTGCTTACAGTACTCCTATATACCTAAATGGTGCCTCATCTAAGTACTGACAGGGCTCAAAGCTGCTTAATTTTCATGACTGAATAAGAAGCAGTATTTTTCAGCTTGATTTGCCATAGGTTGTGATAGCAATAAGAGAAGATTATGAAGATAAGAAAGATAGATAGCGTTTGGTCCTTGATTTGAAAATGTTAAGAGTTTCATGTTCAGGAAGGCATCTGTGTAGCAGTTTCTTCTTAGTTCTCAGGGAAAGAGGTGCCGGAGTGAAAGTTTCTTCTTACAGATGGAATATGGGGGAAATGTAGGTGATTGGACTCCATGGATGTAGACATTGACAGCAGGCAATGTAACTCTCATAAAGATGTACAAGAAGTACAGCTACAGGAGTAAAAAAAAAAAAAGAGTTTATCAACCCCAAAAACAAAATCAAAAAAAATAGCACTATTAAGATGAACTAAAATTAGCAAGACAATAACGAAGAGTTTATTGAACCAGAGTGTTGTGATATAAAAAAAAACAAACTAATGATAGAGTAAAACTGGCAATAAAAATAATTCATATGAAAATGTATCATCTGAAGAATTCCCCCCCCCCCTGCCAAAAATAAATTAAAAATGGTAATAAAATAAAAGCGATAGAACCAAAGAGAAGAGAGCAGCATAAAGGCAACAGATTTGTTCCTCCCTAGGCACCAATGGCCAAAGTGTTTAATGTAATAGCTGTGAAAGATCTATAGACAAGTCTTCACAAGCCAGTAACAGTTAGATTTTTATTTCGGATTTTGAGCAGTCTACTGGAGTGATAAAAGAGTTTATTGACCCAGAGTGCTGTGATGAAAAGCAGCAAATAACAAGACAGAGTAAAAGTAATAAAAAAACAATGCACTGCCATCAAGGAGATTCCGTAGACATATTGGGATAGCCGAGGAAGCATTCCAAAAGCTAAGCAGAGTACTAAGAAATAGAAACATTTTGCTAGAAACAAACAAAAGAGTACTAAACTACTATGTGTCCTCCTGTATGGCAGTAAGTGCTGGACAATGTCCTCAAAAAAAAAAAAAAAAAAAAAAAAGAGAAGGAGAATTGAAGCAACCAAAATGTGGTTCTACAGAAGGATGCTGAGGAAACCATGGACCAAACTTGTGAGTAGCAATAAAGTTTTGGAGAAAATGGAAACAAAAAGGAAACTAATACTTAACATCAGGAAGAGATAGTTGAGGTTTCTAGGGCATAGAATGAGGAAGGAGGGTTTGGAAAATTTAATACTCACAGGACAGATAGAAGGCAAGAGGGACAGAGGAAAACAAGGCATAACATACTTAATGAGCTTGAGTAAATGGATGGCAGAACAGGGCTTAGAAATGACAGAAAGACAAAGTTTATTAAGAGCTACAAGGGACAGGAAGTTGTGGAGAGCCATGATCGCCTATGTCATGAAGGGACACATCACATAAAAAGAACTTACAAACATGTTTTGTGAGTCACTTTAAAGGGTCCCTTCACTACTGGAAATTTTTCTTTTCATTTTTTTTATCATTTGATAAACTATACATAAATACTATATATTTTTTGTTATATTCATATGAGTATAATATGGATAAATAGTATAATAATAATAATAATATATTAGTTTCATATATTATTCATAATATATTTATCTATATTCAGTGTATTATAATTATTATATATTTATTTAATTTAGACATTTATATATTTTTCAGATATTTTCATTTGATAAATTTCATTTCATAATGCAATAACAGCTACCAGACCTGAGAAACCTTTTTCCTGAAAAATTGTTTTAATTTAATTAAAAAGGTTTTAGAAACTTCGAACCATAAGTAGAACTGGCTGCTCAGTCAATATTAAATATTTCCACATAAGGAAATAGCTAATATAACCATTACTATTAGAGATGAAGTATTTACTTCATCTTTGTTACCACATTTATCACAATGTTTCGGCCGTTGTACACTCTGGTCTTCTTCAGGTGGTTGGAATGTCGAACTGAACCCTTTTTTTCACTCACTGGGGTAGACTGTTCTAGTTCCACGTGCCATGTCTAATGGATGTCAGTTATCTCCTGTTAATTCCCCTCTCCAAGTTCTCCACCACCTTAACCAGGTATTGAAATCACACTCTTTGGGTCCTGTCACTGGATCTAACTAACTTGGTCAAAATGTTGTGATAAATATGGCAACAGAGATGAGAACAATAGTTCCAATAATGTAAATAGTGTACAGAATATAGACAGATACTGAAGTATTTACTTGTCCCCTTCCATGGTGACAGGATAAGATACAAGGCCAGTTGAAAGTGGAGAGCCTAAAACTTCCCAGGCCCCACAACCAATGTCATGCTGGCCACCAATCCTCCCTCTTTGGTGCAAAGGAGGTACTACCCCAATCTTGGGATCCCCATGTCCAGGCATTGCTCATTTATTTTTATGTTTTGTCCAAATACAGAAACATAATTTAGAGATAAAATACACCTAGTCTGCCCAAAGAGAGATACTACACTTTGATCTCTGCTCAACAGACAGGGAGTAAAGAAAAGCATGCCTCAATTAGTACTGGCTGCTCAGTCAATGAATGTCAAATGCCTCCTTATAAGGAAACAGTTAATATTACTATTAACATTAGAGACGAGGAGAACAGCT
>OZ038487.1:39332519-39397519 GCA_964036315.1 Acanthosepion esculentum
TCTGACCATTATCAGATCCACATTCTCATGGTGATGATTTAAAATTGTGTGTTAAGATGTGTTTAATTAATTATTGTTGCCTAAAACATTATAATTAATTAATTATAATTTATATTATTCAAATTCTTAAGTTCAAAATATGAAGAATTAAAAAAAAATAACTTATTTAAATTTGAAATTTACTAGACAAGTTAGGTATCAAGGAGGATAACTCTTTTTATCCCTTATACCATAGTTATAACAAATAATTTAGACTAGTACTCATGGTATAAATATAATAATGGGTTGGGACTATATATCTAATGATTTGAAACCAAGTCTTATACTTACAAAGGTCAAATTATATATACACGTTATAAATTAATCACGTATGGTAATATGGGCAATTGTGTATATGTGTCTACAAAACAGACACGCATACATAATTTCAAATGCATATTACCCTCTTATGCCCACTTAGACATATTAGAATTTTTACAAACTTACATAAATATAGAATTAACCACAGTTGTAATGCATGTAATACATGACTGAACAATGAGAACTGATCCAAGCAAAACTGAAAATTCTGTCATTTTGTCTTTTTTCTCTCATTCTCTGATGAAGCTGTAATAAAAGTGAAACATGTTAGATTGATAAATTTTTTCTATTTGTTCTTTATCTTATCACACACACACTCACTTTTTTTCTCGTGTTCAAACAAGTGTATTCTTTTCTGGACACAAAGAAGAAGAAATTGTCCAAATGTTCTATAATTCCGAGCGCTTTTGTCTATATGTTTAACCATTATCAAGGATGTCTGTCTATATTTCTGAGATAAGGTATTATGTACATCATTCAGTACATCTTTGTCGCCATATTTATTACAACATTTCAGCCGTTGTACGCTCCGGCCTTCTTCAGGTGGTTGGAATGTCAAACTGAATTCACAGAGGTAGACTGTTCTAGTTCCACGTGCCATGTTTAATGGATGTCATTTATCAGTTATCTCCTGTTAATTTTTCTCTCTGAAAGTTCTCCACTGCCTTAACCGGGTATTGAACTCACACTCTTTGGGTCCTGTCAATGGACCTAACCAACGCCTTTATCCACTGTGCTATGTGTCCTTGTGTATGAATTTCTGGGTATTATAAACCTAATGTCTTCAGCAACCATTTTTACCAGTGCTCATATTGCAATTTTTTCTGTTATCATTACAGTTTTTACCAGAGCTCATATTGCAACTTTGTTGTTATTATCGCTTTTCTCTGGCACTCCTTATTACTGGTTCCCATATTGTATTCTATGCTTGGTCAGCTCAGGAGATTTTTGTGGCCTAGCATATGTGCTGATTCCTTAAGTTTACGAATTTTCCAATGGTGTTCCTTGTCTATGATCTCAACCTGATCCAACAGAGGGTGGTGATCTCCCTTCTCTCTCCATATGTGGTCAGCCATGCCTTATTTTTCCACTTCCCCTTGTGTTACAGCTTTCTGGTGTTCTTGAAGCTTCACCTTAAGGGGGCAGCCTGTCTTTCCTTTATATTTCTTTCTGCAGCTGCACGGGATAGCGCACACACAGTCTTTAGTCATGTTCTCCTCTATGGTGGGGGGTCTTACTCAGGAGAGATATCTGCGAAGTGTCGTCAAGGATGATTTTATTTTTGCTTTTTAATTGAGCGTATGGGTTATGTGTATGTTTTTAGAGTTATAGGAATGTTTTATTTTCCAAACACAGTATAGCCAAAAGTGCTCGGAATTGCAGACAATTTGGACAGTTTCTACACACTCCGAGTCCAGAAAAGAAAACACTTGTTCAAACACAAGAAAAATGAAATAAAAAGCTTAATCGTAGTACCTTGTCTGATGTCTTTAGTGAAACATGAATAAATGAAGAATTGCTGCCTAAATACACAATATATAAAAAAAATAGTTTTCCCATTCCACATGGACTTGTCATTGTAAAACTTACACGTCTCTTCATGGTTTTATTTCAAATTCTCTTTTGATAACATGAACAACAAAATCTCCTTGAGATATGAGGTTTTCTTTCTTTTTTGTTCTGTGTGGATTCTTTTTCTTCTTAACATCATCCGGATCCCTAGAATTTAGTTGAAATAAATGAAAACTTACTCCTGCCTATATATTCACATACTTACTTATAAATATTTTTATACAGATACACATGCATATGGACAGATAGGTAGATGAAAACTACGGGAGATAGATGCGCACATGTACATTTTCTCTCGCTTTCTCAATTACGCGGATTCAACTAACAAAGACTAAAAAAAAGAAAGATGTTCAGTTGAGACACAAGCTCATTTTTCTACCGTGAGAAAAACAGGAAAATGTGTCCTGCCACCTTTACCAATTGGCCATAAAAGGAGATGAGACTTGAATCAGAAGTTCTTTGATAACATCCATGCAACATTTTAGCTGCCCTGCTCACAAACATCCAGACATGAAAAGATTGTATAAACTAAAAGAGAGAGAATTAAGAAAGAGAGAGAGACATGGATAGAAAGATTTGGAGAGAGAGAAGAATGAAAGAAAGAGGAATGGAAAAGTGAAAAATGATGGGAAAATACTAAGAGAGAGAAATTTCAAAAATAAAAGAAATATAAACATAACAGAAACATAAAGAAAGAGAAACTGGGAAAGAAAGAGAAATAGTGAAAGAAAGAAAGAGAAATACAGACAGAAAGAGAAATAAAGATAGGAAGAGAAATAGAGAAACAAAACGAGAGAAAAAGAGAAAAAGAGAAGAAGGAAAGAGAAAAAAGAAAAGTGAAAGAAATAAAAGAAAAAGAGAGAAGCAAAAAGAAATAGAGAAAAAGAGACAAAAGGAGAAACAGAGAGACAAAAGGAGAAACAGAGAGACAAAAGGAGAAACAGAGAGACAAAAGGAGAAACAGAGAGACAAAAGGAGAAACAGAGAGACAAAAGGAGAAACAGAGAGACAGAGAGAAAAAGAAAAATGGTGAAAGAAAGAGACAAATTAAAAAAAAGAGAGAAACAGTCAAATAAGAGATATAGAGAGACATGAATAGCACTAACAGAGGAAGAGGAACGGTCAAAGAGAGAAAGAGAAACTGTTATACATTTAAAGCAGCCAAATTTCTTCCTGACGTTTCATTTTATGTGGCAGACCAGGACCCCGTAATGATGGCAATTTTCTTTTCATATTGTCAATTGCTTTCGAAACGTTGTAATTAAGACAGAAATAATAATTTTCCAAGTGGAAGAGCATATTTGGCAGACTCTCATGGCAAAAAATATCGCATGTCCTGAAGATGGCAGAAGTGTCTGCCCAAAGCACTAAAGCCATAGAAGAATTATTATAGCATCGTAATTATAAGAATCAGAAAGACATGCAACATGAAAAGACAATCACCATCATTAAGAAACTCTAGCTCATAACATTTGATTCAGACCAACTGAAAGACCAACTCTCTCTCTCTCTCTCTGTCCAATTTTATATATACAGGGTGCAATGGATAAATTGGCATCTAAATTATGCAAAAATCAAAATAACACTGACATCTCATTTTAACAGATATATTTGCCAAGATTACACAAAAATATCTTGAAATGCTAAAAATTAAATTTATTCAATAAAATCACCATTGGCTTCCACTATGGTCTCCCGATGACTTTGGAATCTCCCGAAACTCTTCTGGATGGTTTCTTCATTTAAGTTGGTGAATGCTGCCATAATCCTTGCCTTCAGTTTATCTTTAATTAATGTTACAAGGTGTTTTGTTGGTCTCTCGCCCAATTGTGCCCCACACATAATAATCAAGGGGGTTGCTGTCTGGGGAATTAGGTGGCCAGATATAAGGGATGATGTGGTTGCAGAAATTGCCTGACAGCCATAATTGGGTTCTCCTGCTTGTGTAGCATGGTGCAGAGTCCTGTTGCAAGACATAAGTTCTTCCAGCCACCACCCTCTGACCTCAGGCAGCACTACATCCTCAAGGTACTTGATGTAGGCCTCCCTGTTGAGCATGAGGCCTTGTTAGAAGATGGATGGAGGCATAACATTGCCATCACTAGCGATCACTCCATTGATGGTGACTGTCCTAAGATTGACACCTGAACACTCTGAAATATTCATATTTGGAGCTTCTGGTGCAAATTCCAAACAGTACAGCATGTCATTTCCAAATTTCTGACGAAGTGAATTGGGTCATGGTGCTCTTTTTCGCACAGACAATGCCCAACTGACCCTACTATACTGGGCAGTCAGCAAAATCAAAAATAAACAGGAATGAAATGAAAAATATAAAATAGCGACAATTTACACATCGCACCCTGTATATATAAGGAAAATTTTTGAAAACATTTACTATTTATATTTTTTGTCTTTTGTACAGGAGTAGAGGTTTATCCTTGTTTCCAATCTAGGATTGGGTTTCCCAGTTTCTTCTAAAATCTACTCCAACTCTTCACTTCTAATGTCTCTGCCTAAACTCTGAAATTTTGTTTACAATTTATTTCCCTTCCACACCCGTCGAGAGGATTAGATAGGCTCATGTTCCACCCAGTCTTTTGAACAGGAGTAGAGGTTTATCCCTTATTTCTTGTTTAGGAATGGGTTTCCAGTTCCTTCTAAAATTTATTTAAACTCTATACTTCTAACGTCTTCTAAGAGTAGATAGGTTTACCTATCATCCGGTTTACACTCTTACTCTATCTTATCTGTTATAACACTTTCCAGAGAGTTCAATTTCTAGACTTCCTTGATTCTGGAATTTCTAACTTATAACTCGCATGCTGTTGTTCGTCTTGCCGGCAAACGTACAGTCTATTTTCTTACAATAGATTGTTAATTGCTTCTTCTTGCTTTCTTTTATTACATTGTCTTGGAGATCCTGCAGTTTTCTTTCTGCCTGCCATCTGGGTATCTTATTGTATCCACTAGTAATAAATCCTGATAGGATTTCTAAGATAGCCCTGCTGTGTAGGTTGAATAATTCCAGTGAGAAAACGCATCATTTTCTTATTTCCCCCTTTCTATTTTTGTGTGCTTGCTCATACAGACGCAATATTAATATATTGGTAAACAAACATTGCATTCTGTGAACAATTCCATATAAATCTCATGTTGTACACAAATGCAATAACGAAGGCCTAACAACGGAAATGAACCCATGGACGTATTATGCACTTGTAAAATTTTCTCAAATGAGATTTTAATCAAATTATCAGGGATTGACTTGATTCACTTAATCCACAGGATTAAGCAGAAGATTTTTTTTTTTTTTTAATCCCATTTTCCTCACTGATGAGAATATTCTTTGCTGGGAATATTCCTGGTTCCTTAAAAGAAATAGGTCAACAAATAAATCCTTCCATTTAATATTGCAATTTTTCACTTTCTATATTGAAAAATAGTTTGGCAAGGTAATATCTTGAATTCATAAGGTTTGACAGCTACTGGCTGGATGAAACATCCATTTCCAGAGATAAAAACATTCACCTTATTCTCCCCCAGATAAAATTAAGTTTATCATTACAATCGCATATAAATAATATATTATTTATTAGCTGTTTTACATATTATATATATGATGGCTGTGACTCAATTTCAGTTCCTGTCTTATCCTAAAATACAGGCAGCACAGATGTGGCTTAGTTTGTGTGTGTGTATATATATACATATGATAGAGTGTGCATGCCTATATTCATTATAGATACATAGTGTGTGTGTGTGTGTGTGTGTGTGTGTGTGTGTCTCTCTCTCTCTCTCTATAAAAGGCAGGATGTGTGTGTGTGTGTAACGAATGCACGGCCACAATTTTCGACGGATTTGCACCAAAATTTACATGCACACCCTCCAAGTGAGCAGGAAGGCCAAGACTGACTTTGCATTTCCCAACTCCTATCGATAGTGGAAATAATCGATTTTTTCATGCTTCTACGGCAGTTTTCATGTAGTTTGCGGTCATTTTCTACTGGCTACTGCTCGTTTTGTGTTCATTTTGTTTAGTTCTTTTTTTCGTAACAGCTTTAATGTTTAGTATAGAGCTTAGAAAAAATTTGCGGTGTGAGATAGGCAAGAAGTAAGGCATGTAGCAACATCAGCATGGCAAGGAAGGGCAAAAATATTTTCAGTCAAGTGATAGCGATTGCTGTACGAGTCGTACGATTTTTTAATCAAGCATGATCAGCTTTAAAAAAAGGACTCGTAACTGGAAAAACCGAATGAAGAAAGAATGCTAACAGCAAATACTTTTTCACACCCAACACAGTTTTGCGGAATCACAATCAACATTGAGTTTAAGCAAGTGAATTAGCCAATTGGAGTAAAGTGCCATGCAGTTTTAAATTTTTCCCACTTGTGACGAATGCAGCTATCGATTTTTTTGGCATGCTAGCATACTAATTAACATTCATGTCAGTTAGCTGTTGGCTCTCACGCTGGCCAGTAGAATCTTCCTGCCTATTCGTGGCAGGCAGCTATAGACTCTCACACTGGCCAGTAGAAAATGGCTGTAAACTACATGAAAACTGCCGTAGAAGCATGAAAAAAATCAATTATTTCCACTATCGATGGGAGTTGGGAAATGCAAAGTCGGTCTTGGCCTAATAACTAACTTGGAGCATGTGCATGTAAATTTTGGTGCAAATCTGTCGAAAATTGCGGCCCTGCATTTGTTACACACACACACACACATCATGCCTTTTATATATATATATATATATATATAATTAGCAACATTTGCTAGCCAACTGTAGGGCAAAGAAATTTACCAAACCTCTCTATTTTGTCCCTGTCTTTTATCTGGTTTTTACCTATTGCATTTGCTACTGACTGGATAACCCTTTGCTTTATCTGTTATTTCTTCTTGCTCTGTGTATCCGCTCCCCCACCATTTTAGCACTTTAACCACTTCTATATTTCTTCTTTATGTTGGTTCTCTTTAACCACTTCTGTATTTCTTCTTTATGTTGGTTCTCTTTAACCACTTCTGTATTTCTTCTTTATGTTGGTTCTCTTTAACCACTTCTGTATTTCTTCTTTATGTTGGCTCTCTTTAACCACTTCTATATTTCTTCTTTATGTTGGCTCTCTTTAACCACTTCTATATTTCTTCTTTATGTTGGCTCTCTTTAACCACTTCTATATTTCTTCTTTATGTTGGCTCTCTTTAACCACTTCTATATTTCTTCTTTATGTTGGCTCTCTTTAACCACTTCTATATTTCTTCTTTATGTTGGCTCTCTTTAACCACTTCTATATTTCTTCTTTATGTTGGCTCTCTTTAACCACTTCTATATTTCTTCTTTATGTTGGCTCTCTTTAACCACTTCTATATTTCTTCTTTATGTTGGCTCTCTTTAACCACTTCTATATTTCTTCTTTATGTTGGCTCTCTTTAACCACTTCTATATTTCTTCTTTATGTTGGTTCTCTTTAACCACTTCTATATTTCTTCTTTATGTTGGTTCTCTTTAACCACTTCTATATTTCTTCTTTATGTTGGTTCTCTTTAACCACTTCTATATTTCTTCTTTATGTTGGTTCTCTTTAACCACTTCTATATTTCTTCTTTATGTTGGTTCTCTTTAACCACTTCTATATTTCTTCTTTATGTTGGTTCTCTTTAACCATCTGGCCCTGTTCTTTACATTGACCTTTCTGCATTTCCAAGTTTGTATTCAAGTCATTTTGTCAATTTCCATATTTAACACCTGTATGGTATAAATGGCTTTATAAATTTACTTTACACTTTGTTTTACTTATATTGGGAAGATGCTTTTTGACCTATGCCTATTTTTATTAAATGCTTTCCAACCTATTGTTAGGCATCATTTTATTTCTTTTCCATGATCTTTCTTTCATATCCTGTCCTAAGCGTATGTATTATTGGACTTTTTTTCAGTTCTTCATCTTTTTTTTATATTTTTCAGTATATTACAATTAAACATCACTTTTGATCTTATCTCTGGTTACATTTAATTCTACATTAAGATGCTACCTATCTAGGTCATTTAGTATGTCTTGTAATTCATCCAACGATTCTAATATTGGTAATATGTTGTCAGCAAATCATTGGTTTAAATAGTCTTCATTTTTTTTATCTCCCATCCCCTTCAGTTCATTCTCAGGATGCCCAGCCATAAATAATTTAGATAAATTAATATCCCACTTGCCTCACTCTTTTTTTAATATTCATTTTATCTGTCTTCATGCAGTCACTTCATTCAGGTCCATCAGTCCCACAGGAATCAGGGTATGGCAACTCATGCCTTTTTTTTTTTTTTTTTTTTTTTAGAGAAAAACATAACTCATGTCTATCAGACCCACAAGAATCAAAGTATGCAAACTTGTACCTTGCTTTTGGCCAAACATCACATAGGTTTATCAGTCCCAAAAGAATCAAGGTATGGCAACTCATGCCTTTTTTTTTTTTTTAAATGTCACATCACCCAGGTACATCAGTCCCACAAGAATCAAGGTATGGCAACTCATGCCTTTTTTTTTTTTTAAATGTCACATCACCCAGGTACATCAGTCCCACAAGAATCAAGGTATGGCAACTCATGCCTTTTTTTTTTTTTAAATGTCACATCACCCAGGTACATCAGTCCCACAAGAATCAAGGTATGGCAACTCATGCCTTTTTTTTTTTTTAAATGTCACATCACCCAGGTACATCAGTCCCACAAGAATCAAGGTATGGCAACTCATGCCTTTTTTTTTTTAAATGTCACATCACCCAGGTACATCAGTCCCACAAGAATCAAGGTATGGCAACTCATGCCTTTTTTTTTTTTAAATGTCACATCACCCAGGTACATCAGTCCCACAAGAATCAAGGTATGGCAACTCATGCCTTTTTTTTTTTAAATGTCACATCACCCAGGTACATCAGTCCCACAAGAATCAAGGTATGGCAACTCATGCCTTTTTTTTTTTTGATAAAACATTACATTACTCAGGTCTATCAGTCCCACAAGAGTCCAGATAAGTTTTCTTGCAACTTCCACTTTTTACTGAAGCTAAAATCCATTGAAAGATTGGTAGATGCAATAATACAGATGGTTGTGATCTTTACAGAGAACTTTTCAGATTTTGGAAAAATGGAAGTAACACTGGGACAAGTGCACCGTTGATGCCAATGCTATGTTTGCATCAATATTAAATGGCGCTTGCTCATTTACAGACGCACACCCAGGCCCTCTTTTCAGTTTCCTCTTTTAAATTGTAGGTTGATGCATAAATACATTTTTTAGGGATAATTTTAAACGACTATTCATGTCATAAGAATAGTTTATAATTTGAGAATTTTTATCTTGAAGGTAAATGTGTTGACAAAGTTTCTACCGTCAGTAGCAAACAATTTCATTAGGAACAACAAAGAAAACAATTCACAGGCAATTCTGAACAATTCATGTCAGCAGCAATAGCTTAAAACTCTCCGAGCCACACCAGCAACAGCAACTAAAGCCATTCACCAGTCACGAGGCAAGAATGAGAAACAAACGGCGTCCACAGTAATTTGGTTTTGCTTTATATAGAGTTTACTTAATATATCATGAAAACTCTGCCATGACCTAATTGTCTTTAAATATTTTGACTTGTGGACAGCCATTTTCTTTTCTTAATATTTTATATATAAGACATGTGCAAATTCTTTGCATTGGTAAGTCATTTTGACTTTAAATCTTTTTCTAGGCTGGGGCAGTCTTTCGTTTCCACAACATATCTCAAATGATTCTTCTTAAAAAAAAAAGAAGAAAAAAAGAAAAAAAAAAAGAAGAAAATCTCAATTTTAATGAAGTCAGTTTTCTAAAAATAGGTGGTCATATTTTTCATATTTCTACCTACATATAAACATATAAAACTACTCCTTAAACCCAGAAGAAAAACACTTGTAGATAACACTATCATTCTAAAAACATCTAATTGTAAAAGACAGTTTAAGACAACCCTCAATATCTTGTTATAAAACAAGCTGAAAATTGTTAAGGGTGTTCTGAAGGCACCTTGGCATGCAATTTACTTCCACTCCTATGCAACAGGGCTTTAAATTATTACTCCTTCTATACAAGACAGCTTAGAATATAAAACCAGAAAATATGCCAACATATGAGAGCTTAGTCTACCCTGGCATTTAACTGAATTAAAAAAACAAAATTCCATGTTCCTTCAGGATTTAATTTATTATCATTCTCTAGAGTTTCCTTTTCTTTATTATCTGTGAATTGTTAGGCCTAGTTTGGAAAGATAGCAGAGTAGTGACCCATTGCCTACCCCATGGTTTTCAATTCAGAGTTGCCCTTCTCTGCTTCTATATCTGACCTCTGTTATTTAATCCATAGCTGGGAAGAGAAGCAATGAATCCATGCCTTTCCAAAGAGCACTTGTGTGAGAGTGAACGAAACAGGCTCTGCTGATATTTGAACTTGGCTCACCAATTTCATTTTTCATTCTTTCACAAGTCCTTGCCTAATGGACAGACAAAATGGCACATTGTAGTGCAATTTTTGTTACTGTGATACTGTTAAAATTGCTCTAATGTGAAGAATAAAGCATTTTCCAATCAAACCAGACCACTGGTTTTTGAGTTATTTTTAGTGAAGAAAAAATTTAAAAAAACAAAAACATCTATATAAGGGAGATCACTCCAGATTTTTTAATCACTAACTACAGAAGTATATTCCTCTGCAAATAATTATATCGTAAATCCATTAAATAGGAATTGGTCTGACATTGATTTTAAATGCTGTCAAAAGGAATATTTAAATCTATCTTTCTCAAAGACTCCATTTGTTGTTTTGTAATCATACTTAGTGTTTTTGATGTTTAAACACGAGCCTGAAACAGGAGAAAAGCCTTGAATATAAAGTACAATGTTTTCCTAAGGAAATGTCTTTCGATTAGTGGATATTTGTGAGGGGTACACAAACATAAATTCCCTGGACTGATTAATGTTTTTGCTTTCCGAACAACTCTTTGTAGAAAAACAAGTGCCCTTAATCCAGTTGCCAAGATTCAATGGAAGCAAATCGAGGAGATGAAGCCTGTTTGGTGGATTAGGATACAAATATTTGCAGTACTACGCTGAGAATATTTGCTTTGGACCAATGAGATTACAGTTGCAGAAGAAAAAAAAATGAGGCGGACATTTATTTTTTTTTTCTTTTTGACTTTTCGGAGCAGAGGATGTTGGTCAAGAATTTACTTTCACTTCATTCAGGATTGAGAAATAAGATTAAAATGGTAGACATAAGATTTTAAAAAGAAAAACTACAACCCCCCCCCCCACAAAAAAAAAACCCACAGATATGATCAGCCCAAGACAGAGAGATAGATAAAAAGTTTACAGACTGAGATGAATGGATAGAAAGGTAACAGAAATATATATATATATATATATATATATATATATATATATATATATTTTAATGAAATTCACCCCAAGCAAGACATAAAGCAATGATGACACAAGGGGTTACTGGGTGTGAAAGAATTTAAAAACAGAAGACATTATGAAGGAGTGAGAACAATAGAAGAGTAATCAGGAAGACAGATGATGATTGACATTGTATTTAAATCTTTGAAGGTCAATGTTGGCTGGAAAGCATGGAACCAGAAGAGAGTTCCACAAGTGAGAAGTGCAAGAAAAAAAACCTGTTAACATAGAATTTATGGTTACATCTAGCCAATTGAACTGTAACTTGATGAAACCTTTTTTTGCCAATCTAGTACTAAGCTTAAATTCATAAAGCGTACGTACCATAGTGAAGAATTCATTTGAACAATTACCATGAAAGTATTTATAGAAAGCAACTTTATTGTGGTGGGAAACTAACTGATACTGAGTCACCAGGTCAGGACCAACAATATTGCTGATTCTCCTTTGGATTTTATCAAGAATCTCTAAATAAATAGCAGCAATATTCTAAGCATCGGTGAAAGATAAATTCTGGAGAGAAAAATTGTCTAGCATTAAAGATGAAAAATTCAACACATGGAATGAGATAAATAGGCAGTTGTCAGCAACTTCATGTGGGCAGATGGCCTAGAGCAGTCAACAGTCAGTTAGCAAATCAACATTGGCCAACAGCTTTGGACCAATAAAGACCAATATTCGGCTGACATGGGCTGACAGCCATGAACTGGCAGATACAGTCCAATTGCCATTAGCAGGCCAAAAATTAGTAAGAGAGCCAATGTTGGCTGACTACTGTGAGTGAGCTAACAATGGTAAATAGCCATGTATTGGTTAACATGGGCAAACGATTTGTGAGTAGTTTTCAATGTGGGCAAACATATTCGAGCAAACCAAAATGGGCAAACAGTTGTGAGTAGGTTGACATGGGCCAACAGTTGTGAACATGTTTGACATGGGCCAACAGTCATGAGCAGGACAACATTTATGTAGGCAGGTAGACTCGGGTCTAAAGGCATAAGCAGCCGACAACTATGAACAGACCAAAACAAATCAGCAGTTGCGAGCAGGCAAACATAGATGGATTGATAGAAAAATCAATTAGATCTAGATTGAAAGAAACCTATAAAATAGATACATTGATCAAAACAAGCTGAGACGTATATAGAAATCAATATACAGTAATAAGATTAATAAATATTGGCAGCTTAAGATAGTCAAAAACAGTTAAAAATTAAACTAATAGTAATCAATAGATTGATATGTATTTCATATAGATGTTTCAGATTTGACAAGTATGCAAATGTACTAACTAGAGGAGGAAGAATATTTGATAAAATGATCATAGATTTTGCTGTTTAAGATTCACATTTTAACCCAGAATTTGATGCAAAAATTCTTTGCGTCTAAGATGCACATTTTAACCCAGAATTGGATGCAAGAATTCTTTGCGTGTAAGATGCACATTTTAACCCAGAATTTGATGCAAGAATTCTTTGCGTGTAAGATGCACATTTTAACCCAGAATTTGATGCAAAAATTCTTTGCGTGTAAGATGCACATTTTAACCCAGAATTTGATGCAAAAATTCTTTGCGTGTAAGATGCACATTTTAACCCAGAATTTGATGCAAAATTCTTTGCGTGTAAGATGCACATTTTAACCCAGAATTTGATGCAAAAATTCTTTGCGTGTAAGATGCATATTTTAACCCAGAGTTTGATGCAAAAATTCTTTGCATGTAAGATGCACATTTTAACCCAGAATTTGATGCAAAATTCTTTGCGTGTAAGATGCACATTTTAACCCAGAATTTGATGCAAAAATTCTTTGCGTGTAACATGCACATTTTAACCCAGAATTTGATGTGTTAATTTTTTTTATGTTTAAGATGCACCTTTTAACTCAGAATTTGATGTAAAAATCTGCTAACATCCTTGATACTGAATCTATGAATAAAAATGATTTAAGCAAATTTCCTAAGGAGTAAAAGCAAAATGACAACATCTCAAAAATAAACTCTACAAATAGGTTGTGGATCAGAGAAAGAAAAGGACTGTCCATTTCTATAAATAGGATCATTTTGAAAGCAAAGAGGATTCTATGTAGTAATAGTTTAAAACATTCAACTAGTTATACATCTTTAGTTCATGAAAAAAAAAGAAGCCTAATTATGAGAAGTAAAAATAGATGTAGAAAAGGCCAACACTTGATCGGATGTGCATGTCAGTAAGCTATTCATGGAAAAACGTAAGTGATATAGGGATGAAGTCATTTAAGAAGTGTGGTATCAGTAAAACAATGGACATGCTCTTTCAACATAATATTGAACCCAGTAATGAAATATCTGATTCATTTTCAAGCAACAGAGTAAGCAATGGGGATTATTTACAGTTTTTATTTTGAGGCTGTGAGCTATTTTCTATTTAGAACAATATATAAAATTTTTAAAGAAGCAGATTGAATTTTAGTATAGGTGAGCATTTGTCAAACAACTATTAATGTGTTAGGTACTATAAACAAGAAATGATCTCAGTACTGAGCAAGGACCACTACTTTTCACCATAAGGTTTTAGAGTCTATTTATATCAAGTCCATTCAGCCGGCTGTCAGTAAGCAGAAGGAGTGGCTGTTAGGTTTAAGTATAATTAGCTTTTGATGTTTTTTATAATTATTATACAATATCCTACCTCTGGCCTTGTTGATTTCAGTTGCTGTTCACATTTATCATCTTTGATTTATTTCAGATTAGAAAGGAACAGTAAATCAGTTTAGCTGTTTTGTTTTGATATTAACATTTTATGATAAACTTTTTTTTTCTTATTTGCATGTCCATTTTAATCCCAATTATTAAATTATATAACTCTTTCAGTTCAAATTTTTTTCAAATACAACTGTAGTTATTTTTTTTTCCAAGACTGCCTCCAAAATAAGGGTGCATCTTTTACATCATTGTGTTTAGCTTCCAAAAAGTACACAAACATTTTTACTTAGTGGAATTAGGCTCAGAATTGTTGATCAGAGAGCCGAGTTCCAATTTCTGTTGAGTTCATTATATTCACATAAATATTTTTGGGAAAGATAAGAATCCACTTCTTCTCCCCGCAGTTAGGGGTTAATTAGTAAGACTTGTGTTGTGAGTAATTCCTACAACCTGCTTCCCCCTCTGTTTGGTAATGGACAGACTTCATATGCTTACAAATAAGCTAACTTAATTCTTTTCTCTTTCTTTCGTTTAGCAGTTGTATTAAGTTGAATAAAGCTTTCTTAAGTTTATTCGCCTCGAGTTATTCATTACAACTTGTATCACTAAATAATTATTATCTCCCAAAAAAATTCTTACAATCTAAAAATATTTTTTAGCTTTAAATTACTTGCAAAAGGTGGACAAGGCATAAAAATATGAATCAACTTAATAGAGAGCTTATGTGTCCGTTTAAAAAAAGTAAAAATTCAAAACCATGGTCTTTTTATAGAATCCTACTTTGATGACTGTGAGGAAAAACTCATGGTCTTGGCCAACATGTTGGACTTTTGGGAGAAAGACGCAGAACTACTAGTGAAGATCAATAGAGAGGTAGGAGAAAGTTCAAATGATTCATGAACAGATCGGTAGATAGGTGGATAAATAAAAATGAATTAGACACATCCATAGTTACATAAAGACTGATAGATAAAAACTGGAGGTAGAAAGATAAGTTTATAGATTAAAGTATATCTGTGTGATCCACATTGTCTTAATCAAGCCCACCCTTAAGTGCAACCCCCACCCCTGACAAGCTCCAGCTCAAATATAATAAATCAAGCAGGCGCTGGTAGATTAGCGTTTTGGATACAACTGTTTGCCCTGGAAACCATGTCCTTCTGTGCAAGTTGATGAGTTTACTTTATGAAGCCCAGCAGTTTACCGAGTGTGTTGTCACTGATAAATATTGAACGCCCAAACAGGATATGTATTCATGTGATTAAATATAGGTGTGGAAGTATATATTTTAAATATAGTTTATCGAGGCAGCTATCATGCATTTTAGCATATTTTATTAAACTGTGTAAACAGAGCCTTTTAGTAATCTTATTTGTTTTGTGCCATGTCCCCCATCAGGATATCGGCAATCATGGCTCTCCACAATTTCCTGTCCTTTGTAGTGCTTAATAATTTTTTTTTTTTGTTATTTTTTTCTAAACCTTTATCAGCCATCCATTTGGTCAAGCTTACTAAGTATGTTATGCATTGATTTTCCCTGTCCTTCTTGCCTTCAATGAATCCTGTGGGTATCAGATTTTCCAAGATTTCTTTCCACATTATATAGAAATTTCAGTTGTCTCTTCTTGGTGTCAAGTAGAAGTTTCCTTTTTGTTTCCATTTTCTCTAGAACTTCATCATTTCTCACATATTCGGTCCATGGTATCCTCAAGCATTCTTCTGTAGAACCACAGTTCACGTAACAGTCTGGTACTTTTTGGTTTCTGACAAAATTTTCCTCTTTCTTAGCACTCTGCTTTTGGAATGCATCTTTCGCTATCCCAATGTACCTTTGGATCTCGGTATCGCACTTTCCATCTTCTGTTAAAAACACTTCCCAAATATTTAATTTTTTTTTTACTTCTGCAATTTGCATTTTGGGCTCGTCCTTCTGCTAACAACCATGCATTCTGTCTTTTTGCAGTTAATATTTAATCCCATCTTGTCTTTTTTTTGTTTTTTTTTTCACTACCTTCTGTGGGAGTTTTTGTAGCTTTCTTTCCATGTCTGCCATCAACACACTGTCATCTGCATATCTTATGTTGTTAAGATTGTGGCCGCCAATAATGGATCCTAGTAGGACTTCTAATTTCCTCAGAATCGCGTCACTGCATAGGTTGAGAAGACACATCATTGTCTTACACCACTTTCTGTTTTTGCATATCTGCTGAACTTATTTCCTATTCTTATGTAGGTGGTTTGCTGCCAGTATAGGTGCTTGATTATTCTAATATCCTTCCGAAATGTCAATGCTACTGGCAGTTTCAACAGATCTTTGTGAAATACTTTATCAAAATGCCTCTGCGTAATCTATAAAGTGTTGAATTCAATGCCAGGAGAAATTTGCCAAAAGTCCTAGATATCTATCTTGAAGCCACAAGTCTGATGGTTTGAAAGTACTGGCTTTGTTCTAGCTGTTGATCACACAAGAGTATATGCTCTCTCCCAGAGACTGTAACTAAGGTCTTCTCAGCATAGATGCAGTATAAACCACAGGTAAACTCTGTGTTTGTTGAACAAATACAAATGTACCTGGGCAAGTGTCTGCAATAGGGAGTGGCTAACTGCCCTGGTGGATCTGATATATGAGCAGCCAGCCATAATATATATATATATATATATATATATATATATAGCATAATGAGAGGCCACGTATACTTTCTTGATATGTATATAATATCTGGATAAAATGAATGAAACAAAATTGGGTGTTTTTTTTATGAAAGTATTTATTTCTGTGTTTTTGTATATATTGTATATATTTATTTATTTATTTAATATTTCAGACCACCTAGGTCTTTCCTCAGAAATCAAATTTGATTTCTGAGGAAAGACCTAGGTGGTCTGAAATATTAAATAAATAAATATATACAAAAACACAGAAATAAATACTTTCATAAAAAAAACACCCAATTTTGTTTCATTCATTTTATCCAGATATTATATATATATATATATATATATATATCACACACCTGCACATCTATATATGTGTGTGTGTGTGTGTGATAAAAATATACTTTTAAGGTATGGCATATTTATAGGAAAAACTCCTCAATATCAGAGATAAATGGTTCAGGTACAAAGATAAAATTAACATTATAATTAATTTCATATTTAATTGCAATATTACATAAATTCAGAAGAATAAAGGACTCAACTCTGAGGTAATTTGAAGTTGCCACTAATATATATATATGTATGTATGTATGTATGTATGGTGGGCTCTCCTGTTGTATTCAACATATGGGGATTAAGTAGCTCAGTTCTTAGGAACTGACAGCCCAGACACCAGCACATATGATCTGATTATCGTGAAGGCTTTGTGCAGAACCAACCACACTTTTTGAAGGCCCGAATACAAAAAATTGGAGCACTACATGCCACAAGATCCCCAAATGACCCTCCGCAGGTTTTGAATACAGAGTTGCCCTTCTCCTAGACCAGTTACCGTCCAAGGCTATAGAACCCAGTCTGTCAAGAGAGAAGAGGATTAATGCCTTTCCCAAGGGTATTAGCATGTAAGTGAATATAATGGATTCGACTGGAATTCGAACTCAGCCCTCCGGTTCCTCAGCCCAAGCTGCTATCCACTACTGCACCATGCTATATATATATATATATATATATATATATATATATATATATATATATATATATATATATATATATATATATATATATTTTAGGATTAGGAACAGATAGGAAACATTTTATAGATTGAACAGGTTTCATTTTTATGTGAGCTTCATCAGAAAATAAATAGGGAGGATAAAAGAGAGTTCTGTTATCTTTATTTCAGTTTGTTTTTTATAGGTTGAGCAAACCTCATGTGTATTTGTCCTGTCAAGCAGTGTTCATGTGTATAACTATTGTGTATTTGTGTATCACAATTCTAGTTGGTCTATATGTGGGATTTGGTTGATAATACGTGTACGCCTTTGGGCATTTTTATTTCTGTCTGGTAGTGCCCATATGTTGATTGGGGTATGTTTTGTGTGTTAAGGGAAGAATTTAGGTTACACTGGTTATAGTTTTAGGTAGACTGATCTTAGATTCTTTAAATATGGATTTTATAAATGCTGATGATATAATGATGTATATAATAAAAATAGTTTTAAGTTATGCTATATTTATGGGTTAAAGACCTCAAAATCAGGTATACAGTGTATGTAAATATAAAAGTGGACATTGAAGTCAATACCCAGAGCCTGAGGATTGCATTTTGGATAAAACAGACTGTCGCCTCTGGGTGTTGATTTCAATGTCCATTTTTATATATGTGTGTGCGTGTATTAATTTAAATTTTGCTATATTTATAGGGGAACTTCTCAATATAAGGGATACAGTGTTTGTAAATATAAACTGTGGATATATAAAAATCAACACTGCATGGTGACAGGCTGTTTCATGTCTTAAGCAATCATCAAACCATGTTGTCAGCTAATAGGTTTTTATGATTGCTTTTTACATATATAAGTGCTAAATGTCATGATAATTACAGGAATTAAAAAAAAGAAATATTACTTCAAATTCTGTTTGAACCTGCTTAGGATCATTTTTGCAATTTGGAAAGGCATGAAAACTACTCTGCTTCCGATTGACATATATTTTGATAAAATTTTTCCAGACTGATATTTCAACACTTTTATATATATATAAGTTATGGCCTGGCTTCACAAACAAAGATTTCAGGGGGTCTTCTACATCTATTGCAAGATCTCATATGGTCGACGTCGACGGGAGAAGCATGTATTAAAACAAACTGCAAGTGGACGCCTAATCATTGCACCTCTCTTCCAGCATATTTCATTGACCCACCACCTCTGCCAATATGCACACTGGCATAGAAACATGCATCTGTTTCTTTAGGAGAAGGAGCAGCAAGGAGTAAGAAAGAGGAGGGCTAAATATAGAAATGGAAACAAAGAGAGAGAGAGAGTGAGTGTGATTGAAAGTCAGAGCAACATATAGTCAAGTGCAACAGATGATAAACTACCAAACACAGATACCTCAAAGGTTACAAGAATTTATGACTGCACCAGGTGGACAAGGATGGATGTATAGAAATGAGGTGGTCAGTATACAGAAGAGCAAGTGCAAATGTTAACTCGACTCGACTGTGTTTAGCCTAAGGTCATGCTAGGACAATCCAGCCAGACCAATCTCTTCAGACGAAAACGACAGAATTCCTGTCAGGGAATTTAGCATTAGAATGTTCATCCTTTATCTGGACCTGAGTAACATGACTGGAAATGAAGAATAATTGGTTCTTGCTAATTAGTGATTCTAATGAAGATATGCTCAGATATTTGCATAGCTGCATTAAAAGTGTATGTGCTGATGCATTTGTAATAAATAAGAAATAAAAAAAACTGAGAATTGTTTTCGTCTCCTGCTCAGAAAGTTGGTTCCCTGTATTGTGAGAGATATTTTTTCTTGTCAGAATCTATTGTACATGTTTATAAGTCTACCATTCATCCTTGCTTTGAATATTGCTGCCACATCTAGTCTGGTGCTCCTGTTATATATTTAGAGATACTTGATAAAATCCAAAGAAGAATCTGCAATTTCATTGGTGCTGACCTGGCATCTTGACTTCAGTCACAATCCCACCATCATAACATAGCTTCCCTGTTCCTTTTCTATAAATACTTTCATGGCAATTGTTCTTACGAACTTTCCTCTTTGGTACCTAGACTCTTTGAATTTAAGTGCACTAATAGATTGGTGGCTAGGTCTCATAATTTTACAAATGGCTAAATGTAACTAAATTCTATGCTAGCAGTTTCTTCCATTGCAGTTCTCTCATGTGGAACTCTTCTGGCTTCTTGCTTTCCAGTCAACTTCAATCTTACAAAATTTAAATGCAATGCCAACCATTATCTTCTGTCTTCTTAAATCTTGGTCTTTTATTGTTCTCTCTCCTTAATAGTAGTTTTTCTCATATACTCTGTAGCCCCTGCGTTTTAGTGGCTTTATTGCCTTGCTTAGGGTGAAATGATTAAAAAAAAAAGTGTCAACACATTTGTATTAAATAAAAAAAAAACTGAGGTTTGTTTAGTTTCAGTGCCAAATGAATAATATGCACACACACACACACACACACACACACACACACACACACACACACTCACAATAGTTTGGTTTATGGCACATCAACCTGTTGTAAGTTATTTAATACTAAATTATGTTACATAATAGATACATTTAGTTTGCATGAGAGCCAAAACGATAAACATTTTTGAAGCTTTTCAGTTATTTGGTTATAACCCATACCTCATCTGGTTCTATAGAAGTTATAAGTTCAAATCTTAGGGCAGGTAGTGGAAAAATATGCACCAGTTCACTGTAGAAGGTAATGTCTCATTAAAAGAAAGAACTGGAAGCTAAATCATTCTGGAATTCCCTCCAACAAACACTGGATATGGCAGGTAAAGAATGAGAACAGTATACCCATGTGGGCCAAATAAATGGTTCCATGAGATATTTGCAGAAGGTTACAAAATGTAGCAGGCATCTGTGGAATGCCGGTGTACAACAACAACAACAAGAATAAAAAAAAAACAAAGATCAATAGGTACATTATGTTTATTTAAAAAATAAATGAGTGTCGAAAGAAATTAGATAAGCAAATGTGCATAAATGCACCTGTTTCTAATAAAGATTTGTTTATATTTTACAAACACCTTTAAGGACAACATCAATCCAGAACGTATAGAGCCATTTAACACTTTCACTGCTGCAAAGTTATTGCTTTGTTGCCTGGCTTTACTGGCCAATTTTTGGAAAAATAGGAAATTGCCATTTACTGAAAATAAATGACTATAATGACAGTGATGGGGATTTGACATGGGTGCTGCCATTTTGGTTAAAATTGAATGCTCTCCAGTACAGATTAAGCTACCCTTCCAATACACAATGGAATAAACAGGAGTCATAGAAATGGTTGTATTGTATGCTACTATATGTATATGCTTTGTAAAAGCACAAAGTGCTAGTTAGTTTATAGCACAAATGTGACAACATTTCACAGTGATTTGAAAACTTATATATATATATATATATATATATATATATATATATATATATATATATATATATATATATATATATATATTAGGAGTAGTAGTACACAATAAAATCCAAACTTAACTCAGATGGGGAATAGACCTATTTCAACTGATGAAAACTTTGTCAGTCTTATTCAACCCACTTGGATTATATAATAACAAATTTATTACCATTACTATATATATATATATATATATATATATATATATATATATATATATATATTCCAACAAACTCCAGATTTAACTTTAAAACTTTCCAAACTTTATTTAAAGTTGTATAGTAACTTAAAAATAAAGTATACATATATATGTATTTACATTTATTTACAATAATTTTGTACTGTACTGGGGTTTTTAGGCCACAAAAAAAAAATGATTAAAATTAACGGACAAATGGCTTTAACAGATGATCCCCCCATTAATCAATTAAATTGCAGTTACATTATATATATATATATATTTTTATATATATGTGTGTGTGTGTGTGTGTGTGAAAAGGATTTGTGGAATTTATTTTGGTTAAAACACAGGTAGAAAAAGTAAGTTAAGGAAGAGAAAATATACATAGGGGCTAGTGAAAATGAATGAAACAAAAGGTACAATAATCATAAACTGAGTTTTAAACAGTAAATATGAAAACACTACAAGGCTGTCAGCATATTATTGGAAGGTTAAAAGAGAAGTAGCTAAGTACTCTAATATTACCTGGAGAATTTACAAAAAATGTAGTACATGTAAAAATACTAGGGAAAGACATAAGCTTTGCCTAGAAGAAAAATTTGTAATACTAAGTTTGAGCAATGATAACAGAATACGTAATAAAAAAAAGTTAATTAGCAGACACAACATAAAATACCTATTGTGACAACTACCATCCGACTAGCATATTGATTTATTGGTGGAATTTAAAATCCCCACCCCACTAAATCTGACCCTACAATAGAACAATTAGTAGTTTAGCCCACCTACAGTGTTTTTTTTCTTTGCTATTTTCTACGTGTAGGTATGGTTATCCACAGGTCTTTTAATGAAATTATTATTATCATTTTTTATTTTTTTATCCCCCATGTTGCTTGAAGATGATTCACGTGTTACATAAAGCTACCACTCTCTTCTTCCCTTTCCATTCAAGTTCTCTGAAGACCATATAAGCATGAAACTCGAGTTACAACTAGAGCCTTCCTTTCATAGCATTTAACATTGTTAAGCATATATCTGACGAAAGACAATGGTGAAATGCATCAGCAAATATTCCGGTGGCTATGTTCCAAGATACTCACTGTTGCACAATATGTGAACTTGTATGCAGGTCACTAGCGGAACTGAGTGTCACATATAACACAAACCTAAAGATTGAATGAGGGTGGCGGATCCTTATATGTCGAAATTGTCCGGAAAGTCCATCATATATAGTGATTTCCCAAGCGTAGCTTAAATGTGGCACAAGGCCGAAAGTAGGGGGTACCCAGTGAGGATCAAACTCACTACTCAGTCATAATTGTTCTAGCTAGACAAGCTTGCTAACCATTACACTGCCTTGAGGTGTCCAAAGTCCATCATATATATATATATATATATATATATATATATTAAAAAATATGTTATATTGATTGCCACAACATGAAAGTCTGAGTTGTGCAGTCAATGTAGGGTATTATGTATATTTTTTTAAAATATTGAATAGCTCTGTTATTTAACAGAGCACTTTTTTTTCTTTTACTATAGGATGTAAATATATATATATATATGTATTTGTATACGAACACTTGCTCATACATCTACCTATATTTATCCATTTGATTATATATATATATATATATATATATATATATATATATTAAAAAGAAGAGAGGTACCGCAAACTTTTTTGGTTGTAATGTGGGTTTTTAAAAAAAATATTTTTTATTTTTCATAGTTTTACAACACGTGTTTCTGGTCTTACGACCGTCTTCAGGTAAAGGGTGGAGATTTCCACATATTATTAAAAATAATTATTAAAAATAATTAATTTTTTTCCTTTATGTTTTTCAATGTTACATCTTCTCTATATGAGACAAAAACAGAGAATGTCTCGTATAGAGAAGATGTAACATTGAAAAGCATAAAGGAAAAAAATTAATTATTTTTAATAATTATTTTTAATAATATGTGGAAATCTCCACCCTTTACCTGAAGACGGTCGTAAGACCAGAAACACGTGTTGTAAAACTATGAAAAATAAAGAATAATATTTTTTTAAAAAACCCACATTACAACCAAAAAAGTTTGCGGTACCTCTCTTCTTTTTAATATACACACTTTTCTCTCGTTGGAACCATTATAACCACTTCATTTCATTTTATATATATATATATATATATATATATATATATAGCGACAGCAAGCAATGTAAATCCATGGCAGTAGAAGGGTTAAAGGATTTAAGAAAGAAAACTCGGTCATTACAAACAGAATGAATTTGATTTTTCTGCTGCCATCTTTTGTCTTGGTTCCCATCAATATTACAATCTATTTTATTTTTTTTACTTTCTCTCTCTTAATACAAAGGAAATTATAACCTATTTCTTGATCTACGTTTGTATCTCTAGTTGAATATAGGTTTTTGATTTTGTCAAATAAGTATTTGGATAGGATTTTCAAAAGTGCGTTCAGTCTTTAGTTTTCAAAAAAGAGTGCCGGGAACTTTTGCACTCATCTGATATAATCATGACAGGATGACTACCTACCGATGATAGACAAGATTGGATTTATACATTTTAATAGTTTCCCTAGTACACTGTTATAGTCTTGTTGCCTGGATGTGCTGGCCAGTTTTGGGAAAAATAGGAAATTGTCATATGTCCCAAATAAACGACTAAGTGACAGTGAGTTCTCATCAGTGCCACCATTTTAGTTTCCATCGGATACTCTGCAGTACAAACTAAGTCCAAATAATAAAAATTGTCTTAAGTTGTGTTGTTCGCTGTTATATGTCAACACTTTTCAATTGAGCACTGTTGAGTGATAAGCTAATTCTATAAACAACAGCCACCTGCACTAATGCAAAGCTCTTCAGTAAAATGAATGGAGCACTTTGGCTGATTGGCATTTGTTTACATTTGATAAAACAATACGCTAGATTTAGTTGTGTAACTCTACCGAGTGAAGATAGCTCTGGCTGACACAAAATTAGTTGTGTTTCAATTCTGGCTTGAGGCATTCGGAAGTCTAGTCGCACTGAGGAGCTGTGATACAGTGAAACAGTACTGTCTGTGAATGACATATATATATATATATATATATATATATATATATGAAGAAATATAGTTTTATGGTGTGCTATATTTATGGGATAAAGTGCTCAATATCAGAGATAGAGTATATGAAAATACAAATATAAAAGTGAACATTGAAGTCAACACTCAAAGGTGACAGGCTGTTTCATGCTAGACGCAATCTATCTATCTATCTATATATATATATATGTATATGTATATATTTTGTCAGTAGACAATGTAATTGGTTGGTTGTTTTTGCTTAGTGGCATATCAACCCTTATGATTTATTTAATGCTGAAATCTAAATATTTTGCACACAATTTTGTTTTTATTTTCTTTGGAGATAATAACAGTTTTAGTGATATGGGTCTTACTAATCAACCCTGTCATAAGTCATAAAAAACTATTTTTATTAAGCAACCTTTCTTATGTAAACATTGGCATCATTTTTTAGTCAAAAAGCATAGCCCATTCTTGCTGAAATGATCTCAGGTTTTAAGAAAATGTGTAAAAACTAAGTTGACTGCATAGACTTATCTCAGTGAGAATCTACCAGGAAGATAGATAGAGCATGTAAGTAATAATGACTATATGCTGTTGAAATGGCCACCATGTTCAGCTGACTTGACACCTTGTGATTTTTTTTGTATGGGGTTTATGTGAAAATATAGGTCTATACCCCAACTATTCTTACAAGCCAACAATAACTTAAGCAGAGAATTACTGAGGTGTTGGCGAATGTTACGCAAGACATGATGCAGCATGTCTGGCAGGAGCTGGACGACCGACTTGGCATGTGTCGTATCACAGATGGTGCACATACTGGCCAATTGTAAAACTTTTTGAAATCTGTTATAAATCTACATCCCTTTGAATATCTTGTTCAAATTCTGATGAATAAATGTTTTATGGTTCAACATAAAACTGGTTTAATTTTGTTTGCCTGGGACATGTAAATTTTTGTGGGTACATCCTATTTATCTGCTTTTCAGTATATTACTGATATGGTGTATTTTTCTATTCGACATTTTAGTGAGTTGTGCAAAAAAAAAAAGAAGATTTTCATCAATTGAGTTCTCATGAGTGAGGAGTGATAACCGGTTATCTCACACTTTTCTTTTTTTTCTCTTTTTTTTGTATTAAAATTCCTGCTCTGTGTCGTCTTTCTTTTAATTAAGTCTGTCCTACTTGCTGTAATTAAATTTTGTATCTCCAATAAGATGTTCTAATGCTTTTTGTTTATTATGCCTCTAACTTTTTTCTGTGCTAGTGTTATCTGTTTTACACTGGTGACACCAGATGACAGTGTCTTTCTAATGATAATGACGGACTATTCTAAGATGTTTACAAAGACATGAGATGAAAAGACCAACTTCTTGCAAGAACAGAGCACAGAGATAATAATTGAAAAGACATTTGTTAAAGATTGACATGTGGACAAGCTAATAATAACAAGGACACCACAAAATATGCCAACTGATATATGTATATATCTGACAAAACTTTATGAGCCAAAATATATTGTTCTACCAATCAACTCCCTCACAACTACAGTGTAACCCGGATATAAGAGAGTTGTTGTGACCGAAGAAGAAGTCTCTTATATCCGGGTTTCTCTTATATCCGGGTTTGGTCTATTTTGTTTAGGTAAGTATGGCTCTAATTTGGGACCAGAGAAAATCTCTCCTATATCCAGGTTTCTCTTATATCCGGGTCTCTTATATCCGGGTTACACTGTACAACTGAAAATAATTTATCTAAGCTTAGCATAAAATATGTTACAATTACTTCTAAAATGATAAAAGAATAATTAATAAAAAAACAAAATAATAAGCTAAACTTGAAGGCGGAATTTACCCGTGATAATTCCCCGCAAGAAATCATTTTCTATATGCCGCATCAGTTCAGGACACAAGTCGTAGAGTGCCAGGGTCATCTCTCATAGAAGGTTTTCTCCCTTTACTAACCTTTTACCCCTGTGTTCTACTATCCATTTGCACAAACTTGTCAGGTAAGTGGCTCGCAGCTTTCTATCTTTCTTGCCCATAACAGGCCTCATGAGTGTTAAGTTTTCCAAGCCCTCCTTCCACTTATGTGTCCAAGAAATTTCAATTGTCTTTTCTTAATCCTGAGAATTAATGTTCTTCCTGTTGCCATTTTCTTTAGGACTTTTTTTGTTGCTTTCTCTCTCAGTCCATGAAATTGTCAGCAACCTTCTGTAGAGCAACATTCCTTCTGAATCGAATTTTCTTTTCATCTGCAGGAAAACTGAGCCAAGGAATACATCGAAGAAACCACATCGAAGAAACCACAAGGAATTAAAATAAAAGATTATAAGAACACAAAAGGATCTTTTACAAAACAATAAACTCAATGCATTAGTTGTTCACCGAGATGAGTCTAACCATAATTTCAATTTAGAAAATGCTACTTTAGCAAAAAAAGAAAGCAATTCACTGAGACAAAAATGTATAGAAAGTGCTATAATCACTAGAAATCCTCTGTAAATTTACAACATTTCAGCTTTCTTCTATTATCACAATATAGGATATTTAATAACAAAAGTGATAAAGACATAACCAAAAAGAAACTAAAAGAAATCGTCTAGACTGTACCGAGTATAACAGCAAAATTGCCCAAATCCTGTAAAAGCAAAATTGTATAACCGTTACATTAAGCTTTGAACCATTGTATCTTAGAAATGATTACTGATATCTTACTGAGGTTTTTATAACACTATTGAACTCTACTTTAAGCAATAACAATGCGTAATTACTCTCCGAGTTTAACAGAAGTACCGTGATGAAATCAATCATAAACAAAAATGAAATGTTCATCATTAATTAATCATAGATAAGGAACAGAAGCTGATGAAGGATTAAAATTAATTTCAAATAAATAAATATATATATATATATATATATATATATATATATATATATATATATATTATTCCAGGATCATTTTCCAACTTATTTCAGTTGAACTTCACCCTCTATAACCTAACTTTCTGTCCTGGAATAACTAGGTGCCTCACAAGTTTCACATATAATTTCATTTTCAAATATTTTTTCACTGCTCTTTGAATTGTCATAGCAAATATTAACCTTTGCAAACTCCTTTCCACTCCTCTCTCACATGCCAAACATCTTATGGATTGAGTTGGATCTTTTCTAATTGATCTTTTCAGCTCTAAGTTGAAAGGATGATCCATCTTCCTGTTGTGACTTCCTGACCCAGTTTTCCTCCCTACTGTTCACTCTTTTTTAAACTTATCCACCGTTCTCTTGATAGTTCTTGAATGGACTTTGAAGATGGAAGCCAGAGTATCAATGTTGGTAACATTACTGAAGGCCTGAATGATCTTTTTTCTCTCACCATTGCCCAGTTGGGAAGACATAGTGGGTCTGACACAAAACAACTTTAATCTGCTCCCTTTTTAGCTGAAAAACTCAAAGGGTTTCTCAGTGATTCCTACAACAAATGGTGGGATGGATAATTATGCTGTTACACAATTTTACTGTTACACCTTTTGTCAAAAGACGAATTTAAAAAAAAAATTTAATTCAAATTTAAAATTTTAGCCTCTCCTATCCTTTGTGCGCATGTGTAATCAACATAAACATCGCTTTAGTCTGATGAAGTCTTAAAGAATGAAACGTGTCACACAAAAACTTTTTTCCACTTTATCATAGATTTTCCTAACATTGTTTTTGATATATAAAAATTTATATACCATTTTCTCATATCTGTATCTATTTTCTTTTAGGTTTTGCTTTTCTTATATCATACAATAAAGAACCGGTTTGAAAATTCCTGTAACAGATTATCTAAGGCCGCATTCATTCGGCTTTTACTCAATCTCCTCCCACTGCTCTTCCCAGCCTTTTACGACTTCATTCAAAGCAATGGTCAGAAAACAGGAAGGGAAATTACAGAAGAGAACCCGACTTAAATGCCATAAAATTGTTATGCACATTCCAAAGTACCAACTTGTAAATAGCTAGCCTTGTAGATATTCAAATCACTGCATGCGTTTTACATATTGTCTTTTCCGTTTTCTTTTGTGCAGCTTCCACAGGTTGTAATGATCTCTAAGCTGAGAAAAACATGAAGGCATCGTGTGCATCTCGGCAAATGTTGATCTTTTCAAATTGATCAAATCTAACCGGTCTGACCAAGAACAGCACAAGGCCACAATAATGGAACATTTAGAGAAAGTTCTAGCAATGCTTTTCAAGGTAGGACAATATCCCACTTCTCAACTGAAAATGCCCTATGCAGTCAAACAGCCTTGTCTGGCACAAGAACAATAAAGAAACACACACAGTAAGGATCAAACTCACTAGCAATCACTTGCAAAATGAGTTTGCTAATCGTGATTACAAGTCTGGCAAAAGGTCACTATAATAGAGTACTCAAGACTGAACTTACTAGCAATGATTTTTAAACTATTACTCTGTGGTAGTTAATCACTAACCATACACTTACCTAACACAAGGCCATTCTAGTAAAGAACTTTGTGAAGATTAAAAAACTAACAGTGGATTTTTAAACTAGCTTGTTAAGCAACACTAGGTTATTCATTACACATACGGACATACAATATGTAATGGCAAGAGAAAATCAAATTTACTATCAATGGCTTTTGAGATAAACACGCTATTTCATTACAGTAGATACTAGCCTTTAAGAATGCAGATTTGAGAGCAGAGATACGATATGAGAAAATTATGGGCATGTGACTGAGTGGTCAGAATGTTAGAATTCCAACCATAGAAGCAGTGTTTGAATCTCAGCATGGTCAAATTGTCAGGACTTCTTGAGGATATCGGACTAGAGATCTGATCCCAGCATGAAACATTATCAAGAAGTGGCTGAAAATCATAGCACTGATTGACCTAAGCCTTGTAAGTGAAATCGGGTAGACTGAACAGCTGTGCTAGCACAAAAATCACAAGTCATCGTGACAGAGGGTTTCAGTATACTGGACCTTGTTCAAACTGAAGATCATGCCAAAGTATGCACTCCCTTCAAGAAAAAAAACTAAGGTCTGTTCAGCATAGCTGCAGTATAAATTGGAGGTCGGTTCTGTGGGTGTCGAACAAACACAAATTTGCCTAGCAGAGATTGGCTAGCCACCCTTGAAGATAGGTATACTCAGGTACAAGTAGCCAGCCATAGAGATCACTTTTCTGTTGATTTAACAGGTTTATAGGGATTAACTTTATGGATTAACTTAAAAATGCTTCCCACACACACTGGCTACACAGGCATTGATTTTAAAGGATCTTACTGGGTGCTCTAGCCTTGCACCAGACTTAATTAAGCTTATTAAATATACATACACACATAGGTACATGCATATGTCTTCTGCCTATTGACTACAAAAAAAATTATTTTTCCAAAAAACCTTTATTAATTTTTCACTACAAAGTTCTGGTAATATCGACTTGCAAAGGGAGCTCTGGTAATATCGACTTGCGAAGGGAGCCCTGGTAATATCGACTTGCGAAGGGAGCCCTGGTAATATCGACTTGCGAAGGGAGCCCTGGTAATATTGACTTGCGAAGAGAGCCCTGGTAAAATCGACTTGCGAAGAGAGCCCTGGTAAAATCGATTTGCGAAGGGAGCTCTGGTAATATTCATTTGCTTTAAAATCTTATCTCTACAGAATATCTGCCACTGTTCATATTGAATGCTGCTGGTGTGTGTTTTAGTTGTGGGAGTGCAAAACATGAGAAACGCACGCTGGTGGCTGACACAGATTTCGAGCATGGACTGCACTGACTGCAGAGTGGAGAACAAGTCACATCACTTTCTACTTTTGTTATTACAGCAATTCACTTTCATGACGAATACATAGTCAGTGTTAATTTACTGCTTTACAGCACTGGTTCTGGCAGTAAGGAAGTGGGAGACTGGATGGATGGCTGCTCGCTGTAGTGTTTCAACCAGTCTCCCATCACCTATCAGTCTCTGCAGTTCTATCCAACGGTGTCTTCTATCCTATCTGTCTCTCTTCAGCTGAATACATCCACTCAGATTTATGTCAACAAAAGCTCAGATAGACACACACGCACGCATGCACAGGATAACAAACACAAGTTCTGGGAATTGAAGGTGAGATGAAGGCTTCCTCAAAGAAAGAAAAATATTTATACAGAAAATAAGGAATTTTTCATTTTTTTTTTTTTTTATAGCTAAAGTTCCCCCAAAACAAGGCTCAAGAGCCCATCAAAGTGGGTTACTGAAGGAGGCTCTTGTGTAAGCAGTAATAGTAAAATGTAAGAGGTGCACTTTATGACAGGTGGGGAAAGATAACATTTAACCTTAGACTTGAACAAGTTAATATTATAGTGGTAGAGAAAGCATCCTCTTGGGTGTCAGCTCCAAAATGTTGCAAACTGTAAAAGAAACTGTTCGAGTAGAACTTTTTTTTCTTACTAATGGAATACGAAGGTAATGAGGGTGGTTTTCCTCCATGTACATGGTGTAACAGGTATTAGCTGTGAGGGTTACAGTTGGTGGAACTAAAGAATGTAGCTCATCTGAACATTTTTCATCAAAATAGCAAGAGTCGTGAGACGTTTGCGACATCTCATCTGTGATATGATTCATCTTAATATGAACGTAAGAGGATGGAGCTGGAAGATGATGCGGCTAAGGGATGAAGTAACAGTTGACTCTTGACTTGCAGAGGTTAAAATTAAAGACTTCTAAGAAACACCCATGTGGGAATCTATTCCACAAAGTAGCATTTCCGAGGAGAAAGTCGTCTGAGTAGAACTTCCTCCTTACAATTTGAATATGAAGAAAGGAGGTGGGGTGGTTCATTTCCATGAATATTAGTATGTCGAGTCTTAGCTGTTAAGGCCTGAACTAGTGGAACTAAAAGTTTGTGCTCATCAGAATATTTGCCATAGAAATTAGCTAGAGAGTGGATGATAAGTCATCCCCTAAAAGAATATATAAAAATTTTTTTTAATTCTATCAAGGCTCGAAAGTAAGTATTGTTTAGCTCCATAACAGATATGCTGACAATACTTTTAGTTACGGTTTGGAATTCTTGTAAAGGTAAATGATTGCAGAAGGAGTCAGATACTTTCCAGAGTGGCAGAATCAGCCTCCGTTTTTCCTGCATCTTAAGCTATATGGGTGTCCCCCAAAAACTGTACTCACTCTTTAAATGAAAATAAATGCAGTTTTTATTGACATGACTATAAGGGTGTCCCCCAAAAACTGTACTCACTCTTTAAATGAAAATAAATGCAGTTTTTATTGACTTGACTATAAGGGTGTCCCCCGAAAACTGTACTCACTCTTTAAATGAAAATAAATGCAGTTTTTATTGACTTGAAAAGATTAATTCTTAAAATTAAGAAATAGTAATGTTTAGGAGGCACGGTAGAGTAATGGATAGTGGCTCAGATTGAGAAATCAGAGAGCCGAGTTCGAATTCCACTCGAATCCATTACATTCACTTACGTGCTAATCCCCTTGGTAAATGTATGAATTGTCTTCTCCCACTAGCTATGGGTAAATAGCAGAACACAGACTGGGTTTTATAGCCTTGGATCACAATTGGACTACTGCAGAAAGAAATGGCAACCTACTGTGGGAAAAAATCTGCCTCATCAGTCATGTATCAAAAGATACATGATTGCCTGAGCGTGTATCATGCATGGCACATAATAAACATTTAGTCAGTTGGTTGACTTAGAAACAAGATTAAATTAAATATTAAATTAAATATTAAATGAAATTAAATGCATGGGTCTGAAAAAAGAAAAACATTCAAGAAGTTATAGGAAGTTGAAAAGTGAGTATGTTTTTGGGCATACCTTGTGTGTGTGTGTGTGTGTGTGTGTGTGTGTGTGTAATTATAATTAAAATTAGTAAATAAACTAAGTATATCTTAAGTCGGTACAAATAAAAATATAAATACTACAAATATTATTCGAATGCACCTTTTGAAAAAAAAATCCTAATTTATAAAAATAAAAATTAAATAAAAAATAAAAAAACCCAAATGTATTGCTATTGAAACCCAGACAATGTGTTGAACATAGACAATACCACAAATTTCTACTTGGAAAAAGGAAGATTGTATCAACAGAAAGATACACCAGCCCTCACCTTGACTGACTTAATAGCTACAATACATTAAATACACTAGTTTTCTAAATAAGATAAATCTTAACACCCCTAAAATAAAAAGATGGAATTTTCCTTAACCTCAACATCTCGAAATATCAAATTTGTCGGGACTTATAAATTAAATCAATTTCTAAAAAGTTATTCTTAGCATTGCTTGATAATGGAATGGAATTTTTGTATTTTAAGTTTAATTTGTATGATTGAATTTAAACTGGAGTTTCAGCTTTGAAACATGGGAATTTCAGTGTTGCAATGATTATATATTTAAAAAACAAAACAATTATAATATATATATATGCATGGAGCGATGGATAAATTGTCATCTAAATTATGCAGAAATGAAAATAACACCGACATCTCACTTTAACACATATATTTACCAAAATTACACAAAAATACCTTGAAATACTAACAAGTAAATTTATTAAATAAAATTGCCATTGGCTTCAACCACAATCTCCAGATGACTTCAGAATCACCTGCAACTCTTCAGGGCGGTCTACTTGTTTAAGTTGGTGAATGCTGCCATAATCCTTGCCTTCAGTTCATCTTTGGTGTTGCAAGGAGTTTTGTTGGTCTCTCCCTCAACTGTGCCCCACATATAATAATCAAGGGGTTGCATCCTGGGAGTTAGGTGACCAGATGTAAGGGGTGATGTGGTTGCAGAAATTGTCTGACACTCATGACTGGGTTCTCCTGCTTGTGTGGCATGGTGCAGAGTCCATTTGCCAGATATAAGATCTTCCAGCAGCCACCCTCTTGACCCAGGACAGCCTTACCTCCTGAAGGAACTTGATGTAGGCCTCCATGTTGAGTCTGAGGCCCTATGGGGAGATGACTGGAGGCATAACGTAGCCACCACTAGTGATCACTCCTAACACCATGATGTTGACTGCATATTTTCATCTAACTCTTCTGAATCCTCTGCACTGTCCTCAGATTTATACCTAAACACCCTGAAATGTTCGTATTGGAGCTTCCAGGGTGCATGCCAAGCAGTATAGCATGCCATTTTCAAATTTCTGGCAGAGTGAATTGTGTCATGGTGCTCTTTTTCTCAGAGATGGTGCCCAACTGACTCTACTATACTGTGCAGTCAACAAAATCAAAAACAAACAACACAGATGTGTGAAATGAAAAATATAAAATGGTGACAATTTACCCATCACACACACTATATATATATATATATATATATATATATATATATATATATATATATATATCTATTACAGTTGTGACTTTTTGTAAAATAATTGATTTCCTGTATCATAATTCAATAAACTTTTGTAATGAGGAAGGGTTGAATTCAGTTTATTTTTTGAAAAATTTCACCCCCAACATGGAATTTCTAACATTGCATATTATAGTAGTACTATGACTTTCTGGAGCCTTCTAGAACTTTCTGGAACCTTTGTATGTTATGCTATAGCTATAAACTGTTAAATGAATTCCAAACACAAATGTATTCTCCAATTACATCATTAGCAAATTTAAAAATAAAGTTTCTGAAATAATTTGATTTTTTAATATTATTGTCTATATGGTAAAATCAAATTTTCAGTTTGCTGGTGACCTTTCTAAAGAACTAAAACAAATTAATGCTTTTTTCATTTCTTTTGAACAAAAGTTCATCCGTTTAGGACACACGAATATAGTGTTGCAAAACGTCATAATGCTAATATATATTTCCATATGACACTACCATTTACTCTTGTCTCAATAGTAAATCTATCAGCACTGACAAAGTTAACCTGGCTGCTGCTCTTGAAAAGGATCTCCAATCATGGTTAACTGGGGCAGGAAAAGGCTTATAAATTTGAATGCCCCAAAACTGCTCTCATTTAACCACTGTAGAGAAAGTTCCTGTTCGTCATCAGCATGGCTGATGCTAGACTCCTCGAGAGTATCTTGCTGCACCTTCTTGGCCTCATGTTTCCAACTGACTTGAAGTGGAAAAACCACATTGTATCAATAGCTGCATCTACTGCAAGGAAAGTTGGTTCACCGTGTCATGCCAGAAAATCTTTCTTATCAGAGTCCATCTTACACATCTACAAATCTACCATTCATCCATGCATTGAATATTGTTGTTGTATCTGGTCTGGTGACCCTGTTGCTAATCTTGAGGTTCTCGACAAAATCCAAAGAAGGATTTGCAATGTAATTGATCCCGACTTGGCATCTTGACTCCAGTCACTTTCTCATGGCCATGATGCAGTTTCCCTCTGTCTTTTCTACAAAGATTTTCATGGTAACTGCTCTGATGAGCTTTTTTGCCAGGTGTCCCAACAACATGAATTCAAGTGTGCTATTTGATTCGAATCTAGTCCCCACCTTTTTACTGTTGACCGCTACTTCTACTTCTTTTCTCGCACTTCTCGACAGTAGAATTCCCTTTCTCTTACTTTCTTTGCGGATAACTACAATCCCCAAAAATTTAAATGCAACATCACTCATCTTCCATTATCTCGAACCCCAATCATATTTTATCCTTTCCTCAATCCGCCCCCATACCTCACTTTCACTCTCTGTAACCCCCTGCATACTAGTGGCACTCTTGCCATGAGGTGAAATGCTTAAAAAATACAGAAAAAATATATATATATATATATATATATATATATATATATATGCACAATCAACTTGAGATCTGGAGTGGACTAGACTCCCAACAGATTCAGATTATCATGATTGGAGAAAACTTGAGGTTTGATCAGTGATGATAGTCCCTAGGGTTTTGAGGTATTTACAGTTGCAAACCCATTTCAACCCCAGCGCCACTGAGCAGTTAGAGCTAGTTCAAGGGAGGGGGATTTTGTGAAGTGAGTGAATTGTCTGATGAGACGTGGGAAACACAGGGGGAAGAAGTTGATCAATCTGCTTAAATTCCTTTTAGGCAGTACTACATTCACAGACACACACACACACACACACACACACACACACACACTAAATTGTTTAAATCTCCTGACAAGTGGACTGAACAAAAAAGCTTCATTCATAAAACTCTGGCGGTGAGGTGCTGAATACAACATCAATCAGCTAAGTGACAAATGTTATGTTTGTATTAATACTGGGAGGGTGCAAAAGTAGGTATACAATAATGAAAATCAAAAAAGGTGCAGCATACGAAACATATTGTATTGATTTTACAAGCATATCAATACTAAACATATTAATCCCTCAAATGTTCAAACTGTTTGCCTCGATCCTTCACACCCTCCTCTTTACTTGCAGAATATTTATCAAAATTTATTAAAAAATAAAAATAATAAATGTATTATAATAAAAATTATGAAAATAAAAATATTAAAAACAATTTCAATGAATTAAATGTATTTTAGAATCAAATGAATCCTACAAACCCCTATTATAATACTGGTATAATACGTACTGTATATCTACTTTTGCATATATATATATATATATATATATATATATATATATATGTATAGACGTAATTCTCAGTCCTCAAGAACCACGTGCTCGGTGTAGTAGTCAAGATTCCTGGTATTTTTTAGAGAGCTTTTACACTTTGTCGCATCTCCACATTAACACTCCTCTGCAGATTTTTGAACGCGAGTTGAAGTTTATCCCTCGTTTCTTGTTTAGAATTGGGTTTCTGGTTCCGTCTGAAGTCTTCTCATTCTCAACTTGATGCTTCTGACGTCTCAGCCTAAACTCTGAATCTATTTACTATTTGTTATTTTTTTTTAACTTAATAGGAGTAAGTTTTGCCTATCACTTGGTTCACACTCCTCCTGCTGGTCTTTTGAACAGGAGTAGAGGTTTTTTCACTTATTTCCTCTTTAGGATTGGGTTTCCGGTTCCTTTTAAAGTCTTCTCATTCTCTTACACACCTAGTAGCCACTTGCAACGTATTAAAACTGATCCACAAAAAGAGCTCAATGTATTTAATATTACAGAGCAAAAATTAATACAAAATTCAAGTGTTGAATGTATAACTAATTCTAATTTCTATATTCCCATCTTTACACTGTTATAATTATAATTTATAAATTGTCCCATTCTAAGAACTCTTTCCTTTTATTACTTACATATCTCTATCTCTATATTTTATGGTTGTTTTTGACTATAACTTTATATTTTTAGATATACCTTATTTTTAAATATAACCTTTTTTTTAATTTATTTCATTATATTTTTAAATGTATAATTTATTTTTATCTTATTATATTTTTATTTTTAAATATAAATTATTTAAATATAACTTACTTATTTAAATATATCTTATTTTTAAATATAAACTTGTTTTTGGAATATGTCTTTATACTTTTAAGTATGACTTTGTATTTTTAAATATAAATTTTATCCATGTAATTTAAGGTTATTTTTAAACCTATTTTTATTCCTCTCTTAGTTTTAAATTAACATTTCATTCTCCATATAACTGAAATTTAATGTCATAAGGTTAATATCTGGGTTTAATTTTATAAAACCTCTTTCCTTTAAGCCAAATACTTTCCACCTTCCCCTGACCACAGTCTTGTGCATTTTGTCCTACTGAAACATTGAAATGGATAAATTCTGTATAATTTTTATCTTATAGTTTTTTTTTTTTTTGTAGCTTTCACAGTTAAATTTCCATTTCCGACACAAACTCTGTCTATACCGGGGTTCATAAGACTGACAAATTATATTTTTGTCAGTCAAAATAAGCTAATTTATTGCCCCATATGAGGTGATTTTGGATTTTATTGTATACACACACACATATATATATATATATATGTATGTATATATATATATATATATATATAAAATTTGATTTTTTATGGTTTATTAAATCTTTATAAACTATTTAAAGTTTAAACATATTTTGGATTGTAAGACTAATTTTTTTTCGTGTCAATATTGCATTAACAATTTGAAGAATAACTATGATTGTCAAGGATTTTAAATTTGAGAACATTCATGAATATTCATCAGGTTGTTAAAATCGTCAGTCAAAACATATGGAGGACACAAAATGTCATAATTCAAAGTCTGGCAAGTAATCAAGTAATGGCAAAGTAAGCAAGTAATATTCAAGAAATATATATATTTTTTAATAAATGAATATTGTTTAAATTGTGATCAGATTGCAAATTTAAAATCCTTGATAAACCAATGATATTCTTGCTCTTGTATATAAACACTTGCAACAAAATAAATCCTTACATTTGCCTTGATAAAGTCCCTCAGAGGATGAAATGCATTGGCTAAGAATAGTTTTTCTTGTCTTTTTATTCAGCTTGTTCCCTTACAGATAGACTAACTTAAAATAATTTATACACACGCACACACACATTATATATATATATATATATATATATATATATATATATATATATATATATATATATACACACACACAGTAGATACATAACTCAGTTAGCAGGTATAACTCTGTATTGATTCTTCTATTAATAAATACTGTGTATAATTTGAAACTGTGCTTATCAATTTATTTATCTATCAATCATTTGTGACTTATTTGCTTTTTATCTCACTCTCCGCATACCTTTCCTTTGATCAATAGATAAAATGACAATGTAGTCATGTCGATAGCTAAGTAAACACTTTGTGATAGATCTAAAATGGATCGATGCCATAAAAATGTTCTCTTTGTGGCACAAACTTATTAAGACTCTAGATAAGTGCATAATAAATAAAACAGTGAAGATAAAACAATCCCTCCTTGAGCTCTCTTTCTATAGATAAGCTAAATTTCCAAGAAGCCTCATGGGTAAAAAAAAAAAAAGAAAAAAAGAAAAAAAAAGAAAGATGCTGACACACTGAATAATTTATGTACATAAAATGAAATTAAAATTTTCAATATTTGTTTACTTTTACCAGAGATAATCTTGGCTTTTTTATTCTTTGAAACTATTCCCTTTTTTTTTTTTTTTTTTTTTTTTTTTTACTTGTAAATCAAATTGGTAAAACACAAAACATAGGAAAATACATGCAACACATTTCAAATTGTAAATTCAAAGTGGTTTTCAGAGTATAACCTCTGTATTCTGAGTAAGGTGAAATCAAAATGCTCATTGGAATAGCAAAAGATGTCTACTGAAATCTAAGCAAAGTACTAAGAAATAGAAAAACTTTGTTAGACACAAAGAGTGCCGAACTGCTATATAATATCAATTCTCCAAGATGGCAGTGAATGTTGTCACAGACGAGGAAGGCAATAGAAATGTTCTACAGAAGGATGCTGAGAATACCAAGTTTTAAGGAGAATAGAAACAAAAAGGAATTAGAAAAAAAAAGATGGCTGAAATTTCTAGAATACATAATGAGGAAGGAGAGCTTTATAAATTTGACACTCACAAGACAGACAAAAGAGACAGGAGAAGGTAGCAGGCCACCAACCTGACGATCTTGTGTGAAGGGAGGCTAAAAATGGGGGGAGGTGATTGATTTGTTTTTATAGCTTATCAACCTTAGTTATTTAAGGCCAGAAAATATTTTTAAATTGTAAGAATATTTTGGAAATAGAGATTTACTGATACAAGTTATACCAATTAACCCATAGCTGGGGGGGGATGTAAAGGTGGATTCATACACTTCCAAAGAGTATTTGCATGTAAGTGAATATAACGAACCCAACTGGAATTGGAAACCAGCCCTGTGATTTCTAATTCCTAGCCATTATCCATTAGCCCACCAGCACATCCAAGCTTACAGCATCTGATATTCCCAAGTAGTCACCCATCTAGTTACTGACCAGGTCTGATGTTGCTTAACTTGAGAACCAGTGTTTTTAATGTGATGTGCACAAGGTAAGATAGTAGTGAGAGGGATGGTAAAAAGACAAACATTAATAAGAACTTCAAAGAATAGGATGTTGTGGAGAGCCATGTTTGCTTACATCATGAAAGAGACATGGCACATAGATAAAAGAATAATCTTATTTATTAAGAGGTTAGACTTTAGGTTTAGGGGTAAGATTTGAAAGGTGGTGGCTTCGACTAATGATGACGGTAGGTATAACTTTATTTGTCAACATATCGTGAATTCTTGATAGTTCTTGCCTCTTTGTTATTGATTATCAATAACAATTACATCCCTTAAAAAAATTATTTTTTATTTTTAGGAAAATGAGTTCTTGCTTTGTCTTCTATAAGGTACTGAAAAATTATTGACATGGGCCAGCACTGGTGTACTACCACACAGACACACACCAACAGTGGAGGAGCCTAATTGAGGGGCCCCAGGCAGTGTATTGTAATCCTTAATATCTTATCAACATTTGCTTTTTTTTCTACCTACATTTATATACATTACAAATAAAACTAAGCACAGCTGACTATTAAAAGGAAGAAATTTTTTGGCTGATTTGGACAAATGCATGGATTTGCATGAAAAAAGACCCCCTTTTTTAATCCTCACCTTTCATTCATTCATTCATTTTTCTATCTTTCTGTCTTTCTTTTGACACACACACACACACATATATATATACTATTTAATATATAGATACAAAAAGTACGGAAAAGTCTGAAGATCGCTTGAGGCATGAAACTAACTGTAACAATGTAGCATTGATTCCTCTGTCTACACACCGTCTATTTCTATCTAGCTATCTAGTCTGTTTAAATCTATCTAGCTATCTATACTAGTCTGTTTAAATCTATCTATCTATCTATCTATCCGAATTTGTTTAAATTTATCTATTGGGGGGAGCATTTGTTTTTTTTTCTACCTACATTTATATATGTTACAAATTAAACTAAGCACAGCTGAATATTAAAGGAAGAAAAGTTTTTGCTGATTTTGACAAATGAATGGATTTGTATGAAAAAAGACCTCCCTTTTTTTGCCCATTCATTATTTTTATCCATAATGTTGAATGTGTTGCAGAATTAAAAGTATTGATTTAAAAAATATATCAGAAGGCTTTTTTATTATTTTTGGTTAATGATTACTGATTATTAGTCTGTGTGAAGAAAACTCTGCAAACATGTAAATTTCGCTGTTCGCCTGGCACAAGGTCAATAATAACATTCTCAATAAGTGACAATAACAACTCTTTTGTATATGAGAAAGAGATATTTGAATTTATATACAGAAATTTACATTTGTTGTTGCTGAAATAAAATTCAGAGAGATTGTATATTTTGTAACTTTTTACATTTTTCTTTTGTCTGCTCTCAGGAAAGTTTCACTACTTTCTTTTAAAAGGTATTGTTCATAATAATTTCTGTGACAGTTTTGTGTAATAAATGTGTTAAAATTATTCAACATTTTAACAAGAAAAATCTCCAGTTGTTCAAAATTGCCACAACAAAACATGTATTTAGATACATTGTATTTATTTTCAATTTTTCTAGTTGAATTGTTCACCTATATTGCATATGTTACATTATTGTACATAATTAGGTTGAAATAAAATTTGTATTTTATATGAAAAGTACCTTATTAAAATTGAGATGTAGTATAGTGGAAGACCCCATATCATATATTAGGGTGGGGGGTCCACAAGACCCTTACATCTGCCCTGACATGAGCCATTTAACAAAACCTGAGAAAATATAAAAAATAATATTCAAATACATCCACACACACACATTATATATATATACATATATGTGTGTGTGTGTGAGCGTGGAATTACATTGTTTAAGATTTGTTATATTTATATGGGACAATGCTCAATTTTGAAGATTGTTTGTAGATATAGACACAGCCTGAATATGGCTTCAGGCATGAATGAAATTATCACCATACTGTGTTTTTTCTGTTGATATGGTCACCCGCTCACACACATCATATATATATATATATATACACACACACACACAAACTCATCATGCTGCCCAGTATTCTGTATAGTGCTGAATCTAGGGTCATATATCAAATGCTCTCTACCAGTACTGCCCCTTGCTGCTATTCAGAAAGTGCACTGGTATGATTTCCTCACAAACAATCCTCAAGAGTCGCAGTACTTTTAGTATTGAACCATTACTGAAATAAACAAAAAAAAAAGCGAAAAACAGCTGCACTAGATTGAACCTGTATAAAGGACTGAATGCCATCAGCTTCCAAAAACACTTCTGCTTGATGTTTGCACAAGAAAGGGTCCATAATAAGGATACAGGGATTCCCTTAAAAAAAAAAAAAAAAAAAAAAAAAAAAGCAAAAAATTGAAAGGACCCTCAACTCCTGCAGTACTAACTCCTACAAAAGTCTAACAGAGGTTTGGAATAGCCAACTTGGCACTACAAGATTTAAATAAGGTACCACTGTAAATCTATAATTCTTTCCACTCAACAATATTAAACTTGTACCTGGTATGGGAAAACCCATGTTGTCAATCATGTGTAAGTCTCTGACCGACAGGGAAACCATTTCTGAATTCTTATCCAGGAAGCAAAGCTATATCTCACACATACACACATGAAGAGATGTCAGAAGGAGGTTTTCATTTTAAGATTTAGACAATAGAGGGTTGGAATTTTATATATGAATTTAATGTCTTTTAGTTTTAATATTAAAATAGGCCTCTTATATTAAAAGATATAAACAGCAGTATGACTGCAATGCGTGCTTGCTCTGATAAAAGTAATGAAAGTCCTTCCTCAGCCATTCACTGCCTGCTTTACTAACTGCAGGTAACAGAAATAAATGAAATGCAAAAAAAAAAAAAAAAAAAAGATGGAAAAGAATAGAAACAAACAGACCTGGTAGATTATAATAATCAGGAAACAAAAAAAAAACACTAAGAAAAAAAACGAATACTGTTTTGCTGGGGAGACAGAAGAAGAAGTGGCTGTCGATCAGTTTGGCAGGCTGTGAAACAAAGAGAAAATATTGCAACAAGCAACTGAACAAAGAACTTCTGCGTTGGTCGGTCTGTTTGGTAACCAGGTGCTTCCTCGATTGTAAACATCAATACAACGTGCGCAGGCAATTCAAAGCATTATTACTGCACAAAGAATTCGCATCTGTATGCGAAGTTGAATGCACACTCACATTTTTGCCAGCTGACACATTTAATTTTGTATATGAGGCATACATGTACGGGCACAAATTGGTAACGCCAAAAAATGCAAACATTCACAACATGTTCTACGGCAGTGTGCGTGTATATAGATGAGGGTGGATCAATAAGTTGGTGGTCTGATACGCAGTTATTAACAAAACAATGGGATGCACAGACAGCATAATTGCTATGATGGCAGAAAAGGACATAAACCAACCATGTTCAAATTCAACTCTAGTCTGCTACATTCACTTTCACACTTATACTCTTGGCAAATCCATCTCTACTTCATGACCAGCATGGTCGATCGTCTAGGAGAAGGACATCATGGGGAACACAGTGTGACATGACTCCACTATCTTAAGAGATCATGTGAATTCACAGATATTAAAAGAAACTGTGGAGAGTTACAATCACTTACATTTTTTAATGTTCCCCCGTGCCAAAAAAAAATCAAAATGAAATTTTTGATCGAAAAGTTCAATGTATGATGTTCAATCTGTGTGTTCAATATGGATTTAGTTAATTGAAAAAGGAGGAGATGGATGATTATGATGAGAAATAAATATTTGATTCACCTCTCTCTCTCTCATATATATATATATATATATATATATATATACATACACACTTAAACATGTATATATATATATGTGTGTGTGTGTGTGTGTGTGTATATGTGCATGCATATATAAACACACACATATATATATATATACACACACACACATACATACATGCACTCACATATATATATATATATATATATATATATATATATATATATATATATGCTGGAATCTGCCGTTGTTCTTATGAAGTATGAGGGTAAAGCAACTCAGTTCCTAGGAACAACAGCCCAGACACCAGCACATATGATTTGATTATAGTGGTGAAGGCTTTGTGCATAGCCAACCACACTTTTTGAAGTGTCAGTTTTGAATTCAGAGTTGTCCTTCTCCTAGACTAGTTGCCATCCATGGCTATAGAACCCAGTCTGTCCTGCTATTTACCCATAGCTGGGCAGGGGAGAAGAATAGGATTCATATCTTTCCCAAGTGTATTAGCACATAAGTGAATGTAATGGATTCAACTGGAATTCGAACTCGGCTCTCCAATTCCTCAATCTTAGCCATTACCCACTACTCCACCATGCCTCCTATACACACACACACACACACATATATATATATATATATATATATATATATATATATATATATATATATATATATATATATAATTCTGAGCCATTATCCATTACACCATCTGCACATCCAAGCTTACAGGGTCTAATATTCACAAGCAGTTACCCATCTAGGGTAACTAACTTTGGTCACTGTATGAGGAACTAATGTTTCAACATGATGCGGCTCTAAGTCTGCATCTGTGAGGACCATATTAGCAAAAGAAATGATACAATGAAAACCTTTTATGCTAATGCATTTCCTTCATTGAGGAACTTCATCAAGGCAATTGTAGAAGATGCATTTATAGAACTGAGTGTATAAATACAGGTCCCTGAATAAAGTTTCCACATTTGCCTTGATAAAGTTCTCCAAGGAATGAAATGCATTGGCATAAATGGTTTTCCTAATGTCATTCCTTTCATTAACACACACATTATATACATGCATTCAAATCATCTGAAGATAACCAGAGTTTAACACTCAAGCTATGACAAGGGCTATCCTTTCATAAGAATTCAAGTATTTTTTGCTCTGTCTAGATAATCTAGGCATCAAGCACTTTACTGGGTCCGTATGTGTTTGCCTTTAGGTCTCTTTCTTTTTTCTCATTGCTGTCTTTGTTTGAGATTTTATCTTGTTTATGGGTTTTTAGATCTATTGGTAAGTTATCTGTTGGTTCCACCAATGGTTTTTTATTCATGAAGGAATGTGGCTAGAATTAAAGTTTAAAAAAACCTTTAGCACATTGTTTCTGTTGTTAAATAAAGCAAGATTAATATTGAGTGCCAGATGTTTTATATAGAGTGCTTCTCTCACAGTGAAATGATGATTATGTGATGAAATTCATCAAATTTTCCATGGTGTTTGTTTATATATATATATATATATATATATATATCAAAATGAAAAGAAAGAACAGTCAGATTTATAATCCAGTGTTCTTTTACATTTATTTTTAAAAACAGTGCTTGATACACAGTAGAGCATAATATATATATATATATATATATATATATATATATATATATATATATATATATATATATATATAAAGCAGTAATCCTGCTCAAATACAGGTTTCATTAAAATGACTGACAACCTGAGAAAGTACTTTGGTTACATTTTTTTCTTAGTGTTTTTCCTGTAATGAAACTAATAATAAAATAATAGCACCAATTGATAGACCTAAAATTATATAATCTAACCTATATCAAGATGAACGGAATTTTTGTCAAGAAAGTACTGAATAGAGAAATAATTAATGAGGCAAAAATATTGAACACTCCCAATACTCATTGATGATCTATACATCTTTGTATTTTGCTTGTATGTATAAAAGATTTCTTTTTTGAACATTGTGTATGTAAAAATTGCCCCAATAATTGTTCCAAGTGCTTCGGGCTGATATATTAGCTATTATCAAAGAGTTACATACACACACACACCCACATATATGTATGTGTTTGTGTGTATGTTTACGAAAACTCAGATATATATGTGAACTGGTTCATGGCTGTATGCACATACAGACAAAAATTTGCACAAATACTTACATTGCATATTTGCACACAAAAATATAACTCTGCAAATGCCCATGTAATTTCCCATGTGTTTATGTAAGAAATAAAAAGGCCTTGTGTTTATTTTGTGGTCCACAGTGCACAAATGTCTGACCCAGGAGGCAATGAATGAATGAAAGAATGAAAGTCTGAATGAAAGAATGAATGAACGAACGAGTACCTGAGTGAATAAAGCGGGAAAAAAAAAAAGAGAAAAAAAAAAAGATTGTGGAGGTGGTGGCAGCGGTATAGGAGTATAGCATCTTACAAGATGCAGGCCACGTAGTAGGTGAGGCCTTAGCTAGAACCAAACAAAGACACACACAAATGTATTTTGTCATCGTTGCCGCCACTGCAGTTGAAGCTTGCTGGCTGTGTAGACAATGTTGTACGTCTGCCTGCTTGTCTGTGCGTCTGGCATCCACACAGCTGGTGAGATTAGGAAAATAGCAGCAGGACAGCCACAACGGCAGCAGCCACACTTCATTCACGCCCCACGCCCACTCCCCAGTTTTCTGTGATGTCAAAGTATACACGCAAGAAACGCAAGGCACATGACCCAATGGGAGGCAATGCTTAACATATCCAGGCTTATGTGTGCATGTATGCACATGTATTGAAATATATGCAGGTATACTGAAACATGTAGTTTGGTACACAGAGAATGAGTTTGATCCTCACTGGATGTTTCATACCTTCGGCCATGTGCTACATCTAAGCTACACTTAGACAATCACCATAGAGTATCTATTGTATATACGCTGATTAGCAAGGGGAAAAATCAGTAAATTGTTACTTTCTAAATGAAGGGCACAGACACTGGCTAATAATGAATGCACTTTTGCATCTTCATGTCAACAAACAATTTCTCGCTTTACAACAAACATTAGTGCATCATGAAACACAACACTGCTTCATTTGAAACAAAAAACATGATATTGCTTTTTAGTGCAAATATGTGAAAAATGATAAACAACAAAAGTATATATTCTACAGTGGTGTCCACCCTGTACATGGTCCAAGAGCCATTCAACATAGCATGTTACAGAGGAAGAGGCACCGCTTATATGGTTACTTGTGAAAGGTAACAGTTGACCCCAGGTAAAGATTGTACTGATTGGGGAAACAACCTCATATGGACAGTTATATATATATATATATATATATATATATATATATATATATATATATATATATATATATATTTATGTATGTATATATGTATATATATATATATACACACTGGAGCAAAATCTGAAAACAAGAGAAAATATAAAAAGATTTTTTTTTTTTTTTTACATTAGTGTTCACCATGTACAGGGCCCAGGGTCAACACGACGTAAAAGATTACAGAGTAAGGCGTACAGCTTATGTGTATAGATGGGGTACATAAAGTTTGAATTGAAAAGGTTAAGAATGTTCTGATCCAGGAAGCAGTCTCTTGGGAGTCGGTTCCACAAGGCAGCAGTTCATGGAAAGAAGCTGCTTGAATAGAACTTAGATCTCACTAGGGGAATATGAAGGCAATGAGCACGGTTCGCTACAATGTATGTGACATGGCGGGTCTTAATGGTAAAACTTAGGACTGGTGGAACTGAAAGAGTGTAGCTCAGTTGAACACTCTGCATGTAAACAGTGATAGATCATTGAGAGGCTTGCGACATCTCATCTGTGAGAAAAGGGGTTGCACAAACACCTGATGAAGGCCGTAGGGTAAAACAGATAAAAACCTGATAATAACAACAAAAATGAGGACAATAATCCGAAGAGAAATAATGTAAAAAAATTAACACCTCATCCCACATAATTCTGTTCTTGAAAATGACCAATGATAGTTGAAGGCATTTAAACGTATTTACATGGACAGTTTGTATATATGCTGAAGTGAAATCTGAAAACAAGAGAAAATATATTAAAAAAATGATTTTTTAAACATTGGTGTTCGCCATGTACAAGGCCCAGGATCAACTCGACGTAGAAGATTACAGAGTAAGACGTACAGCTTATGCAGATAGGTGGGGAACATAAAGGTTAGCCATAGACTTGAAAAGGTTAAGATTGTACTGATCCAGGAAGCAGTCTCTTGGGAGTCGGTTCCAAAAGGCAGCAATTCATGGAAAGAAGCTGCTTGAATAGAACTTAGATCTCATCAGGGGAATATGAAGGGAATAAGTCATGTTTGCTACAATGTGCGTGACACGGCGGGTCTTTACCGTGAAACTTAGGACTGGTGGAACTAAAGAGTGTAGTTCATCTGAACACACTCCATGGAAATAGTGATAAAGCAGCAAGAGGCTTACAACGACTTGTCTGCGAGACAAGAGTTGCAGAGGGGAAAATAATTGATCACCTACAAGGATGTGGAGACGCTTTTGGATTATTGAGAGTATGTATGAATAAATGCACACAGATATATCTGTATTAAATATTTGTCATATATGAGGACTATTGCTCAGTGCTGTGTTTGCTGGCTTGGTCACACCTGGCAATGACCTGATGACCACCCTACCAGAGTCATCTACCAGTTCAAGCTGACACCTGCAAACTGGCAACAATGTTGCAGTCATTGGAAGGACCTCATCCACCATGATCTCCAACAGATCAATCTGGTGCTGGAGGCCTAATGTTCCAACACTCTGCCCGCACCATGAGAATTGGAGGGATAAGGTAGCTCTTGTGGGTTCAACACCTACATATGAGATTCAGCAGTAACATGTTCGAGTAGACACCTTGCTTTTTTAATTTTTTTTTAAACAGGGTGAAAAGCCTGTGTATTCAAGTGTCTTTAAAAAAAAAAAATGCCCTCTGCCAGAGTTCGAACCTGCATCCTCCTTGCATCCTCCTTTGTAGTGGAAACCATTGTCTGATCCAGTGTGCTTTTGACCACTCAACCACAGAGACCTTTCCAGTCTAGCAATGTTGAATTACCCTTTAAAGGAATGCACATCTCATTCTGATCTTCTTGGACACACATATTTGGCCAAAAGTCCAGATGTGCTAAATTCACAGGTAAGAAGACCAAAAGTCCAGATGTGCTAAATTCACAGGTAAGAAGACCAAAAGTCCAGATGTGCTAAATTCACAGGTAAGAAGACCAAAAGTCCAGATGTGCTAAATTCACAGGTAAGAAGACCAAAGCAAAGCAACGCACAACTTGAGCAGATGGATGCCAGAGCAGGGTTTGGGAGAGATGTCAAAAAGACAAAAGTTATTAAGTACTACAAAGGATAGGAAAATGTGGAGAGTTATGATCAGTCATTTCTTGAAGGGACATGGTACATAGAAGGTTTTCAAAATATGCAAATTTGTGATCTATTCTGAGATTATGCATTATCACATTTCTACAGTTTTTTCTTCTTATTTTTAATTAATATTCATTTAATACAAGGCTCAAGAGCTACTCAAGGTAGAGGATTACTGAATGCTGTGTGTAATATGAAGGCAAGAGGAAGCAAAGGTTATGAGGATGGTTAACAACCGACCCTAGAAAAAAAGTACGATGGAATGGCTGAGTAGCTTTTATTGGAATGGAAAAAAGAATAAAGTCCTTAAGTAAACAATGCAGCATAAAGAAGTGTGAAGATGATATCTACTTGATATGAAAAAAAAAACAAACAAGTTTGGAATGGAGGAAGAAGATAAATCATTTTTGATGTGAAATTAATTTGATTAGACAACAGAAAATGCCATGAAATTGCTTATTTCAAATAGTCACTTCCATTAGGAGTGTTTTTACAGCCCTGCTCTGCTGCGAAAATGGTTGCTCTTTAAGAAGTATCAATGGCAAGTTATGTCATTACAGACTGACATAATCAATGGTACAGGGTTAACTTAAAACAAGATAACCTACCTCGGGCAATGGCTCCTTAGACCCATCAATGTATTCCCATTGGGATCTCAAATTTATATCATGGAACAATCTAGTAAGCAAGCTACTTGGTGTTGAATGGATCAAAACAACATGAAATGAGTGCTCAGGTGTTTGACTGGCTTGATGATTCATCAATTAAAGAGGATGAATATGAGTGTACCTTGAGAGTGAATTTATGCCTCCGAGTGTTACACAATGATAAAAATACACCATATCATTGCTTTTCTCTACACATGGCATTCTCAAAGCGGATGATACTGCCTCCTTGCAGGCCGTGGAGAGATTCAGAGGGTTGATGAGGAAAAAAAGGGGTTGGTAGGGGAAAGTTAGAAAAAGAAAGTGTGTACTAGAGAAGTGCAGCAGGATGACACTGGAATGAAATTAATTCTTTTTCTTCTTTTTTTACATTATATTTAGTAGAATGGTTATTTCAGGGCAATCACCCAGCTTCTTTCCAAGCAAAATGACTGACATAGGAATCCTAATGTTGAGAAGCTGATATCTAAGTTGTGGATAAACTGTCCAAAGTTCTCATGTACTTTTGATCATCACAGTCTTCATTAAGAACCAATGTGGTGTCTGTAGAGTAGTTAGAATTCCTTTGTCTACATTATTTGGGAAGCTGAAAGTTTGAAATGGTTCGGTGTGTGACGTTATGTGTAATGGCTATTGGGATTGAAGAAACCTGAAAGAATAGGATTTATTTATTTTTACATTTTTATATGTGCATATTAACGATACCATATTGTTGTGGAGTTATTTCCACAATAGAACTTGTAGTCGGACTAAATGCGTCCTAAATGGGTTAAACGTACAGAAACGTTAGGATCTTGTAATAAAGTGTTACGCAGAGTAATCGAGTTGTGGTCGCTGAACACTACTCCTCCCCTCGACTACTACTGACCCCTACTTATAGTAGATGGGAGAGTCTATTATCTAGACAAGGTGTCTTTCACTATAACACATATGCACTTCAAGATATCATCTCCTGTAGTGAATGATATTTTATTTAATGTGGACTGTTTATTTTGTATAATAATAGCTTCTAAGATTTAAAATCTTTTCTTGTTTGGATGCTGTAGAGTATTTTGGTAGTATCCACTAGTATGTGGATTATGTTGATAGTTGTATTTTGGTCTTCATGATGTGCTGGTCGTTGTGAGCATAGATTGCACTGAATATTGACAGGTGACGAGTTAGTCTGCGAGAAAGTGTGGTGCATGTGTACTCAATGTCAGTATTCCGTTTTTTGATTATTGGAATGCAGTCACTCAGGAAGCATGAGAATTCATTAACAACATTATTTTTAGATAGGGGCGGATTTTTGAGGTCTGGTGTTGTTGGTAATAATTGATTAGATGTTTTCACTTTTTATAGTAAATGATAAATCTTAGGCGTTAGGATTGTTGAGTGATATGTAACAGTGAATTATGTTTTTAATTGCTTTTTCATCATGTTTATAATTACGGTGCATCTGGTTATGATAGAATAAGATAATGGTGTATTTATTTTTGTCTATATTTCTGAGATGAGGTATCATGTACACTATTTACATTATTCAGGCTATTGTTCTCATCTTTGTCGCCATATCTATTACAACGTTTCGGCCGTTGTATGCTCCAGCCTTCTTCAGTATCTGTCTATATTTCTGAGATGAGGTATTATGTACGCTATTTACATTATTCGGACTATTGTCCTCATCTTTGTCACCACATTTATTGCAACATTTCAGTCGTTGTATGCTCCGGCCTTCTTCAGGTGGTTGGAATGTCGAACTGAACCATTTATTTCGCTCACTTGGGTAGACTCTTCTAGTTCCATGTGCCATGTTTAATGGATGTCAGTTATCAATTATCTCCTGTTAATTCCCCTCTGAAAGTTCTCCACTGCCTAAACCGAGTATTGAACTCAGACTCTTTGGGTCCTGTCACTGGATCTAACTAACGCCTTTATCCACTGTCTACCCCAGTGAGCGAAATAAAGGGTTCAATTCGACATTCCAACCACCTGAAGAAGGCCGGAGCGTAGAATGGCTGAAATATTGTAATAATTATGGCGACAAAGATGAGGACAATAGTCTGAATAATGTAAATTTGATATTTATTTTTGTTTGCATTATTATTTGTTTAAATTTTATTTGTTCATCGACATGGATAAGGAAGTTGTTGCTTAGAGTTGTTTAAAACTGCTAAGTTCTTTATAGAGTAATATGTATACACAGGCCTGTGGCTGATAATGTGTATATACGGGCATGTGGCTGATAATGTGTATATACGGGCATGTGGCCAATAATGTGTATATACGGGCATGTGGCCAATAATGTGTATATACGGGCATGTGGCTGATAATGTGTATATACGGGCATGTGGCTGATAATGTGTATATACGGGCATGTGGCTGATAATGTGTATATACGGGCATGTGGCTGATAATGTGTATATACGGGCATGTGGCCGATAATGTGTATATACGGGCATGTGGCTGATAATGTTTAATATGCCAAATATAATCAGACTGTGGATACAATACCATCATCTGTCACCATTGGAAAACTATAAGATGGGTTAGACCAAAGCTTATGAATGAAACTGTGTAGATGAAACATGTTTGAAAGCTGTTGACATTTGTGCTAACATGAAAATCATTGTGACTGGGTGATTGAGAGGACTGGCATTGTTCAACAAATGATCACACCTAGCAACAAGAAAAGCTAAACAAATGGCTAAAAGTGATGCACAGTTTTCATGCTGTGCAATTTACTACTTACTAATATTAGTGATGCTTAGAAACATAGAGGGTAAACTTGTCGTCACTTTCTGTGTTTTTCAGGGAAGGATGCAGCAGATGCATGTACTCAGAAACAAATAGCCAGCTATTATGACATATGAGATCACATACACACGCACACACACATATATATATATATATATATACAGAGAGAGAGAGAGAGAGCATAGCAGAAATACCTCTCACATTTTAAAGGTTGACAAAAGACCAAGGTAACTGCTATTAAAAAATTATTTCACTGTTTAAACAAAAGTTGGTCTTGTTTTTGAAAAAAAATGGTAAGACATTAGGTAGATAAAGACACCAAAACTTGCCTAAGTTCACAAGCAGTACACAGACAACATATAAACTAATTATATATATATATATATATATATATATATATATATATATATATATATATATATGATTATTTCATATGTCATTTGTGTGAAATATATATATGAATAAAAAGAGACAAGAGGAAATATTATTCTTAGCCAACACATTTTGTCTTCTAAGGGACTTTATCAAGGCAATGGATGAAATGCATAGGCTAAAAATAGTTTTTCCTTGTCTCTTTTCTCTTTTTATTAATTTTGCCTCTTCTACAGATACACTCTGAGAATATATATATATATATATATATATATATATATATATATATATATATATATATATATAACCTAGTGTGTCCTGCTATTTACCCATAGCTGGCTGGAGACAAAGAGGGTTCATACCTTCCCCAAGAGTATTAGCACGTAAGTGAATGTTATGGATTTGACTGGAATTCAAACTCGGCTCTCTGATTCCTCAATTCAAGCTGCTATCCATTACTCCACCATGCCACCTATAGCCTTGGATGGCAACTGGTCTAGAAGAAGGACAACTCTGAATTCAAAACCTGTGAAGGGCTGTTTGGGGACCTTGTGGCATATAGTGCACCAGGTCTCTGTATCTGGCTCTTCAAAAAGTGTGGTTGTTTCTGCACAAACCCTTCACCACTATAATCAAATCACATGCGCAGGTAGTCTGGCTCTCCAACAGAAATCAAACCTCTATTCCTATACGCAAATTGTCATTTAATCTGACATGTTATACTATTTAGCTACATAGAAGCGACTGGTTAGCAAAATCCAAATTACAGTTTTTAAACACACAATCTTCGACAATTTTTCTCAGTTGATCATATCTGTTCACAAAACGCATCTTAATGTAATGACAACATATAATGAAATGGATTAAGTCCGACAAATATTTAACATATTTTCTGTTTATATGTTATTTTTATAGATACAATTTATTGAAGTAAATGCTGTTTTTAATTAAATAGTATTAATTATATTTACCAGCCTGAATATATATATATATATATATATATATATATATATATATATATATATATATATATATGGTGCGTGAGAAATACCTCCCACATTTAAAACCAGTGCGTTACTAGTGAACTTAGGCAAGTGGCAATGGTGCCTTCGTGCAGCTAATATTTACCATTTTTTTTTCTCAAATAACATACTTATTTTTTTATACTGTTATGTCAGACATCATCTCTAACTGACGCTCTCCAACTCTCTCTATCTCATCTGACTCTTTCCCTCTATCCCTTTCTCTATCTCATCGGATAAGCTCCCACTCTCTATCTCATCTGATTCTTTCCCTCCCTCTCTCTATCTTATCGGACTCCTTATTTTCTTCATACTGTTATGTCAGACAGATGCTGTTCTGCGGATAGAAAATCAAGACTGGCATTGGTTGAAAATCTGAGGGACACAAGTTCAGTGATTAAAAGCAACCTGGAAGACGTGTGCTTGTATTTCTGGATGAGGGAAAAACCTTAGAAATTGTCTACAACAGTGTATGGTGAATAGCTGCCACCGTTTAGAGGATGTCATTTTTAAAATGAAATAAAATATGTCACCCTTTGTTTCAACAGTGGTGACATTAATTTTTTATCATCCTTTAAAATGTGAGATATTATTCCTGCTGCACATCTACCAAAAAGGAAACACCTCCTTGACGACAATATCTACAAAAAAACATATGCACACACAGAAATAAATAGGACTCAAAAATGTAAAAACAAAAACAAGAAGTTACCAAAAACAAAGATAATTCCTGGCTAGAACTCATTGAACACTAACCAAAAACACCCACACTTTACAGATTACGAAAAAAATACATCCATATGAGACCCATAATATCAGGAATAGGCAGTGCCCCACATAAACTAGCTGGCACACAATCTAAACCGCACTTCTTCGTACAATCATCTCCTCGTATATAAAAAAAACTTGCGTGTTCTTTTAAATAAATATAACAACATAAACATTAAAAACTATATGACAAGTTTCGATACAAAATCTTTATATAACAATGTCCCCGTAAAGAAATGTTTCACTATAGTGAAAACACACTTAAATAAACAAAAATAAAATTGCCTATCCCTATGAATAAAATCATAAAAATACACTATTTAATCACCAATCAATGTTTCTTCACTTTTGAAAACAATTTGTATAGACATATATATATATATATATATATATATATATATATATATATATATATATATATATTCATTCTGTATGGGAAAATGTATAGAAAGTGCTTTAATCACTAGATCATTCACAGTAAATTTGCATCCAGGTTCTTACAATGTTAGACCTTTCTTGGCAGAACTTCTATTACCACAATGTGAGATATTTAATAGCAAAAGTGATAAAAACATAAACAAAAAGAAAAAAAAGATTCTAAATGAGATTGGCTAGACTATATGCCCAAAACTTACATTAAAGAAAAAAAATTTTAATTCTTAGAATCCTCCCCTTTCCTTCATCTGCATTTGTAGTCACATCAATGTAAACATAAATTTAGTCTGATGAAGTCCTCAAGGACGAAACATGTAACATAAAAACATTTATTCCACTATTCAAACTTCTTTCCCTTAAGATATATTCTGTAGTAATGCAGACAGACAGACAAAAGATGCTTGCTAGAATTTAAATACAGAAAAAACTAATGCCACAAGTCATAAACATGCAAGATCTACCTGACCAATGAAAAAAGAACACAGAATTTTGAATTATGGAAATTTTCTCTTCTATAACTTACTTTTTGTCTTTTTATTTATTTAGTTAAATAATAATTTCACCCCAAGCAAGGCGATAAAGCCACTAAGATGCAAGGAGTTGCTGAGCATGAAAAAAAAACCCACAAAAAAACTGAGAAAACGTTATTGAGTAGAAAGTTTGATAAAAGAACAGGATTCCAAGACCAAAGATTACAAATGACATTGCATTTAAATTTTTAGAGATCATAATTGTTATGGGACCTTACCTATAACGACAGAGTGAACTCTTCCTGACACTATGTATACTACGCCTCTCAAGAGAGAGGGACGAGACGGAATCGAGTTGAGCCAATCGTAGTTCACTCCAAACCAGACTGACAGTCATACTAACACCTTCAACATCTTGTATTATTATTTTGTGTAATATATCTTTGTTATTTCTACTCTTGTGTTTGTGTTGTTCTTTCCTTGGTCCTAACCTTGGACCATAACAATAATGGACAGGAAAGCAGGAAAGCCAGAAGAGAGTTCCCCAGGTGAGGAGTGTGAGAAAATATAACTTATGGTTACACCTAGCAATTTCCAAAGATTTTCTGCCGAAGCTAAAATAAAAACAAAACATTAAATCTGAAAACTTTTTTACAATTTGTTCCTTATTTAATCATAAAACCATTCTTCTATGTGCCATCTCCCTTCAAGACGTCTGCGATCATAGCTCTCCACAACTTCCTGTCCTTAATTTCTTCTCATGTTCCTTTACTTGCCCTAGACAGAATAAATATCAAAGAAATCTTGAAATTTTATTATAGATAAAGAATAAAAATACCTAACATTACTAAACCATGCATTGAGCAACGATCACCATCCTCCTTTACTTCCCTTTGGTTGATTGGAACTCCATTGACAATCCCTTCTCCCACTGTTTGGTCCTCTATTGCTGTCCCCAGATCCCCAATGTCCAACCCTGAGTCCCAAGCTATTGTGTCTGGGAAAGTCAATTTTTGTGAGAAAACACTTCCAGAAGGATGCCATCGGAGCAAGGATGAGATGGTTTTCCCTGTCCATTCGGTGGCAGCGACCAACAAACTGTAATTGTTTTTGCTTGAGCTTAAAAGAGATGGATCTCAGTTCTCCGTAAATTGTGTTAAGAGTTGCATGACATATTTCATCTATTTTGAGTAGATGAAATATGTCAGCTTGGGAAGGTAGTTAATCTGAGAGAAGGAAGACTCTGATTTTAAACCTCCGCTGCCTTGCAGTCATACCCAATTGTGAGAAAGGCTTTGGGAGTAAACCCTGAGGAGAAACCCGGAGGTGGAGTCTCTAAGACAGTCCATGGAAATTCAAATTCAAAGTTGATGTCTGGCGTAGGATAATTCACTTCATGGCTTGGAAATGTCTTTAGCCTTGGGTGGCAGTTTTTCTAGAGATGGTGTCTCTAGAAAAATACCTAGATGTGGGGTTGGCGTTCCACATTTTGTATCAGCTACCAAAAAAAACTATCATGACATCAAGTAACTATGGACACACATACAATCAACCATTTGACTATAAAGGCAGTCATATCTCGATACAAATTTACTAATATATATTTAGCTCAACAGCAACCCAACTAAGCTATAATCCATTGCAAATAAAGAGGGAAGAAAAAAGATGGTCAAAAGTTTGCCTCAAGGTTTTAACAAATTAAATACATGAAAAGAAGTGAATACTGAGCCAATATTTTAACCAAGCCTTTAACAATGCTGAATTATCAAAATCAGTTATGTTTTCTTTTATGTGCCTATATGTCTATTCAGGGCATGGGCTATCATGATTCTCCACAACTTCCTATTCTTTCTAGCTATTAGCAAAGTTTCTTGCTTGTTTTTTTAATTATTTATAGGCAACATGTTTTGTCCTCTGTGGGACTTAATCAAGGCAATGGATGAAACGCGTAGGCTAAGAATAGATTTTACTTGTCTCTTTATTCATTTTGTTTCTACATATACACTGAGAATATATATATATATATATATATTATATATATATATATATATATATATATATATATATATATATATATTATATATATATATATATATATATTATATATATATATATATATATAAATGAAACACTTATTTAATATATTTTCTGTTTACACGTTTTTATAGATAAAATTTACAAGTTCTTTTTGTTTTTTTTTAACTATTCCGTTCTGACATCCATTTACACAAACTTGTTACGTAGGTTGTTCACTGTTCCCTCTGTCCCTCTCCTCTTCAATGTGTTCTGTGGGTATCAAATTCTCCAAGCTCTCTCTTCTCATTTACACCCACTATTTCTGATTCTAACTGTAAGTGCTCTTATTTTGTTTCAGTTTTCTTTGACATTTCCTTGTCACTCGCATTCTCCATCTATGATATTCTCAGCATCCTTCTGTAGGACTGCACAGAGAACAAACTTTCATAGTAGCAGATTTAGCAATTGTCTCAATATAGTCTTTCCAGTTTATGTCAGTGGAAAACATTAAACCAAGAAGTTGTAACAAGTAACTCTCCTTGAGGTTAGCATCAGCCATGCTGATGCATGGAAGAAAGGCTTCTCTTAGATGATTGATAGAGAGCAGTTTATATATATATATATATATATTTTAAATACCAACATTCCAGTGTCTACAATATCAAATATTGTTCTGTCAAGTGAACGTTTTCTTTGTATAATTTTACTGTTGATTTTTCTGCTGATTCTATAAATAAAACTTCCCCACTACTAGCATTCTTTAAGATATCTTGTTAGAAGCACAAATATTATCAGCAATGTTATACGACTTGTAGAGGGATGGGCTTCGTCAGGTTTACTTACATACTATGCATGAGTGAATACATCTTTGACTTTTATATCAGACCACCTGGAATTGTTGGAAAATCCTTCACAGAGACACAGACAATGATATGCAACCAAGACATATGAATGGAACTGGTCATGTTCAGCTGTACAGTGACTGACCACACTCAGTCATGGGGCTGCTGCTGATGAGAATGGTAATGAGTGCTCATATAGCAATGAAGCAAAATTTATTCACATTGTCTTCAGAGAGTAGTCACTTCCATAAATTTGAGTGATCTCTACAGGAAATATACAATGATATATTCTCAGATATGTTTTTCTTCCAACACTATATATAGACTATGTCTAAAATGTCAAAAGTCAGATCTACTGGCGCCTGAATACAGAGCAATGCTTTCCTGGTGGAGTGCTTTATATGAAGACTTTGGTTATTGTTGAAATATTAGAATCGAGAAAAACAGCAGAAAGACAAAAAAAAAAAAAATGGACAATTCTATTAGGTTTTTAAAAATTAAATATTGGATGTGAGGATAAGCTCTGAATTCTGATCAGGTCTTCAATCAACTTCAGAATTCACATTCAACTTTCTAAAAAAAAAAAAAAAAAAAAAATATAAAAGAACATGAAAGTTCTTTATGCTTATGACAGCATTCATAAAGAAACCAATTTATAAATTATGAAATCAATAACATGCAAATTTTCTAATGTAAAATGCAAGGGCAATGTCTGGTATAGAGCTAATAAGGAGAGATTGCCTTATGTACAAGTCGTTATTTCTTTTTTTTTAAATTGGATTTACCCAAAGCAAGGCAGTAAGGCCACTAAGACACAAGGGGCTACCGAGTGTGGAAGAATAACGAACAAGAGAAACATTATTAAGGAGCGAAAATAGTAGAAGAGTAATCAGGGAGAAAGTAGATAAGGATTAACATTGCATTTAAGTTTTGGAAAATCAAAGTTAACTGGAGAGCATGAAGCCAGAAGAGAGTTCTACAAGCAAGAAGTGTGAGAAAAACTTAGTATAAAAATGATGGTTACATCTAAATAATTCAACTGTAAACTGATGAGCCCTTGTTGCCAATCTAGTACTGCACTTAAATTCATAAAGTCTAGGTGCCATAGCGAAGATCTCATCTGAACAATTACCGTGAAAGTATTTATAGAAAAGCCACATGGAAGCTATGTTAAAGTGACTGAAGTCGAGATACCAGGCCAGGACCAATGACATTGCAGATTCTTCTTTGGATTTTCTCAAGGAGCTCTACATTTATAGCAGGAGCACCAGATCATATTTGGCAGCAATATTCTAAGCATGGGTGAATGATAGACTTATATATCTATAAGAAAGATTCTAGAAAGAAAAATAGTATATCATGAGACAGTCCATTTTTTTTTCTTTTAATCCTTTCAACTCCAAGTAAGGTGATAAAGCCACCCAAAGGTTTTACTGAGTGTGAAGGAAACTGCAAAATCATTATTGAGTAGAAAGGACGTTGAAAGAAAAGGACAAAATGTCATAAGAAACGTTATTTATATCTTTCAAAATCATAGCAGGAAAGCAAGAAACCAGAAGAGAGTTACCCTGGTAAGAGAAGAAAATATTAAACGAGAACTTATGAGTACATCAAGCAATTTCAACAGCAAAACGATGAGACCTAGCTGCCAATCTTGTAGTGTGCTTAAATTCATGAAATCAATGTACTTTCATTATTTACATTATTTGGACTGTTATCCTCATCTTCATTGTCATATTCACAACACTGACTGTTGTATGCTCTGGACTTCTTCATATGACTGGAATTTCGAACCGAACCCTTTATTTCATCCACCGGGGAAGATTGTTCTAGTTCCACGTGCCATGCCTCGGGTGTATCAGTTATTTCCCTTTTACTCAAATCTCTAAGTCTGGTCCACCACTGCTGTGGTCTGGTACTGAACTTGCAACTTTTTAGGTCTAGTCACTGGTTCTAACCAACGTCTTTTATCCACTGGGATGACATATTTTACCTACTCAAAATAGATGAAATATGTCATGCAATGCTTAACACAATTTATGGAGAACTGAGACCAATTTAGTGGATAAAGATGCTGGTTAGATCCAGTAACTAGACCCAAGGAGTTGTGAGTTCAGTACCAGGCCACAGCATTGGTGAACCAAATTTGGAGAGTTGAGTTAAAGGGAAATAACAAAGACATCCGGAAGAGACATGGCATGGGGAACTAGAACAATCTACACTGGTGGACAAAATAAAGGGTTTGGTTCGAAATTCCAATCACCTGAAGAAGGCCGGAGCGTACAACAGCCGAAACATTATGAATATAGCAATGAAGGTTAAAATAACAGTACAAATAATGTAGATAATGTAAGTAATCATAATACCTCATCTCAGAGATATAGACAAATATTGAAATCAATGTAGTAAGGTAGAAAGCACATTAGAACAATTGCTATGAAAATATTTGTAGAAAAAGCACAGGGAAGTTATGTTGAAAGTTGTGAGAAAGTAACTGAAGCCAAGATGCCAGTTCAGGACTGATAACATTGCAAATTCTTTGTTGGGTTTTGTGAACAATCTTTAAAATACATAGAAGCACCCAACCTGATCTAGCAACAATATTCAATGCATAGACAAATGGTAACTGCAAGATAGATTCTGGTGAGAAAAATTGTCTAGCATGACATAGTGAACCAACTTCCCAGCAGTCAACTCAGCAATTGACTTAATGTAGGCGTTAAATATTATAACTTGCAATTTTCTATGATTTTTTTAGAGTATCACTTATTTTAGAGTTATTGTTGAAATATTAGTTTTCAGAGCTTATTTATTAGTTTAAGATTTTATTTGATGCAACCTTGTTAAAATATTTATTATGGAACCAAATTACCCAATAAATTGTATGCAAAGTCTGGTGACTTTTTTTTGATAAATAAATATACAAAAATATTCTACATTTTCAAATGGGCATCCATTTTTTTGTGTCCTCATTCTCAATTCTATTGAGACTGACAGCAGTGTTAAACACTCTCCATAGAAAGTTAAAAATTAATTTTAAAAATACATAACAAAGATGTGCCGAGTGAGTCATCAGCGATAGGTTCCGATTTCATTGTAATGTTAAGGTTTTACACATATGACTCACTCCACCAGTAACCTCTGACCTGCTTCTCAAGATAACAGGTCCTCATCTCAATTGAAACATTATAGATAAGCATAGAAAGTATAACATTAAGAACTATAATATCTTCTGTAACCCCCTTGCCTTGATCTATCTACTGTCTTTCTCTTTCTCGACATCCTCTACTTTACCACTCCTATCTGCTCTTCCTCCAACCCTTCTATAACCCCTTGCGTGATAGTGGCCTCCAGCCTTGCTTGGGGTGATACACTTAAAAAAAAAAAAAAAAAAAAAAAAAAATATATATATACAACAATGTTAATACTCTACATTTTTGTTATACCCAGATACAAATCAAATGTGTAACAGTATTCCATGTTTGGTCATTTTCAGAGGATAAGCAATCAATACATTTTAACATTAACCATCTGCCTCGAAGTTTTCAAATAACCGTAATACTTAATAGCATTGCATTTTATTCCCACTAAAGACAATCATAACCTAAGATATGCCAATGGCATAGTTATTCACGGCAGATAGAGATAGATAATTGCAAGAACTATTGAGACAAGAGTTTTAAAAGGCTGAGCGAATCAACACAAACACTGGCCTCAAATCAGCACAACTGAACATTCAAGACACAGCTCGGCTGTGTACTAGATCACAGCCTTAGAACCACCAAGAACCAAACCTTAAGTTGCAACAAGATGCCCAACTGTTTGTAAATAGCCAGGACATATACTTAGAAATAACTAATCACAGCATTATAGACCCACCACATGAGCATGGTTGCTACTACAGAAATTACGCAAGCAAAAACGCGTGCTCAGCTTAAGCATTGTAAAGTCATTTGCATGTGTGCACCAGGATTCCACCATATACATGCTGGCTATTTCTGCTGTCCACTACAATAAATGCACGATAACCTCAGGGATTTTTTCTTTGCCATAACAAGCTAGTAAAGGAAAGTGAGAAAAAAAGGAGTAACCGTCAGTTGTAAGAAGATGGAATGAATGGTCGTCAGAAAAAAGAGACAACCCGAAATGTAGAGCTACAAATTGGAGAAGTCAAAATCCAGCAGGTACGGAAACTTAACTATCTCGGAATTGTTTTAACAAACAATGGAAAATATGACACAGAAATCCTAAGGCACAGCGGAACAGTGAAAGATGTCTTCCAAAAGCTAAACAAAAGTATTAAGAAACAGGAAGATTTAATTAGAAACAAAAGAAAAAGAGTGCCGACATTTTATCAGGCTTATAAGGCAGTGAATGCTGGACAGCTTCATCAAAGATGAAGATGGGACGTGAAACATCAACAGAGACATAGTTCTACAGAAGGATGCTGACAATACAATGAACTGAAGGAAAGTATAAAGAAAAAGGACACGTACTTAGAACTGAAAGGCAAAATTTGAAATTTAATGAGAAAAGAAGGCTTGGAGAATCTGACACTCACAGGATATATTGAAAGCAAGAGGAGCAAAGGATAACAGCAAGTAACCTACCTATTGAGTTTGTGTAAATCAATGGCAGATTTGAGACTGGGAGAAATAATAAAGGAAAAAACATTGCTTAGAGTTATGAAGGATAGGAAGCCGTGGAGAGCCATGATCGATCACGTCCTGAAGGGACATGGCACATAAAAAGATGTTTATTATATAGATGTAACCAGGTAACACACAACATTCTTTTTGATAAGTTATTGTTTATAAAAAAAAAAAAAAAAAAAAAAAATGATAAAAAGATTTTGACATAACTGTCCATTTTGTTTTTCTTTTTTGTGTTTCTAAAAATCAATATGCGTTTTGGAGAACAGTTTCAGATTCCCTTCAGAGGCTAAGAGTTAAAATGAAGAAACGGTATGAATTCAAACCTTCCTGTTCTGTCGGATAGGAGACTTCATCATCATTGAATCTGTCAAACCAGACAACCAATGATATTCCAATTTTGATTATTTTTCTTTGCATAAACATACAAGACAGTAAAAAAACTGATTTTCATTTTGGGGGAGGTGGGAGGGCTGTGAAGTGTGTGTGTGTGTGTGTGTGTGTGTGTGTGTGTGTGTGTGTGTGTGTGGAGGGGTCTCATTTCTTAGAATCAAGTAACATTGCTAGAAATTTCTGTCTGAATATTTTAATTTAATGTTTTTTTATAGGAGTTATTATTAACTACCGATTTATTCAGATTTGTCCTAATCTTGGTCGTTACGTTCACACCGGCTTGGCCATTGTGCTCTCCAGCCTTAAGATCTTCACAGTAGTTTCTAACCTTCTGTGAATTTAAAAAAAACAACAAAAACAAAAAAAAAAACTTTATTCAATTCATGAGTACCGAATGTTCTCATTCCATCTTGTAAACTATCTCATTCAGTTAATTCTTCTTTCAGTTTGCCCTCATGATGTCCCCCGAAACAGAAGCTGCAACCTTTTTCAAATTATTCAACTTCAGAGATTAGAACAGTGAATAAGTATTAAATGTTTTATCCCACATCTGCTAAAAAGGCTTTATCAGTTTTATTGCAATTTTCTACTTCTTATTTATGTTTCAAAACCCTAAATAACATCAAAAATAAGAAGCAAGAAAGACTCAACTGAAGAAGAAATGAAGGTCTGTTTATCACACATTTGACCAAACATTGACGAAATTGCGAAGAAACACCAAGCACGTTTCATACTAAATAGACGGCACAAATAGTTGAATAGAAACAGTCAAAGTTCATATTTGTGTGTGTATTTTTTTTTTAAGTCTATGGTTTTATTTCATAACATTTAAATTTATACCCTTTAAAAATTTTGCTAAGTGTGCCGTGATATTTTCATTTGCTCCCAGGTGTGCCATTGCTGAAAAAGGTTGAGAAACATAGGATTAAACTTACAGCCACATCACATTCTATCACTGGTTCCCATATGATCACCAAAGTTAAGCAATATCAAGCCTGGTCAGTACCTAGATGGGTGACTGTTTAGGAATGCCGGGTGCTGTAAACTTGGATGTGCAGCTGGTGTAATGGATAATGCCGAGGAATTGTTAGTCAGAGAGCCAAGTTCTAATTCCAGTTGATTTTGTTATATTCACTTACGTGCAAATAGTCTTGGGAAAGATATGAATCCACCGATTCTCCCCTTCCCCCTGCTCGGGGTTAATTAGTAAGACTTGTATAACTAAACCATTATTATCAAAAAAAAAAAAAAATATTTACAATCTAAAAATATTTTACAAGCTCATGCCAGAAATCAAGTACTCAACCAGTTGAAATAGAATCAGTCAATACATGCTATGTTAGTAATTTCTTACAACAACAGACCATATTGTGAATAAAATAATTGTTTATTCATTGCTGGAATGTTGAATTAACGATAACATTTCACTTCCATTTTTTCTCAGATTTTGTCATTGCTCTCATGTTTAGTATTGGTATTTTCAGCACCCCTCTTTAGAACCAACTTTAAATATTATATACAAGTCATCACTCCAACTCTTTATAAACATAGAGGGTCTGTTTGAAAAGTAATGAGACTGGTGTGCTGTGTGATCTCTGGGCAAAATTGGGATAAACAGATTGTGTTGTCATCTAACAAGATATATATATAACTGTAATTATAGCTCTCTGAAAACATTTCATTTTTTTTTTTCACATACAAGAGTTGTGGCAGGACAAATCGTAGCTGCTTCACCTCGACACTTCACCTGCTCCCAACGCGCCGAGCATCCGGGAATTCCTGGCCAGGAAGAACATCAACATACTGGATCAACTACACTATTCATCTGATCTTGATCCGTGTGACCCTTCTTTTTCTCAAGGTCAAAGGGGATCATTAAATAGGCCCCCCATTTTGAAGGCATGGAGGCCATCAAGGGGGCTGTAACGATGGTGCACCCAAGAAGAAACCTTCCAGCAGTGCATAAAAGCGTTGGAAGAGAACGATGGAAAAGTGCATCCAACATGAGGGGGTTTACTTTGA
>OZ038487.1:39412519-39422519 GCA_964036315.1 Acanthosepion esculentum
GGAGACCCTGTATATATATATATATATATATATATATATATATATATATATATTACACACACAGACTAGTCAAATACCTGTCCTACAGACAGAGAAAAATAAGTTGTAATCATTCTCTTAATATTTTATTAATAATAAAAATTAATTCAACAACACACTATAATTACATATTTAAATAATTTTGCATTGTTTTTATTAATTATAATTCAAAAACAGATTATTTCCACTTACTGAAATAAATATTTTCTTCAATTAAATACAAACAGTTATTTTATTTCCATCTTTTTCAATTAAATACAATTAAAGTAAAATTAAAATTTAATATATTTAGATAATTCTGCAATGTTTTTATTCATAATAATAATGATAGTAATAATTCAAAATAATTAATGCTTGTATTAATGATAATAAAAATTAATTAATTCAGTAAACTTGCTATTTTGTCACTTGTTTAAATATTCCAGTACAGTTTTAAGAAAATCTAATTAAAAAATTATTTTTACTAATTAAGATAATTTTTTTTTAGTTCCAATCAACTAATTTGCTGTAATGTGAAATGGCAGATGACAACAATAGTTACTATGAATGCTACAAGAAATAAGATCATAGCTAATATTGCCAAGATTAAAATTGTCGAATTCCACACAAATTTTAATGTTTTTAAAATGATCTACTTTATTTCTGCTTAAAAAATGTTATTTTTTAGAAATCAGGATTATGTTTATTTTACATTTTCTTTAAATGTAAATACGCTGATATTTTTTCTGCCATCTTACTGCGGAATGTTGACAAGGCAGATGTATATTCTTTCTATACAAAGATGAATTAAAATAATCTTTATCAACAGAAACACTGCTTATATGTGTCAATATTTAAAATTTGAATTAAAAATAAATAACACAGATGAAATTTTTGTTTTTTTTTTCAAATAAATCTTTAAAAAAATTTCATACAAATAAAATACTATCATTTATTTGAAAGCTGATAGGAAAATGATGCAAGCTGCCTTGTTCTACTGATGTAAGGCGGGACACATTAACAAAATTTAGCCTTATGCAAATTTAGAGAAAAGGTGACACTTATTTCTGCATACATAAACACACACAAACAAAAAAAAAGGAAGATTTCTCGGTATTAGAGATAGAGCATTTAGATTTGGCATAGAGAGTGCGGACTTAGGAATCAACACTAAAATGCTGACTGCCAGATTCACGCAGTGTTGATTCCTTTGTCCACACTATATATGTTAGATGAATGCATGCAGACATCCATAAAAATAAGTTCACTGAATTATGATATAGATAAAAAGATTCAAACATTTTGTCCAATGTGAACATGATTCTTAAACAAAAAAAAAATCATTTAAATTAAGAAAAGTTTAAAAAAAAAAATACTTATGCAAGATTTAGTCCCAGAAAATATGTAGGATTCACAAAGAGATCCTTAAAGAAAATATATTGTAAATTTCAGAGACTAGGCCTTAAAAAAGGAAGAAAAACTATTATTTACTGAAGAAAGGATGCATTTCATGCACAATTTCAATTTGAGTTTATTTCATAAATCTAAAAGCCACATGTCAAAACACTACTTGTGATAAAGTGTCAAGAACTGGGAGACAAACTTCACGGCAAAACCATGTTCAGGTTTTCATTCAAGATCTCCACACAGACTGCATGACAGATGCCAGACAGGTATGAAACCTACTGGTAGACCGACTCAGTTATCTGGGTACCAATGAGCATTAGTTTGCACATGCATTTTTGTAGAGCAGTGTTATCTAAGTATTTACAATGTAAACACATTTTAACGATAAATATATTGTATTTATATATCTTTATATCAAAATATGTACAAATTGGAAACCTTACCATATCACTGCATATACAGGAACATTCTGGTGTGGGAAGGGGGTTACATAGACCCCTACCACCACCAAAAAAAAAAAATCACTTTATTTCAAAAGAATTTGATTAAATAGATATTCTGATATGTAATCCTGATTAAAAATATTTTGTGTAAAATGCAATCTTAAAGCAAAAAGAAAAAAACTAGAAAAAAAAAACAAGAGGATTTGTTTTATTTTTTGTTGACATCTCTGAAATATAACCCATCCTCTTGCCAAATTTGAATTGGTTGCACCTTGTCAAAATAAATATTTGCTGAGCAATAAACAATTGATTAAAATTTTACATCAAAGATTATTATGCGTTTAGATATCAGATGTTGGAGAAATGAGACAAAGTGGAAAAGCATTTTTTAATGACAGCGTGTTTCGCCTCTGTGAACTGGGTTGGCATCTTCAGGTCAGAAAGAAAGCCAAAACTGTGTGTTTCTTTCTATCAAATAAGCCATTAAAAGTATCTTTGCAACATTGATGTTTTCTACTCAAAAAAAGTTTTTTGTACAGTGTAACCTCGCTTCACAAATTTAATTCATTCCTGAAGTCCGTTCATAACCGGAAATGTTCATAAACTGAAACTACTTTTCCAATAGGTATCAATGTAGAGAAAAAGTCACAGTAGAATGAAATTGGAAACAAAAAACTCGGCACAACACACGAATGTATAAACATGGCTGTCAACTCGGAAATTATTCCATTTGTATTAACTCAGTCCGGCTATGTTGTTCAAGAACCAAAATTTTGTTTGATAACCGAGGCATTTTCATCTCAAATTTCCTCAAAACCAATTTGTTCGACATGTGAGACATTTAACAACCAAGGTTCCTCTGTGTTAAAGTCATTCACATAAGTTGGGTTTGAAATTCACACTTTGAGTAGATCTCTCTTATTCTCTCTAATAGAGATACTGTATTGTGCTGCTATTGCGTTTGTGATGATATCATATATCAGCCTGGTCTTAGGTTTATTGTCGAGAATTGTGAGATCAGCACACTTTCAATGTATTTTCTTCTTAGTGAATTCTTTTCTCTCCTGATCAAATTGGCACTTATTATGTTAAAATTGTGGCCAGTGAAATCCCAGTTTGTTCAAAGTGTCATTATGCAGCATATCTCTGAAATACTGAAATATAGACTTTTCTATAGTTTTCTAGGTGTTTCATTGACATATATGATTAGGTACTTTGTGCACTAACCTAGCAAACAGTTATTAACGACCTTTGTCAAAAAAAAAAAAAAAAAAAAAAATAACAAACAAAACAGTTTTGTTTTTTTTAATTTTATTCTGACCTGAAGATACCAACCAAGCAGACAAAGACCAAACGTGCTGCCATAAAAAGTGCTCCCCCACTTTCTCTCCTTTCTCCACTTTTGTTCGGAGACTATTTTTCTACATCCTACTAACACGCATATAAAAATGTTGCAATTAATCATTACCAGTTAATAAAAATAATGCCTGTCTTTTTTCTCTCATAAAGCATTTCAGTATACTTTGCAGTTAACCTCATTCTTACATTTAAGATAAATACAGAAAACCCCATCTCGAGCGACAATCAGCAGTCATTTAGGATGAGCACAAAAATGCATAATAATATAATCATCTGAATATCACTCTGAACCAGTTTTCTATGAATAGTTCAGAATGCTGCTCATAGCACTTTCATATGAAGTCACCATTCTTTGGGACTTTGCCATTAATACAGACAGACATAAAAGCTAATAAACCAGACATTGTAATTAACGATGACAAACAAAAAAATGTCTTCTCATAGATATGGCAGTGGCATCAGATAAAAAAAACAAAAAAACAAACAATATCTGTTAAAGTATATGTGAGAATAAGTAAATATAAGTATTTTCAAATTGAAAATATGTTGCACCATAAACTACTGTTATACTAATAAGAATAGAAGTTCTGAGTACAATAAAAAAAAAGTTACAGACAAGAACATTAATGAGATCACTAGTAGCCCCAATTTACAAGAGATTACGAAAATTGCAAGGTGTGTAACTGCTAAAATAGGAGAGTATTATCAATGTTAAGAAAATAGAATCCCTGAATATAAGTATCACTTAACATCAGAATTTGTTCAAACAGAATACAAGTTTTTTTTATACTCATGTTCACCCAATAAAAGGCCCAAGGGCCACTCAAAGTAGAGGGTTACTGTGTAGAGTTGTATTAGTGTAAGAAAGAGCAAGAAGTGAGGTTCTTGGGGTGATGCAGGAAAGATAATGGCTAATTCTAGACTTGAAGAGGTCAAGATTTAATTAGTGAATAAAATTCCACAGTTTAGTATCAGAGTATAGAGTTGAAGTAGACTTTAGAAGGAAACCCAATTCTGAACAGGAAACAAGTGATAAACATCTACTCCTGTTTAAAAAAAAAAAAACAAAAACAAAAAAAAACATGGAGAAGTGTGAACTGGACAATAGGCGAACCTATCTACTCCTATATATTTACTTTCTCTGCCTTACCCCAGGTCTCGCATAGTAAAGAAGTAAGGGACTGTACTGAATAGAAAGCAGAATAATAATAATAATTTTGAGACTTGCATTCATATTTGAATGCATGGTGGCATAATGGAAAGTGGCTCTGAATGTGAAACCAGAAAGCAGAGTTCAAATTCCAGTAGAATTTGTTAAACTCACTCACATGCAAATACCCTTGGTATGAATATATGATATAAGAGTATATTATATAATTTATATATATATATATATATATATATATATATATATATATATATATATATATATATATTATATTAGTTGTAGCTACTGTCTGTTATCAAACTCAACCTAGGGTTTTAGAATAGACCACCATAACCATATATACTCTAAAACTACATTATCCAGGGCACTTGGATAAGTATATTTCATTTTGAACAAAGAGGGTTAATGGGGGGTGGGGACACAAATACCCCACTAATAAATTTAATTTAAATCAAAGAGAAAGAAATCTGAACAAGGGAATGACACCTATCCAAAATATAAGAGAAAGCCAGAAGATGGAGGTCACATCAGCAAGATCAAAATGATGTCAAGAAATCACCATTGTGTAGTGCCTTACAGTACATATTTGTTACAACAATTCAACCAGCATATCAATGTTGAAATCTGCTCAGCAATTCATTCAATCAAGTATTCCATCAAAAACATATCAAAGGGGTCAGATCAAGATGTTTTTGCACCCCCCCTCACTGAAATTTTTTTTTCCCTTTGATTTTAATTAAATTTAAATTTGAACAAGGGAATGACTCCTATCCAAAATATAGAGGGAGACAGCCAGAAGATCGAGGTCACATTGGCAAGATAATGGAATAATATTGAAATGTATCATTTTCTCCACAAATTATAACTGATTTAAAATCAATCATCATTTTCTTACAAAAACATGTGACACGCACCCAGGGATAGATAATTTGTCTGTTATGATATGAATATATGATATAAGACATGAATCCATCTCTTCTACTGCCAGGTATGGGTTAAATACCAGAGAACACTGGGCCCTATAGTCTTGGTTGGCCACCAGTCTAAGAGAAGGAAATTCAAACCAGCCTGGAGAGGGTTGGATTCCATCAGGTTATCTTGCCAAAAATACACCACTGCTGCTGTTATGGCTTCAATACATATGGTGCCTTGATGAACCTAATGGGTGACAGGACTTGTGATCGTGATTCACACGAACATGAAAGTTAATAGACCAGACATTTTAATTAAAGGCTACAAAATAGAAAATGACTTCTCAAAGATATAGTATTGCAATCAGATAAAAAAATATCTGTTAAAGTAAATGACAGAATAATTAAATATAAATACTTGGAAATTGGGAAAAAAAAAAAAAACTAACAAAAAAAGAAAATGGCACTTTAAAATGAAGCCCTGGTACAATAAAAATAGTTACACACAAGAACATTAATCATATAACATAAATTTCAAAAAGTGGAACCACAACCACCACAATACTTCAGAGTCTCTATGAAATCTTAACGAACCCCCATAATACAAATAGAGGAAAATCCAAAATAATTAGCATGATCGTATTTATAGAAAAGGCACAAGGGAGTTACATTATGGTGAATGGAAATTGTCTAAAGCCAAGATATCAGGTCACTACCAATAACATTGCAGATTCTTTGGATTTTATCAAGAATCTCTTAATATATAGCAGGAGCACCAGACCAAATGTGGCAGCAATATTCAAAGCAAAAAAAAAAAAAATGGTAGACTTATAAATATGTAAGATTCTGGATACAAAAATTGTCTAGCACAACACAGTAAACTAATCTTCCTAGCAGCAGACCGAGCAATTGATTCAATATAATCTTTCCACTTTAAGTAATGACCCATTAAAAGTCTGTACTGAGCAGAAAACAAGAGATAATAATAATAATAATAATAATGAGAATAATAATAATAATAATAATGAGAATAATATACAATTATTCTGCATGCTTCTATATATGACTTATTTACATGCAGATTGCCATACAAAAGGTGAAGGCTAGACAGCATAGCAACAACAAAGATGAGGACAATCTGGGTAACCTACAGGGAATTCTGAACTGAATCAGTTTTTTGTTTTTTTAACAATGATGTTTACCCTGTACAAGGCTTGCCAACCACTCAGTGTAGAGCGTTACAGAGTAAGAGTCACAGCTTATGCAGATATGTGGGGGAAGATAATGGTTAACCCTACACATTTGAATAGGTTAAGACTGTAGTGATCATTGAAGCGTCCTCTTGGGAGTCGATTCCACAAAGCAGCAATACTTTTATTTAATTTATGGAGGTAGACTTCTTGTTCCACTGCCCATGTCTAGGAATATCACATCTAGTTTTTATTGCTCAGTTATGGCTCATCCAGTTTCCACTGAATCCAGATACACAGAGTGCCACCACTAGGATTATTTCTTTCTTTCTTTTTTTGTTCTTTATTTAGAATCTGAATGTCATATCAGGGGACAGGCCCTAACCCTTCTGTGTTGAAATCAGTTAAGCTTTCTGACCAAGAAATCTTCCTAATAATACTAAGTGGAAAGGAATGGAGGAAAAAAATGAGGAAAAATGATGGTGTGATGGAGGAAAGGCAAGAAGTAAGAAAGCAAATGAAAAATGAACCTGTTAATGCGTGTTGGATTTTAAATTAGCCCACCGAGTAGATCTGTTTTTTTTTCTTCTATTAGTTCATATACCTCATTGCGCCACTATTGCAATGATCAGTAATATTGTATATGAGCTTGGTCTGAGATTGACTGGAGAATTGTGAGATCAGTGCACTTTCAATGCATTTTCTCTTCTAAACAGACTGGCATTTATTAGGTGAAAAATGTGGTCAGATCTGTTATGGCGAACTAAAATTTTTAAAGCGTTGTTATCTAATAAATCATTGTGATGCTCATATAATTTTTTTTTTTTAGATTTCCAACAATCTCTCTCTCTCTCTCTCTCATATATATATATTTCAAGTAGATGGAGCTCATCATCCTGGCAAAGTAAAATTCTGATTTTAAACCGCCGTAAATCCAGACAAAAATATCCAGAGTAGAACCCCAAAAGGTGGTTGGCTATCAATGCCAGCAACCTCCCAGCCACTCCTGCAGCCAAGCTGGCCTCAAATGTAATGCCCTGTATTCCTTTGGATCTGGTGAGTTTAATCGAGATTGGGGCCATGTGGTCTGTGAAGTGCACAACCTCTACATATAATCACCCATGCCTGCACGTTAGGGAGGTCACTCCAGATTTACCACTAGGGGACTGAATAATTTTAACCAAACAGGGTGCTACCTTTCTTTCACATGATAGATGGATGCCTACCATACATATATATGTGAAAGAGATAGAGAGGAATAAAAATGCAATATAAAGAAACAGGCTTGGTGGCTGGACAATGAGCAACAATGAATTCTCGACCAAAAGGTATGTAGAGATTGACAGATGCAAAATTTACTGAGAAAGAGCAAAGGAAAGATAAAAAGAAAGGGTGCAGTAAGAAATATTGGTGTATTTCTTTTGTTTTTCACATCGAATATTAATCCATGTTTGCATAATATTTCAATAAAAAAACTGGACAGACAACGAAGATATAAGAAAAGAGAATGAGACCCACATGAATGGGGAGGGAAGACCAGAAGCAGGAGATAAATGGATCACCTTAATTGTTTCTTGGGTCCCACTAGCAATAATAATAATGATGATGATAACAATGATGATGAAGATAATAATAATCATAATAATAATAATAATAATAATAATAATAATAATAATGATGATGATGAAAATAATAATGAAGATGATAATAATGGTGAAAATAACAATAATAATAATTATAGTTATGATAATAGATGGCATGGTCGAGTAACGGATTGCGGCTTGGATTGAGGAATCGGAGAGCATAGTTTGAATTCCAGTGGAGTTCATTACATTCAATTATGTGCTAATACCCTTAGGAAAGATATGAATCCATCCCTTCTCCCTCCAGCTATGAGTAAAATAGCAGGACAGATTGGGTTCTATAATCTTTGGTGGCAATCAGTCTAGGAGAAGGAAAACTTTGAATTCAAAACTGTATGTATCCCTCTTGAAGCACATACTATACAACTAACAAAAAGGATTGTTTGTTCAATGACCCCAGCTACGGTTGACCTCTTTCTTTTTTCTTTTTTTTATTTATTATGATAATTATAGTCTTGCTGAAATGTTACAGTTTCTGTTTTTATGAGAATTTATCTTCCCCCTTGTTGCTTTTTTTAATTATTTTTTCACCTAATACAAAGGCCCAAGCACCACTCAAGGTAGAGAGTTACTGACTGATGTTGCATGAACATAAGGTGGAAGAGGTAAGAAGTGCAGATTATGAGGCTATATGAGAAAGATAACAGTTTGAAGAGGTTAAAATTGTAAATGGGGAAAGCATTCTCTCTGGAGTCTGTTCCTCAAAGTAGCAGTTCTTGGAAAGAAACTGTCCAAATGAAACTTATTTTTTACTAATGGAATATGAAGAAATGGAAGTAATTCATCTCGATGTACATGATATGGCAAGTGTTAGCCGTGAAAGTCAAGACTGAGGAATATAGCTCACCAGAACATTTGCCATGAATATAACAATAGACTAGCGAGAGGTATGTGATGTTTTGTCTGTAAGAAAAGGGTTTTAGAGCAGCAAAAAGTAATGCTTTTTGATGCTTTTGAACTATATCAAGGCTAGAATGGTTGGACTTGGCAACTCCAGCCCTGACATGACAGCAGTGCTCCATTTTGGGTTTAATCTAGCTATTGAGAAAGATAAAGCATAGCTTTTACCAAGTTATAAGCTTGATATGAACCAGTCAGGGTCAAATACAATGGTATAAGATGAAAAAAAACAAAAAAAAAAAAAAAAGATAAAAAGATTTAAAAAAAGAAAAAAGAAAAAAAAAAAGAAAAGAAAAAAAAGAAAAGAAAAAAAAAGAAAAGAAAAAAAAAGAAAAGAAAAAAGAAGAAAAAAAGAAAAAGAAGAAAAAAAGAAAAAAGAGAAAAAAAGAAGAAAAAAGAGAAAAAAAGAAGAAAAAAAGAAGAAAAAAAAAGAAGAAAAAGAAAGAAAAAACAAAGCAGGAATGATTGAGAATTTATTTTAAAAGAAAAATTATGCCCATGCTTTAAACTATGGCCAGATTTTAGGCTAAAATCAAAGCCAAACATATGGACAAGAGATTTAAATGTTTTCATGCATTTGGAACATAAAGTATTGCTCATAGAAGCGTTCTTCTCATTTAAAAGACTTTCACAGACACTGCCAACTGTGAGCAGAGGACCAACTAGATGGACAAGGTAATCGATGGACAACTGCCAGGCCAACAACTTTCTCCTAATGGCTACATCGGGAGCCTGGGAAGGAAGACAGGAAATAGCAAGGGAGTTGGTGGGGAAAAAAGTCCTGAAACAGCAGGTAGGAATATGCTGACAGAACGGACTCAAAATGTTGTTGCTACTTAATGGGCTCAATGAATAAATACATTTTCTATAATATTTAATAATAGCAAAGGACAACCAAAAATTGTTTTGCAGCATGTCTACACAAACCGGTTCCCTGACCTGTTTGAATTTTGGTATGCAC
>OZ038487.1:39427519-39542519 GCA_964036315.1 Acanthosepion esculentum
TGAACCAAAAAAAAAAATAAATAAAAAATAAAAATTAAAATTAAAATCTGCTGCCAACTATGAAAAGGAAATATCAGAAGAAAAAGAAAAAGAAAGAAACTACGAGAAAAAAAAGCAAAAAAAATCTACAAATTTTATTAGAGATACAGGATTATTTTCTACAGATGTTTGTGAAAGAGTCACAAAATTGGAGGTTTCTTTTCTCGCACTTCTCACATGCAGAACTCTTCTGGCGCCATCTAGTCAAATTTAGTCTTCAAAAATTTAAATGCAATGCCAATTGCTATCTACTGCCTTCCTGATTCTTCTTCTTTTGTTCTTGCTCTTTAGTAATGTTTCTGTTTTTGTAATTCTTCCACAACCAGTAACCCATTGTATCTCAGTGGGTTTACTGCCTCGCTTGGAATGAACTCAATAAAAAAAAAAAAAATAAAAAAATAACCCCGATTTTAAAAATTTTATGAAAATAAAAAGATTCATCTCATCTCAGTTTGTGAACTGTACTATTGTCTAAATAAACCAGAAGCCCAGTGATGCATGTCAATCATTAACTTTCTCAAATTCTCCTCTCTATTAAAAAGATCGAAGTAAGTTTTTTGTTTGTGCCATTCGTAAAACTTGAGATATGAGATTTGACATTCTCTCTTCTCCTCCTCTCCAAAAAAAAAAAAAAAAAAAAAATTTAAATAGAGCAAGACTAACATTGTTAACCATTTATTGAGAATGTAGTTATATTTAAATTAATCTTCATTTCTATAATCTTGCCTTGTATAATTTTATTTTTATAATCTATCGTCAAATCAATAGTGTCCTGGAAAAAGAAAAATGAAGTCAATCAAGCATAAAAAATGATTACTAACATAAGCAATTAGCAAAGTTCATTGAAAGCAATCTTTTTTGAAACAAAGAAATTTCAATTTTACGATTTGCAGATGAAATTCTTATAGGTGTTAGTTTCAAAACAATTCCATTAAAAAAAAGTTAATATAGTGGCACTAGTTACTAATGTCAATAAAAAAAAAAAAAAAACAATATTTTGGTTATTGCTCATCATGCAATAACTTCCAGAAAGAGGGGTCTGTTGGAGTTAATGTAGTCCCTTTAGTTAGTTTCCCATGTTGATGGTCAGAGAATGGTAAATATTCAAAGGTTTCTTTGCTTCTTAGGCTATCTGCACCAAAGATTACAAAATTCTTGCTTTGGTTTGGTTTGTTTTGTTTTACGGCATATCAAAACCTCAATGAGTCATTTAATGCCGACAACTTTTTTTTTTCCTGGTAATATTTTTGTTTTGTCAAAAATCTATTTCTGTTAATACTTTTTCCTCAAAAATGTATAGCCGGCAACATTATCTTTTCAAAAATGTATAGCCATCAAAATTAATCTTTTCAAAAACGTTTTATCAGAGGCCTTGCTGTTGGACGTAGTTTATCGTCATACCCAGGATGCGGACATAGTTTATCGTCATACCCAGAACTCAATTCTTGCTTTGTTGGTGTAAAATGAACTAAAAAAAAATTTAAGAAATTAATTCTGAAAACTTTAGGTTTGTGTTTTTTGCAATATAATCAGATTCATTTTTTTTCTGTTGTGGATGGTGTGTGTATTTTTACTATGCTTTTGCAAGAGTGGCCGCATGTTTTTTTTGGTTTTTTTTCCTTTTAGCACAAAAGGCTGTTGAGTTTCTATATAATAAAGGCATTAACTCATCTGATAGTTTGTCTAACTGAACAGCAGCCAGGTCTTTTTGCAAAACAATGACAAGCACTATAGATGAAAAAAGTTGTGCTTAAAGAAATTGGTTGTATTATTTCTGCCATCACTAAACATTTTTGTAAACAAATTGACGAGTGGCCTGCGATTATAAACAATTTTTTTTAAAGAATTTTTTCCTGCATTTCAAGCTTTGTTTATTCATCAGCTGATAAAATAGCCATTTTATCTTTTGATTCATATAATTGTAACTCTTGTATAGCAACGAAGAAGAAATTTTTGCATCAATTTCAGCAGGTAAACCTACGATAAAAAAAATTATTGCTGAAATGCCAATATCACTAACGTGTATCGCGCATAACATGTGCAACGTGTCTAACATCTTGTATAGAAAACCAACTTTTACTGTTATCTACATTAATTATGGTGCCTTAATTGTAACATTCAATAAATACTTTCTTTTATTGTAATAGTCAGTAAACAAATTCTGAGGCTGCTGATGTGACATTCTTTAGTTCCACCCTTCCATTCTTTAGACATTTATAACCAGGACATGTCATGCTAATTCGCAGGAGTCAAATCATCCCCATTTTCATCCATATTCAAAATGTAAGGAGAAAGTTCCAGTCTTTTTCTTCTCAAGGACTGCTACTTTGTGGGACAGACTTCCACGTGAATGTTTCCATGAATACTACGATCTTAACCTGTTCAAGTCAAGGGTCAAATCGTTGTCCTCATACCCTTCACTTCCTACCACCTCCTCTTTCATTCATATCAAATACCACATTCATAATAACCATTTCAACACACACATTCTACTCTGAGTATCAATGTTCTGACGAGATACATTCATTAGTTCCACCAGTTCGGGCCTTTACAACTAGGACCCACGATGCCACATGTACAGGATCGAATCCTCCTCCTCCCCTTTGTATTCTGTTAGTAAGAAGGAAATTCGATTCAAACTGCTTCTTCCTAAGAACTGCTACATTGGGGAACAGAGTTCCACCTGAATGCTTCAATGAGTGATTGATGATTTTTATGGTTTATCAACCTATTGCAGGTTATTTCAAGCCAAAAAATATTTTTAGAATGCAAGAATTATTTGGAGATAATAATGATTTACTGAAGATACTGAGCTATTACATGACATCCGTCCTTCTTTACGACAGCGAATACTGGATGATTTCCTCAAGGATGAAGGAGAGACTCAAGGCAACGGAGATGTGGTTCTACAGAAGGATGTTGAGGATTTCATGGACCGAGCATGTGAGCAACGATGAGGTCCTGGAGAGGATGCAGACAAGGAGGAGGCTCACGCTTGATATCAGGAAGAGGCAGCTGAAGTTTCTGGGACACATAATGAGGAAGGAGGGCCTGGAGAATCTGATACTCATGGGTCGAATAGAGGGAGAGAGAGAGAGAGACAAGGGAAAACAATGTGTGACATACCTGGTGGGCTTAAGCAAGTGGATGACAGAATGTGGTCTTGGGGAGGAAACAGATGCAAGGAACTTGCTGAGAGCTGCAAGGGATAGAGGGAGGTGGAGAGACATGATCGTCTACGTCTTGAAAGGTCATGGCACATAAAAAGAAAGAAAGATACCAGACCTACTAATTAACCCATAACTGGGTGGAGAAGAGATGGATTCATACCTTTCCCAAGGGTATTTGGGTGCAAGTGAATATAATGAACCTGATTGGAATTAGAACTCTGTTCTTCAATCTCCAATTCTGGAATGCTTCTTTGAATATTATAATCTTAACTGCTTCAAATCAATGATCAATTTTCACTTTCTGCCCCGTCCACTTTCACATACTTAGTTCATCATAACCATTTTTGCAGTAAGATTCTATCTTTAGTATCAGCGTTCTGACTAACTACATTCCTTGGTTTAAACCGTTCAGGTGTTTACAGCTAAGACCCACCAAGCCATGTATACTGGATTAAATCATCGTCAGATCCTTCATATTCTATTGGTAAGTTCCACACAGACAGCTCCACCCCCAAGACCACTGCTATTATATGAAACAAACTTCTACATGAATGCTTCCCTTAATAATATAATCTTAATCTCTTCAAGTCAAGGGTCAATCATTATCTATTCTCCTTATCCTCAGAATCTTCACTTCCTGACACCTCCTCTTACATTCATATCACTCATCTCATTCATCATTACCATCTTAATAAGTAACCCATTACCTTGAGTGGCTCTAGAGCATTGTATTAGATGAAATTTAGTAAAGAAACTGTTGTATACTTAAAGAGGTTACAAACAGACAAAGGTACTACTCAAGTGAAGGAACAGCAACATGCATGTGGATGAAAGAAAGAGAGGTTTATTGTAAAAGAGAATACACTACTGAAAAACAGGAAATCAGGTAGCAGGCTAGTAATTCCTGAAGCAAGGATATCTACCAACCACCCCATGCAGTCAGATGTGGTACAAGACCGAATTTAATGTGGGGTATCCAAGTCCGTAGGCTCGGACAAAAATTTCCTGTATAAAATGGAGTTGGGTAGCTGTTTCCCCGAGAAGAGACTGCCCTTCGACATAGCCTTGTCTTGGTTCTTCTCTGCCCAAAGGCAGAGAGTTCGAGCAGCACAGTTGGAGATGAATCTCCAACTAATTGCCGAAGTAAGGATATTTACCAACTGCCTCACGTGGTCAGATGTAGCACAAGGCAGAATTTAACATGGGGTGTCCGAGCCCAAAAGCTCAGGCAAAACTTCCCCGTAGACCCCATATAAAATGGGGTCGGGTAGCTGTCTACTATCTCAGCCTCATCTGGTTTACTCTCTGCCTTCGGGCAGAGAGTTCGACCAGCATAGCTGGAGACGAATCTCCAACCAATTGCCAAAGGAAGCCCCCTGGTATATCCTGTGCCCACTACACATAGCTCTACCGATATAGTCAGTCCCCACGGGCGATAGGGAGTGTGGGACATTCCATTACAACAGAAACATTGCACTTAAGAATCAGGTATTCATTATCCATTTTTAAATAATTATAGAATTCATAGAGAAAGTTTAATATTTCTATATTTTCTAATGCTGTAATTTATATGCTAACGATGTGTAGTTGAGCATAAGTAATTTTTAGAAATGTCAAAACAAAATGTCTTTTAGCAGAAGAGTTGTTTAAAGTTATTTCTATAGGGTCTTCATTTTATAACAGCTTTAATAATTAGTCACAGTTGCAATTAGTATAATAAACTTGTGTTAAAATTTAAAAACTACAATTTACATTTTTACAACAAAGTTTTTGGATGTAAACAATGTGTGTAAATTGATTTTCACTGGATTTTTCTTCTACCATTTGTATCCTTTTAGGACATTGGTGCTCAGTTTCCTCTCCGTTGTAGCTCATAAAATGTTTATGTCTTTTTTCAATCTCTCCTAAACCCTGTTCTGGCAACCATTTAGAAAAGCTCACTAGGAAGGTTATGCACTGTCTTTCTCTGTCCCTCTTGCCTTCAATATATCATGTGAGTATCAAATTTAACCACTTAATTGCTGTTGTTCCTAGATCCACTCTGATCCTGGGTTGTAGCACCTGTTAGGGTCCCAGCTATGGGCAAATAGTGAACCCCGCCAAACAAAACACTACAAAAGTATAAGAATACATTTTTATAGTAAAAAATTTACCAACAATATATAAATACAGATTGTTGCGACTTCGACAAAATCAATTTAAAATACTACCAGACAACCAACATGAATAATTTCATGACATTAATCTATATAATATCCAAATATTCCTTAAATCAAACCCTATCCCAAAATATAATTACAACATAAAACACACATCACCGCCTCCAGTAATTATGTCCACACAAACATGTATATGCACAAAATCTGAGTATCATCTACCACGTATTCAATTGTGAAAGCAGAATAAGATTTATTATTTCCAAGCTTCCAAGAAAATTAAATTTCATCATTCCTCTTTCCCTCATTATTACCTAGAAATTTCAACAGTCTCTTTCTGATGTTATGCATGTGTCTTCCTTTTCTCTAAACTTTGTCGTTGATCACATGTTTAGTCTCAGCAGCCTTCTGTAAAACCACATTTCTGTTGCTTCAAATCTCTTCTTCATCTGTGAGGAGCTTGTCCAGCATTCAGTGCCATATGGGAGATCTGAGCAAGGAATAACATTCTCAATAACTCTTCAACTCTCCCCTTTGACTAGAACTGTTTTGAGAATTTAGAAGATTTGTTTATTTTTAAACTGAAATAAATATATTATGTAACAGTTCAGTCCTCTTTTCTTTGTTTCTAATGAAATTTTCCTGTTTCTTAATACTTTGCTTAGCTTTCTTTCTACCTCAGTGAGCCTTTGGTTTTCAGCATGGCACTTTCAGTCTTCGGTTAAAACACTTCCAAGATATTTAAATTGTTGTATTTATTGGATTTTCGTATTTCTACTCTGAATGTATCTTTTCTTAATAAATAGTATTATTATTAGAAAATTTCATATAAATAGACACATATCTGATACAGGGAAAATTTGTACGTTTTAGTCAATATCATTGCTCACTGTTAAAAAGGAAGTAATTACAAGCCTGTTGATTTAGAAAAGATGTCCTGTAGTAGCATCTTTTGGCCTTTCCTCTTTAGGTAAAGGGAGTTGCTAAGTATAGATTTGTTGAGAAGAACTGATATTTTTTTTGAAGTGACTGACTACAGCCTGTTGCAAAATGAGACTTTGCAACAGGGTGTAGTCAGTCACTTTAAAAATACCAGATCTTCTCTACAAATCTTTACTTAGCAACTCTATTTGTGTTTAGGGGGATACAAACTTGAATGTTTTTTTAATTTAGTCAAGACAACAGCAATTGGATGAAATTACTATTTTTATACTTTGTGATCTGTCTGATGAACTTTTAATCAGAATTTAATTTCAGATTTTAATTTTAGCAGCTTTTTCTGAGAGGCCACCATATATATATATGTTAATCTTTTTGCAAGGCTTTTGACATATTTATTTTTAATATTACAACCCATCTAAGTAGTTATTTACATTGTTGTCCTCATCTTTATTGCCATATTCATGGTGTTTTGACCTTTATACTCTCTGGCCTTCTTCAGGTGATTGGAATTTCGAACCAATCACATTATTTCATCCACTGGGGTAGATTGCAGATGTGGTAAGAAATATAAAGGAGAAACAGAAAAATCAGTCATAGCTGACCATATATGGAGGGAAAAGTGAGATCACCACCTCCTGTGGGATGAAGTTGAAATAATAGTCAGAGAAGATCACTGTAAAATACGGAAAGAATACTATGCTAGGCCACAAAAATTTCCTAAGCTGGCCAAATATAGACATGTATAGAATACAGAGTTCTAGAGAAAAACAATAACAAAAATGATTACAGAACATTAGGTTTGTAAGTCCCAAAAATTAATACAGTGATGTCCTCGAGATATGCTCAGTAGATAAAAGTATTGGTTGAAGTAATCCAGTCACTTGACCCAAAGAGTTAGGAGTTCAATACCTGGCTACAGCAGAGGTGAACAATAACTTGGAGAGTTGAGTTCAAGGGAGATAACTGATACTGAGATATCCAGAAGAGGCATGGCACATAGAACTAGAACAATCTACCCTGTTGGATGAAATAAACGGTTATGTTTGAAATTTCAATAACCTGAAGAAAGCCAGAGTGTACAACAGCCGAAACATTGTAAATATGGCAACAGAAATGAGGACAACAGTCCAAAGAATGTAAATAGTGTAAATAATGACAATACCTCATCTCAGAAATATAGACAGACAATCTAAGTAGATCTTTTTTCAAAACACTGCCAAAAGAATGAAGACTGAATAAATACAAACTACATCAAACAAGCAGATTCAGGAGTCACTTGACAAATCTAATTAAGAATCTAATGAATCGCCCAGAATTAGACGAGAAATAGATGAAGAACAAATGCCACTGTCACTTTTTCTGGCACCAAAATAAATGCAATTTTTATGATTAAAATTGTCACTTCTGCTGGTACCAAAAAATGCAATTTTTTTAATAAAATAGTCACTTTTGCTAGTTCCAAAAAATGAATTTCTTATGATAAAAATTGTCACTTTTGCTGGTACCAAAAAATGCAATTTTTTAGGATTAAAATGGGGCCAGAACAAGTAATAGAAATGCAGGAAAACCTATGCCACTGTTTCACAGATCATACAAAATTATTCAAAGAAATGCAACACGAAGAAGTTCTTCAAATTTTAGAAAAGGATGATCTACATGGAAAGGATATATGAATAAACCATAACCTGTATAGGAAGAGTTTTTATGTGAATAGGAATACAAATGAATACATGGGTATAGAACAGTGATGCATTTTTTTTTTTTATATATATACTGCATTTATTTAATTTGTACAGCAAGATGAATCAACAAGATTAGAAAGACCTACATGGATGTATTATCAGCAGACATAACCATAACAACGTGTGCTATGTAGATGATACTATGTTTATGGTAGATTTTTTTTTCCTTTTGACAATGAGGTTCACTCTTTACAAGGCCTAGGGGCTGCTTGAGGCAGAGGATTATGTTTATAGAGGCAATTTGCACAGATAGGAGGGAAAGATAATGGTTAACCCTAGATATGAACAGGTTAATATTGTAGTGATCAGGGAAACTTGGGAGTCGGTTCCATAGAGCAAGGGTTCATGGGGAGAAGCTGCTTGAGTGGAACTTATTTCTCACCAATGGAATACAGGAGGAATGAGAGTGGTTTGATACTATGTAAGTGGCATGGCATGTCCTAGCCGCAAAGTTTTGAACTGGTGGCACCAAAGAATGTAATTTGTTCAAAGACTTTCCATGGAAGTGGCAATAGAGAAATGAGAAGCTTGCCATATCCTTCCTGTGAGAGGGTGGAGAATAATTCGTAACCCACAAGGGCTCAGAGTTGCTTTCAAACTATCAAAACTGGAGAATGAGGTCTGGGCAGCTCTAGCCCAAATATGGCAACACTACACTTTTGGGCCTGAACCGTCTCTTGTAAACATAGAAGATAGTGGAATCAGGTACTTACTGGAGTAATACAAGGAGCTGACCATTTTATTTGTATCCTTAGCAATGAATTGTATGCAGTAGTGGCATCATACCGGTTCGTGCAAAGCTATTCTTAAAATTATAAAAGCTTAGCGATCTGGTTTGTTGGGATTATCTAAAAATAACTTTGTATATTAATAGTGGATACATAACTAAGAATATCCGTCAGTTCTGTGCTATGCATGATACACATTTAGGCGATCATGTATCTTTCAATACATGACTGATGAGGCAGATTTTTTTCCTGTGGTTAGTTGCCATTTCTTTTTACGATAGACCAGTTGCCATCCAAGGCTATAGAACCCGGTCTGTCCCACTATTTACCCATAAATGGTGGGGAGAAGAAGAGGATTCATACCTTTCCCAAGGGTATTAGCACATAAGTGAATGTAATGGATTCAACTGAAATTTGAACTTGGCTCCCTGATTCCTCAATCTGAGCCACTATCCATTACTCCATCGTAATACAGTAAGTTCTGCGGAGATTGAAAGCGGGCTGTCTGTGATGAACATAATTTATTCTGACAAAAGAAATCATTTTGAAGTTAAAAATGGGGCAAATCTTTCTATATTTCTGAGATGAGGTATTATGTACACTATTTACATTATTTGGATTATTGTCCTCATCTTTGTCACCATATTTATTACGTTTCGGCAGTTGTAAGCTCCAGGCTTCTTCAGGTGGTTGGAATGTTGAACTGAACACTTTATTTTGCTCACTGGGGTAGACTGTTCTAGTTCCACGTGCCATGTTTAATGGATGTCAGTTATCAGTTATCTCCTGTTAATTCCCTTCTCAAACTTCTCCACTGCCTTAACTAGGTATTGAACTCACACTGTTTGTCCTCAAGGACACATGGCACAGTGGATAAAGGCGTTAGTTAGATACAGTGACAGGACCCAAAGCGTGGGAGTTCAATACCTGGTTAAGGCAGTGGAGAATAAATAAATGTTTTCTATTAAATTATCAAAATTGCTTAATTCTTTTCGATAACTATGATTTGTCTCCATTTTCTGATTGAAAAGAAAATAAGTAGAATAAGTTCCTAGAGAATATCTGCCTTTATAGAACTGATCTCTGGAAATTTGGGATGCTATTATTGATTGTATATATGAGTTCCACTTGAGGTTAGGTGCGAGTTTGACCCAATAGTCTTTCAAGGCATGGTGTCTCCCCAAGGGGACATTGAAAAGGAAAACTGAAAGGACTATTAGATAATGTAGATGAAAATAAACAAAAATGACTAACCATTAACTGTAAGAAAACAGAAAGCATGTAGAACAGAATACATAGGCTAGACAAAAATGGCAAACTCTACTATACTGGTCAGAACTTTGATAACCCAAACTGAGTGGGTGTGTCTTGAACATCACGGTTGTTGAATCCTGACAGTGATGAAGTGCCTTTGTCTAAGTTTTAAGACAAAAAAAAAATGCACAAAAACTAAGAGTCCTGTTGCAGGAGTAGAGAAGTCAAAATTTGACATGTACAAGCATTCCACTCCCAGATTCTATTTGGGTGCCATGGTTTCAGCCGAGAGACAAACCATGACATGGAGAGGATGGGTAGCTGGCTGAACTGTTGACACCTATTCTCTCTGACTCTTTCCTTCTTGCTTCCATTAAGAAATGAAGCCTTCTAAAATAAAGTGAGTCAAAAAGAAACCCAAAGAAATCTGTTGCGGATTCAGTCTGTGATGCAAGACTGGGTTTCCTACAGAGGAATTGCCGTTGAAGGAATTTAAATTCATATAATTACATACGACAGAGAGGGTAATACAGAAGTCCAAGAGGGTATAGTGAAAGGTGACTTACAAAGGGTGGACAAAGTGTTAAAAAACCAAAAATTGTCTTTAGAAACAAAGATAAAGAATGTTGAACTGTTTGTCCAGTTAACACTCCTCCCAGGTCTTTTGAATAAGAGTAGATGTTTATCTCTTGTTTGCTATTTAGGATTGGGTTTCCATTTCTCCCTGAAGTCTACTTCAGATCTATGCTCCTAAAGCTTGTCCCTTCTTACGCTAACATAACTACAAGCAATAACCATCTACCTTGAGTGGCTCTTGGGCCTTGTAGTGGGCGAATATTAATAAAATTAAAATATCGGACAATTTTGATAAAAATGAAGAGAAAACTTAAGTGACAAAGTTTTGGTTGTACCAATTAACGTTGGAAATAACAGATTATCAGAGATTATGCAATAGACGAGGACGTTTTGAAGAGATTATGACCGGCAAAGAGACCGATGCAGACTGTCAGAAGAAGAAACAAACAAAGAAAACAAAGCCGAAATTCTGGCAATACATGATGAGGAAAGAAAGCTTGGGGAATTGGATACTCATAAGGTACATTGAAAGCAAAGGAAGCAACACGTTCAAACAAATGTATGGCATAGCAAATACCAAAAATACAAAGGTGAATCATAAATGAGCGAGCATTGGTGAAAGCAACAAAATAGAGGAAACTGTGGTGGGCCATGATCACCCACATCCTATAAGCACAGACAATATATATATATATGTGTGTGTGTGTGTGTGTGTGTGTATATAAGGGGGAGAGAGAGAGAGTGTGTGTGTGTATATAAGGGAGAGAGAGAGAGAGTGTGTGTGTATATAAGGGAGAGAGAGAGAGAGAGTGTGTGTGTATATAAGGGAGAGAGAGTGTGTGTGTGTGTGTATATAAGGGAGAGAGAGAGTGTGTGTGTGTATATAAGGGAGAGAGAGAGAGAGTGTGTGTGTATGTGTGTGTATGTGTGTGTGTGATCTGCTAAAATAACCAAGGTTGAAATAGTCCCCTTAGAAATTATATTTTAACACTTGTTAGACACTGGCAAGAGATAGATTAAATTCTTATCTCTGTGAGGAATTATAAATATGATTCCTTGTATTGCAACAGTATTTCTGTCTTTGTGTGGTCTGATTCTATAGCAAGTGTCAGAAAACAGTTTGCACTGGCATCAGAGATCCAGCAGTCCCTGCAGAAAATCTCACCACTTCAGGCAATATGATAAATGATTTTAGAAATCCCACCAGGTTAATGGGCAGCGGTTTCTGCAACAGGTAAGAAAATGAAATACAGGCCAACAGCAATTAATGCCTTCAGCATCAATTTCTTATTTGCTTTTTTTTTTCCACTTATTTGTTAGCAATAATGAAAGCAATAGGGATTTTGTAAAGTTTGAACCCAACTAAATATCACTAAATTTATATGGTATTTGTCTTATGTTGACGTTTACAGATCTTTTAGGTTTAGAATTATATATGCTAAGATTTAGAGATCTTTTTAGATTGCATTTATTTTTCAATAAATCCTTCAAACACAAGTGTAGTCTCTGGTGTTTCTTTCCAAATTTTATCTCAAAAATTCATCTTATATTTAAATATAAGATGAATTTTTGAGATAAAAAAATGATTTAGTTACATCTGAGTGCAGAAGATAAAATGAAGACAAGGTGCACATTTCAATAAGGGGGACTTTACATAATTAATGTTCTTTGCCAGTGAAGATGTTAAGTAGAAAAAAAAATACATAGAGATTTGCCAGAGATTAAATAGTATTGCTAAAAATCATGAGTGGAGGACAAAATGAAAAAGTGCAAATTTCAACAAGAGAGACATTATATAATGTTTTTTTTTTTTTTGGCAGTCAACAGGTAAGGTAGTTCAAATGTTAATCAACATCTTCTGTCAATCTGATAATTTGGATCATGATAAATTAGGGTGTGGTCAACTTTCCACTCTCCCCTGAAAATAACTGACATCCATTAAAGCAGAGGTTCCCAACCTTTTTTTACATGGCGGCACACCTATCAAAAAATTTAAATATTTTCCACTCATAAAGTCTTTTTGAATTGAGCGGTGTCATCATGATTAAGAAATTGAATGCCTTTATTAAACAAAATGAAATTAAATGGCTTCTAGTTATTATCTCTTCGCGGCACACCAGTAATCACTCCGCGGCACAGTGGTTGGGAACCGCTGCATTAAAGTATTAAAATACACAAGAATTTTTCTGTAATTTCATTTCAAAATTGATGTTTGCATTTGCTTTTTAATTCTGTTATTACTAAAAGGACAAGAGACTAGAATTACTCTCAATTCTTTTCTCTTTGAAAGAAAAAAAAAAAAAGTTCCGTATATTTGTTTCAAAGCAAGCAAATGCTAGTTTTTATACACTCATGAGAAAAAGATTTCAACAATTCTCTTTTTTTCTGGTTTTGTATGACAACAATACGAGTTCCCTTTCTCAGGGGAAATTATTTTGCCAAATTCCTACATAATTGTTTGAAGATCAGAGCTAACAGCATTAAAAGAAACAAAAGAAAAAGTCATGCAGCCTTCTGAAGAGGGTATCTTATATAATTACAAAATGTTATCAGGAGATATTTCCTGAATGCAAATCTGCTCAACTTCCAAATTTTTTGTTAAAATTTAAATTCAGAGTTAATAGGTTTTTGTCACAAAACAAACAATGAGGAATAGACACGGGCAGACGAATGAAGAATTGACACAGATAAACAGACAAATGGAGAAACTGACATTGGTGGACACACAGATAGGAAACTGACACGGGTGAACAGAGAAAGAAAGACAAATAGGGAAACTGACATATGTGGACAAAGAAAACAGAGAATCTAACAGGGATGGACGAGTGGACAAACAGGAAACGGACATAGGCAGACAGACAGACAGAAAAACGCGAAACTGACACGGTGGACAGACAGATAAACAAATGGGAAACTGACATGGGCCACAAACAGAGAAATGCGAAACTGACATTGGTAGATAGACAGTGAAACGCGAAAATGACATTGGTAGACAGACAGTGAAACGCGAAAATGACATTGGTAGACAGACAGTGAAACGCGAAAATGACATTGGTAGACAGACAGTGAAAATGACACTGGTAGACAGACAGACAGTGAAAATGACACTGGTAGACAGACAGACAGTGAAAATGACACTGGTAGACAGTGAAAATGACACTGGCAGACAGACAGACAGACAGTGAAACGCGAAATGACACAGACAGACAGTGAAACGCGAAATGACACTGGTAAACAGACAGACAGTGAAACGCGAAAATGACACTGGTAGACAGACAAGGCAGCGAACGGCCACGGGTGGACAAACACAGAAACGCAGAACTGACACGGGTGGACAGGCAGAGAAACGCGAAACTGACACGGGCAGACAGACAGACAGACACACGCGGAATTGACACGGATGGATTGACAGAAACCCATCAAACGAGAAGAGAGACAGGTGGACAGAAAAACTGGAACCAGACAGGCCGACAGATAAAAAGAGAAGAAATAGACTCGCAGCTATATCCGCAAACAAGCATTATACTAGCATCCTGTATCTCTTACGCATGTGTAAGTGTGAGACGCAAACCAAACACTTTGATGTGGGTCGTGTTTTTTTACGAGAGACAGTGGAAGATGCCTGTCTAACTGACTATTATGTTTGTGAAAAAGAATGAAAAGAAAAAAAGGGGGATAACCTTAAATTTAAGAACATCAGAACTTGTGTAAAACTAGTATTAGACAGGGGTGTTTATGTTTTATGCGTAACGTGCAAGTTGAAAGTAAGTGGCCATTGGAAAGAATGCATTTATTTAGTAGTATTTCTCAGCTAACATGAGTGTCCAGCGAGAACGATAAACGAAGTTAAACACGGACCTAAGTAGGTAAAGAACGCGGAATGACAAAGTGGTAACGGTGGGAAACGAGGGACGGAAGCCAGGAAGAAAAGAGCCACTGAACGAATGAGGATGTCTTGAACGAAGAAAGACAGAAAGAAAAAGAAGTTGGATGGGTGCGACCTCTTTCTTTCCTCTGCAATAACTGTAAAAATAAAAAGCTTTCGCCAATCTAAATGATTCGGGAGAAGTGAAAATTATTGTGTCAGACGAGCATTCTTCAAGAAGATAAATAAAAATAAACGACTGAACTGGTAAAAAAAAAAAAAAAAAAGCTGTAAAGTTAAAATGCGTGGAAGAAAAATAGATGAAAAAGAAAGACAGTTAAAAAAAGAGAAGAGCCAACCGACTGTACAAGGTTGAAGTGACAAATGTTCGACGATGCCTGCGTCTTTGTAGGACAAGATTTTTTTAAAAGGAATAAAAATAAACTAGGCTAGTAAAAGTATAACGAAAAGAAGAAAAAGGTGGCATAGAGTTGAAGATAATAAGAATATCAGATTATTAAAAGAAACCTTGAAGTGTGTGTATGTATTTCTTCCTTGGTAGCAGTACTTAAGGTTTACTATTATTAAGCAGCAGTTGCAGTAAGTACTTTGTTGGTCTGTGTGTAAAAAGAAAGTAAAAACAGTAGTAAAAAGGACAGTTCTGTTTTGCGTGAATATAAATAAGCAGGGATTATGTGAACATTTTTAAGGGGAAAAGGGAGACGAAAAACAGGAAGTTGGATTCTGTTGAGTTAAGGATTTTGTCAAAAGAAATACAACCTAAAAGGGAAAAGGGAAAATGAAGGCACGGTACAAGATATTTTATTTTTATTTTATTTTATTTTTTGACTGGAGATACATAAACAAACAATAGCATTGAAAATACAAAAGTATGGCACATGTCATGAGGAGAATATTGAGGCCTAAGACAAAAAAAAAAAAAAAAAAGAAAGACTATTTCTAATTTTTTAAAAAATAGTTCAAGAGACTTTTTTGGTCAACGCTAATCAAACGGATGTATGTGATTGTTGTACCAGTTTCACATAGGAGGGTAACGAACAAGCAAAATAAATAGCCATCAGAGAAGAAAGGAAAATTCAATGTGATCGATAACATTCACAACACATACGCACGATGCGCGTCAGGAAAAGTCATTAGTCAGATACGCGTACGCGCGCACACAACGTCGTATCGGTAATTTTTCTTCTTTTTTTTTGTTACATTTTTTGGCCAACCTATATATTTCAATTTCATGTCTGTTTATATTTATATAGTCTGTAAAAAAAGTAATGTAAAAAACAAAACAAGTCAATTAGGTCGGGTAAAAAATCAATGCATCGTACGTAGAAATAAATAAAATAAATGCATATTTTTCAAATACGGATGTACTGAAATGCTACAAGAAGAATGAAGAAAGACTGTGTAGCAGCCACAATGAAAGAAAAAAAGAAGCGAAGCCGACCTTGGAACTCAGCATTCGAAATCTTGACCACATGTGCAAAAAGCGATAAGCAACAAAACAAAACAAACTCAACCAGTACTGTGTGTGTGTGTGTGTGTGTGTGTGAGAGAGAGAGAGAGAGAGAGCTAAGATGAAGAAGAAAACTTAGTGAAATCAGGTATCGATTTGAGCAGACTCAAAGTGAAGGGAACAAATTAGAGAAATGAGCACAAAGAGAATTAGAGAGAAGTTAGATTGCAAAATAAATGACGAGAGAGAGCCGAACACCGAAATGAAAGAAAAGAAAGAGAACCGAAATGAGAGAGAGAGACAGATGTGAGAAAGAATGAGAGAGAGAGAGAGGGGGGAGGAGCTGGGATAAGGGAGAGAGAGAGAGAGAGAGAGAGAGAGAGAGAGAAACACACACAGACAGACATGTGAGAAAGAATGAGAGATAGAGAGATGCAAGCAAGAATGAAGAGAGAGAGAGACCCAACCATAACAATGATGACAACATCAGACGTATCGACAGATTTTTCTTTAAGGCAATATACGTGAAAGTAAAAATGAAATGTGATCTTTTATTTAAAAAAGTAAACAATAGACTCACTGTCATCAAGTTATGTAAAAAGAATCTTTTCGCACGATTAAATATTGATCAACAATAAAAATATTTTTTTTAAAATAAATAAATAAAGCATACACACAATTGTAACTTTTTTAGTCACAATCATCTTTTTAAATTAAAAGTGAAGATCTTAAAAAAAAAAAAAAAAAAAAAGCACATTTTAATGAAAAACTCTCCCCATAAAAAAAATTACTTTCACTTTCCAGTCGACAAACTACACATTTTTAATCTTTTGTTAAGAAATAAAAAATAAAAATTGACTTAACTTTTTAATAAAAAAAAAAACAAAATGAAAGTTCATTATTCAGTTTCTATATGTTTTTTGTTGTTCTTTCTTTATTCGACATGCCAGTCAAAATCTTGACTGTATCTATCAATCAAGCTTGCGAGAGAGATCTATCAATCAATCAATCGAACCTAAATCCATGAAGCCCTGAATCGCGTATATCATCAATCATTTCTATATATGCAGGTTTCCAGAAATCTGCCCCTCTCCAATATCGATTTGATGAACTAAAATTCGTTTATCTTGCGAAGCTATTTAAATTCTTTTGCCCTTTTCAAATTTCGAACTATTTTTTTGACATATTTTTAAGAAATATAAAAAAATCAACCAGCTTTTTTTTTTAAAGATCATTTATTCATTATTTTTGTCATCTTTATTTTTTATTTTCATACCAATATCTGAGAAAAAGTGCTCGTAGGTAAGTTTCTTTAAACGTACACAGTGTATGTACCGTATCTATCACTTTTTAGTTGTGTTTATTTTCTCCTACTTCCTTTTTTGACGTAAGAAGAAAAAGTAAAGAAAAATAAATAAGTAAATAAATAAATAAAATTAATTACCTACATTTGTTTGTTACAAATCGACAATATATTCGACTCACAAACCCAACCCAGTTTTGTAATTTATTAAATGTTTAGAAGATAAAAGTAAGATTTTATTTTTTAATTAATTTCTAAATTTCCTATTAAAACAAATTAAATTTTACTATATATATTTTTAAAAAAATACGCATTGCATTTATAGAATCAAATGGAAAAGTCTTGTTTATTTATATAGTGAAATGTACATGTGTTGTTAATCTGCTTTTTTTTTTAGTTGGCCTTTTGGCTTTTTTTTCCTTTAGTTTTTTTTTTTTTTTAGTGTAAAGAAAGTAAAAAAAGGAGATGATCCAACCAAATATGTGGCGGGGAAATAAATAAATAAATAAAAGTACAAAGTACATTAATTTCGCTTTTAATTTCTAAGTGCAACGATAGAAGATCAGGAAAGAAAGAAAAAGAGAAATTCTTTCTCATACGCTATTTTTCTCTCTTGGTAAAGAAAAAAAAAAGAAAGCGGAACTGGTTTTAAATAGAAAAGAACGTTGAACTAGATTTCAGCGAAGATTTTTATTATTAGGACAGAACTTGAAGTTATAGACATTTTCTTCATTATTTTATTTATTTATTTATTTTGCAATTTTACAAACGAAACAAATAAATACATGTACATTGCGACTTAAAAAAAATATATTTCTTTAAGAAGTTTGGTAAGGAGGGAAAAAAAGTATGAAAATAAATATTAAATAAGCTCTTTGAGATAAAAAGAAATCTTGTAACAACAACTAAAATACAACGGTTATGAACAACAGTAACAAAACATGACATTTTTGGTTCATTTACTTGCAATTTTTAACTTCGTCTTTTAAAAGATTAAAAAAAAAAGGGAGAACGTTTATGCAAACAGCATTTTAAGGGGTTTTTCCTTTAAGCTAAATATACTAAAATAAATTAAAAAGGGTAAGGTGGAAAAGCAGCAATAACAAGAACATAAAACATTGTTTTGCTATACACAGTATTATTTGTGTGTAACATGGTAATGTATATAGTGCGTGTGTGCACACATTTAACACACAACACAAAGATTTTATTTTTATTAAATATATATATATTTGTGTGTGTATATGAGATCAGAAAACATTGTATGCTAATAATACAGAAACGTATGTAAAAATGCAGGAGTTATATAGTCATATACAGATGTTTTTATTTTTATTTTATAATCGTATGGAATGAATGAATGAATGAAAATAATAATAAAAAAAAGGTTGCGAGAGAAAGGTAAGCCAAAGTAGAGTCCTACACTGAAGAAGTAGGTCTTCTTTTCTTTGACAAGAAAGAGCTGAAAGAACGGAAAAAGAAAGAGAAAAAGGAGGAAAAGAATAAAAATAAATTAAAACATAATACTTAAAATTAAAAAAAAAAAAAGGAAAGAAAGAAAAAAGAAAAGTCATGAAATCAAAAGAAAGAATTATTAAACAAAGTAAAGAGAAAGAAAGAATGATAGATTTTTTAAAACAGATCGGGTTCGTTAAAAAAGTACCCACTAAAAACTTATAGCCAATAATATTAATAATAAAATATTAATAAAGCAACAAAAATAGAAAAAAAAGTTAGAAGAAAGAAAGAGAAGGAAAGAAAGAGCCAATGATTACCAAGCCTTTATAAATAAATAGTAACGCACACATACCTACACATATATACATGCCTACACACACATAACACACCGTTACACATACTACTATCTTTATGAACATAGTTTTATATATGTATGTATGTATATACACAGTACAATACACACACAATTTCCTTACCTGCGCATGTTTGTGAAGGAACCCAAAACAGAACTATGAAGAGAAACAATAATTCCAACATGTTCTTTCAACCACCGACATCTATATGTAATACTGTCCTTTTGCCAAATACTACCGCTGCTACACACAACTCTTAACGCTGCAACCGCCGCCGCCGCCGCCACCCCGACTGCTGCTGTTGTTGTTGTTGTTGTTGTTGTTGTTGACGCTACAACTACCAATGCTGCTTCTCTCTATTCACATATCGATTTGTAGTATTGCTACTACTTTTAATATCCGCACACGGCTAAAGCACCAGTAGTAGTCTTCTTCACATAAGAACAGGCATTTGGGGGTGAGGGGAGGGTATCGCTAGAGATGGATCAAGTGACAGTAAGTCACAAAGTCTGCGTTTTTTTTCCTCTTACAAAAAAGCGAAAAAAATACAAAACAAATTTACTACACTACAGTTATTTAATACTTTTAACTTAATTAATTTAATAATGATGATGATGCTTTCTCGCCTGTTTCCTTTTCGGCTTTGTTATTGTTCTAGTAGTGAGTAAAAGACCAAAAAATAAAAATAAAAAAGAGACTTATTTTTAGTAACATTTTTTTTTTTTAGGTGATGAGTCCAGTCGTCTCTTTTTCGTTTCTTTTTATTTCTCTGTCTACTATAACTGCTGCTACTGCTACTATTAATGATGATGATGATCTCTCTTTCTCTCTCCTCTGTTCAGCTGAGAGCCTTTCCATTCATAAAATATGAGTTAGAATATAAATTTCTTTGCTTGTTTGGTCGGAATCTTTTATGTAGTAATAATGTGCGGTACCATTTTTTTTTTTTTGTTCCTTTTTTTTTTTTTAAATAATCATACTACTCAACTGCGTTTACTTTAAGTTTTCTGTTCCTTTCTTTTTTTAAATTAAATAAATCTATTTAAATTCGCTTTTGTTCTTTTTCTCTCTCTTTTTTTTTCTTTTCTTTTCCCGTTATGTGCGTGAAAAGCGCGTTGCTTTTTACCAAGCGCAAGACACAAGCATTTGAAAAGAGATGAGAAAGTGTTCGATCCCCATTTCTTCCTTTCATCTGGATCAGCTGCTTCACGTGATCTTATACAATAACGGCAAGAAACCTTGTTTGGTCCAATTTAAACCTTACTATTTTAAAATAAAGTTCTGCGAATAATTTCAAAGAAAGGTTTAAAATTTTAAAAGTAATAGTTTAAAAAAAAAATAATTCCCCCAGTCACGGAACAGGCTCAACAAATCAGGTCGAGAAAAACAATTTCTTTTATATTGGTGAATTTACAGTACACTTGAACAGAAAAGTAAAAGTTAACAAATGTCGAAGTAAGAAACAAAAGATGTGCATAACTAACATTTAAATACTAACTAAAAACTACTTACTAGTTAGTATTACTAAGTAATAATAATTCTAAAAATTTCCTAACATTGAAGCTAGTACTATGCTATGCTCCCTTTTCATACTTTGTAATTATTCGAAGAAGCAGCTGTTGTTGAACTTTGAACTAACTACTAAATGTTGATCATATAACTATAAAATTTATAAATGCTTTAGTTACTATTGCCAATAAGTAATTAGGTCTGCTTGAACATATATCTCCCTGGCGTTAATTTTTAAACTAACAGCGTCTTTTTTTATTTTTTTTATTTTTTATTTTTGCAATATGATCGCTTTGCTAAAAGTTCGCATATTTTTATTTTCAGAGGAAAACTTGGAAATTTTCATACATATTTCAGTGAAATTTTCACTTTTCAAAATTGTAGTCTTTTTTTTTTTATAAGTCCATACACTTCTGGCGTCAGTTTGTTTGAACTGACGGCGTCTTTTTTCTTTTTTTTTTTGGCTAAAAATGATCTCTATTTCCCAGAGACTCCACAAGAGGTTTAGGTTGTAACACAAGGTCGGTTTTCAACGTGAGGAAACCCGAGCGCGTACACTCGAGCAACTGGACAAAATTTACCCAACCCCCGCTTACGCAGCATCGGACACAAAGATTGTCTTAGCTGAACATAGTTGGACAATGCCACGGAACTGATACTATAATATGATCATAGACTCTGAGTGCCCCCCGCCACACTTTTTTTTTTTTTGCTATATGATCAATTTGCTTAGAGTTCGTATTTTTTTTAACTATTATTATTCCAGATCTTGGACATGTCACAACATATTTCTGTGAAATGTTCGCTTTCCAAAATTATAACTTAAAACGGCCCAGTGTAAAATGTAGCAAGAACGAGATGGATCCAAACACCAAAGAAATAGAACTACAGTAACAAATGTATATTATTATTATTATTATTATTATTATTACTACTACTACTACTACTACAATTACTATTCTATTGTTTTGTCTACAAACTTGAAGATATATAGTCTCACAAGCCATTGGCAATGATTTCAGTCTTTACTAGAGTAGGTGAGATGCTCTACGGGAGTAACTCCACGTTTTGTCTAAGTCTATTCTACAACTATAATTCTACTACTATTTATGAAATTCTGGGTATGACGATAAACTACATCCGGCAGCAACGCCTCTGATTGGCAGACTGGAGGTTCTGAGGAGCGTGTTTGTTAATTGTTGTTGTTCCCAGGCTCACCCAGACCCAGGGTGTTAGCACTTGTTAGGGTCCCAGCTATAGTCAGATAATGAATCCCCAAACAATAGCACTATGAGAGTATAAAATACATTTTTATAGTAAAAATACCAGCAATACATTTTATGTAAATAAGAATGTAAAAAAAAATTAGCAACAATACGCTTTATCTGTAGTTGAAGGCATATAATTGCATTCAAAATATATTTAGTTGCAGACGTAAAATTGTTCAAATTATTTACATATCGCCATTAAAGACCACATAGAGGTTGATATGCCGCTAAACAAAATCACCCATTTAACCAAAATGCTATTTATGAAAATCTCTTGATGACTAAATTAGTAAAATGCACTCCTTGTCTATACTCTGGATCCAATCCAAGTTGTAAGAATTTGTGGCGCAGTGCCAAAGTGCTAAAAGTTCCATCCTTCTTGGTTTTTTGCCGTCTTCCTAGTGTCTTGTCTATAAATACTTTCAAGGTAATTGTTCTGATAAACTTTCCGCTGTGCTACCCAGTCATGAATTTAAGCCCAGTACTAGATTGGCAACAAGGTCTCGCCAATTTACAGTTGAATTGGCTAGATGTAACCGTAAGTTTTATGCTAACAGTTTCTTCTCTTGCAATTCTCGCTTGTGGAACTAACTTCCGGCACCATGTTTTCCTGCCAACTTCGATGTTCAAAAATTTAAAAATGCAATCTCAGTTGTTATCTAGTATCTTCTTGATTACTCTTTTTTACACTTCCTTTATTGTTCTCGCTTCTTAATAATGTTTCTCTTTTTTCTTATTGTTTCACGCTTAGTAATGCCTTGTGTCTTCGTGGCTTTAATGCCTTGTTTGGAGTGAAATAATAATGTGCTAATGCCGGCTAAAAGAAAGGGAGTCTCTCGTAATGATTATATCTTTAAAGTTTCCCAAAAACGTTTGGTAAAATGTGTAATTTACCGATTAGAAATTTAGTAGCAATTTTCTGTATTACTTTTAATTAGAACTCGACCGAGTTAAACAATACATAAGTAGATAGTCATGGGTTTGAAGGCTGTCTTAAACGAACCAATTGTTGGAAATACGACAAAACGATTCTTTTAATTAGTTCTTTTAATTAATCTTAGTCCCTGATTAAATTAAATGAATTAGTAAAACTTTTTTGTTTACTGTCATTATTTTTCAATGAATTATCTTTAAACGAACATAGTTTTCCACATATTCCTTTTCTTTATTGTCTGTGATTTGTCATTGGCTTCTTGGGACAGATAACCAATTGTTTTTCTATTGATTTCTCCACGGTCTAGTATTCAGAGTTGAACTTCTACGAGACTAAGTTCCATCCAAGATTAGTGAGAAGGCACCTTGACGTAGTGTAATGGTCAGCAAGCCTGTCTCGCTAGAATAAATACATTTGGCCTTGTGCTGCATCTAACCTACGCTTAGAAAATCACCATCACAAGATTAGTGACCGCCCCAGTCTACCCTGCTATGTAGCCTATAGTTGACAAGGGTGAACAGTGTTTTTTCCAAGTGCATTTGACTGAAAATAAACACAGCAGACTAGAGTAGTATTTGACATATGTTGCTCCTGCTATCTATCTAGAGCTCTTTGATAAAATCAAAGAAGAATCAGCAATATTATTGGCCCCGATCTGGCGTCACGGTTACAGCCACTTTCTCACCCCCGTAAGGTTACCCCGTTTTGCTTTTTCTCTAAATATTTTCATGGTAATTGTTCGGATGCGCTCTTCGCCATGGTGCCTAGATTCTTCGAATTTAAGCGCAGTATTAGACTGGCGGGGAGGCACAGTTGAGTAATGGATAGCGGCTGGGATTGAAGAATCTGAGAGCCGAGTTCGAATTCCAGTCGAATCTATTATATTCACTTACGTGCTAATACCCTTGAGAAAGGTATGAATCCTCATCTTCTCCCGGCAAGCTATGGTTAAATAGCGGGACAGACTGGGTTTTATAGCCTTGGATGGCAACTGGAAAGAAATGGCAACCTACCGCGGGAAAAAAATCTGCCTCGTGATCTCCTAAGCGTGTATCATGTATGGCACATAACTGACTGATTAGACTGGCGAAGAGGTCTCAGCAATTTACAGTCGAGCTGGCTAGATGTAACCGTAAATTCTATGCTAACAGTTTTTATCATGCTCATTGCTTGTAGAACTCCCTTCCGCTCCCATGCTTTCCCGACAACTTTAATCATCAAATATTTAAATGCAATGCCAATCACTATCTGCTGTCCTGATTACTCTTCTTTTTGTTTTCGCTCCTTAGCAATATTCCTGTTTCTAACTCTTCCACACCCAGTGACCCCATGCGCCTCTCTTGCTTTACTACCTTGCTTGGCGTGAACCCGATTAAAAAATACTCTTTGGGATGCCAACTTGAAGAATTTAAGCGTAGCATCCTTCTGTAGAACCGCATTTCTGTTGCTTCATGTGTGAGGAGATCGTTCAGCAGTCACTACCATATAGGAGGACTGATATTACATAACCGTCTCTCCTTTGTCTGTAACGAAATTTTTCTGTTTCGGAATATCTTGCTTAACATTTGGAAGGCATTTTTCGCTATCCCAATGCACCTTTCAAATTTTCCAAGCTTTCTTTCCTCGTTATACTTCCTAATAATTTGAACTGTTTCTTTCAGTTTCTAATTATAAGCATCCTTTTGTTTCCATTTTTCCTTTAAACTTCCTCATTACACACATGTTCAGTCCATGGAATTCTCTGTATTTTTCTTTAGAACAACATTTCTATATCTGTCTATATTTCTGAAATGAGGTATTATGTACATTATTTACATTATTCGGACTATTGTCCTCATCTTCGTCGCCATATTTATTACAAAGAAGAAGGCCGGAGCGTACAACGGCCGAAACGTTGTAATAAATATGGCGACAGAGATGAGGACAATAGTCCGAATAATGTAAATAATGAACATTTCTATAGCCTCAAGTCTCTTCACTGAGATGGAATTGTCCAGCGTTCACTACCATAAAGGAAATCAAATATTGCATAACAGTTGATGTTTAATCCTTTCTTCTCGCTTTCCTTCACTACCTTCTGGAGGAGTTCTTGCAGTTTCCTTTCTGTGTCTGTAATCAACACTGTGTCATCAGCATATCTTATGCTGTTAAGATTGTGTTCGCCAACAATAAATCTTGGTAAGACTTAACTAGGATATCCAAAAATTTAAACGCAACGGAATCGTCATCTTCTGCCTTTGATTCTGGGTTTTAATTGTCCCCTCTCCTCAATGACGTTTTCTCAATTTTTTTTTTTACACTCAGTAACTCATTGCGTCTTCACGATTTATCTTCTTGCTTGTGGTGAAACGACATATATATATATATATATATATATATATATATATATATATATATATATATATATATATATATATATATATATGTATTTCAAACTAGTCACAACGCATTATATTGTATCTGGGAATATGATTCTGTTGTTAATATTTCGGTCTCTCACGTGGTACGACGCCATAGAACCGCATCATGAATTTACGACCCGCGTCTGCTATTCCGCGACCGTTTTCGTCGCATAGCAATCTTCTATGTCAATATAACAGAATACCATCTTTGATGGGGAATATGTTTGTTTAAGTGATCGTATAACCAATCTGAAGATGGCTCATGTGAGCCGAAAGCTTAGATCAAGGAACAGCATAATAAAATATATCCAGATGTTGGACAATTCTTGTCTTTATTTTCACCCGAAACTAAAGCAAGCATACGAAGTTTAGAACGGCTCATGATTAAACATAATAGATATTCATTGTCTGTTATATATAATATACTTAGATGTTTATATATATATATATATATATATATATATATATATATATATATATATATATATATATATATAAAAGAAGAGAGGTACCGCAAACTTTTTTGGTTGTAATGTGGGTTTTTAAAAAAAATATTATTCTTTATTTTTCATAGTTTTATATATATATATATATATATATATATATATATATATATATATATATATATATATATATATATATAAAACTATGATATATATATATGTAAGCAAATGTGTGGATGTAGATCCGACGGTATGATGAAAATGTGGAAAAGACAAAGCAAAATCCGAATATGTGAGTTTACTGTTTTTTATTTTGTTTTTGTTATTCTGTCGACGTCAGACGTTTCGTAGCGCCGCCCACGTGACACCAGCGTATCCGACTCCAAGAAAGAATACTCTGACTTTAGAATTTCAGTTTTTCTGTTTCTGACCAGTCCTGTATATATCGTCTCTTCATCTAACTTAAATCTAATATAAATATGTCTCCATTAACCATGTCCTGAAGAAGGTCTATTTGACCGAAACGTCTGACGTCGACAGAATAACAAAAACAAAAACAAAATAAAAAACAGTAAACTCACATATTCGGATTTTGCTTTGTCTTTTCCACATTTTCATCATATATATATATATATATATATATATATATATATATATATATATATATATATATATATATATATATATATATTCAGTTCAGGATCCTTGTATTTTGATAGTTTTTTTTTTTTGAAGATCTTCAAAGGTACACTGCAATCTGCACTCATGTCATGTCAATAAGAAAGCCCATTCTGTTCTTGTGGTCTTTGATCACGATGTCTGGGCGATTAGCTTTGATTGTTCTGTATTGTATAAAAGTTCCATAAAATTGTTACAGGTCCTGTCTCTCTAATCTGGTCTGGGTGATGTTCATACCAGTCACTTACATTTTCCTTCCCATAAAAGTTGCACATTTTCCAGTGCAGATATTGGCTCACTCTATCATGCCAAGTGTTATATTCCGTGGGTGCTAACACCGTGCAACCTGATACTAGATTATTATTATTATTATTATTATTATTATTATTATTATTATTATTATTATTATTATTATTATTATTATTTCCTTTGATATCTGGCGTTTACACATTTCTTTCCGGGTCCCGCCCAGTGACCTAAGGTTAGAAATGGCATCATGAAACTTTCCACTGCAAAAAAAAAATAAACAAAATAAAAAAATAATTACATAGATAAAGCCCTTCGTAAAGTGTGGGCTGTACTTGTCAGAAGAATTTTTTGTATCTCTTTGAGGCATGGACTTCCAGGGATCCATTAGTCGATTTGGTATTGAGCCACTTGGTCCAATGTTGGCAATAATCCGGTTTTGGTGACCTAGTGTCTCTTCGTTCGTGGAGGAGTTGGTTCCAGTAACAGATTTTTCGTCCTAAGACTGGTTTATTATTATTATTATTATTATTATTATTATTATTATTATTATTATTTTTGCTTTTATACTTTATTACTGTTACCACTGCTACTATACCTAGTGACTGATATTACATTCTTGAATATTGCCATTCATTATTTTCTTAATATTGCTTTTAAAAAAAGACTAATTTTACTAATTATTTTTTTTAATTTTTTGTTCATATCTCGAGAGTTACAATTACTATTAATACTAACCACAGAAATTACTATGACTTTTTAATTGTCAGAAAACAAACTATTTTAGCTTATTTCAAGCCTAACCATCTAGTTCATTGATCTATATAAGAGGGTGTTGAAAAGTTTTCTACTTTTAAAAATCCAACCATCAAACCTTTTAAGGGGTTCTTGGTCGGGACGAGAACTTTTCAGCACTATCTTGTTGTTATAATGTAGACATGGTTAATTTAACAATAAATCAACACTTGTTGCGTTATTTAAAGTCGAATATAAGTTTTATGGAAGAAAACTATTAATAAATAAGTTGACAGATCTGTTTTGCATTCGTGTTAAAAAAGGTCGACATAGTTCCCTTTACACTAGAGTCAAAAAGGTCGATGTGGTTTCACTTTACACTAGAGTTAAAAAGGTCCAAATGGGTCTGCTTTACACTACAGACGAAAAGGTTGATATGGGTTTGAATTACACTAGAGTTGAAAAAGAACCCCTTGCATCTTAGTGGGATTATTGCCTTGCTTGGGTTGAAATGATTAAAAAAATTCTGCTTTGCACTTGTGTGAAAACGGTCGACGTGTGTCCACTTTACACTAGAGTCAAAAACGTCGAGATGGGTTCGCTTTACATTAGAGCCGAAAAAGGAAACCCTTGCATCTTAATGGCATTATCACCTTGCTTGGGTTGAAATGATTTAAAAATATGTATGCTTTACACTCGAGTCAAAAAGATCGATATGGGTTCGCTTTACGCTAGAATCTTAAAGGTCGATCTGAGTTCGTTTTACACAATAATCAAATAGGTAACCTCATGCATCTTAGTGGCATTATCGCCTTGCTTGAGGTGGAATGATTAAAAAAGTTCTATTTGCATTCGTGTCAAAAATGTCGACATAATTCCTCTTTATACTAGAGTCAAAAACGTCGATATAGGATTGCTTTTCGCAAAATGGTACCCCCCTTGCATCTTAGTGGCATTATGACCTTGCTTGGGATGAAATGATTAAAAAATAGTATGCTTTACATTAGAGTAAAAAAGTTAGACATATGTTTGGCTTAGAGTTAAAAATATAGACACGGTTCTGGTTTACGCTAGAGTCAAAAAAGGTAGACAGATCTGGTTTACACCAAAGCGAAAGGGCGAGCCGCAGGTCCAGTCTTCGCCGACAGCTCAATTGAAATTATAAAGAAATGATCACTTTATAATTCTAACATTTCCACCTAAACTCTGAAATTTTTTTTACCATGTATTTATTTATTTATTCATCAATAGGAGTTGATAAGTTCGCATATCATCCAGTTCACACTCTTCCCCGGTCTTTTGAACAGGTGTAGAGGTTTATCACTTGTTCCCTGCTTAGGTTTGGGTTTCTGGTTTCTTCTAAAGCTTTTTCATTCACTTTCATTCCCAGTAGCCCCTTTTGTCTTCGTGGTGTTGTCGCCTTACTTGGGGTGAATTGATTAAAAAAAGTACTGTGAATCGCAGTCGTAGTCCCGCAAGACTAACCAATGAACCATAGTTATAAAGAATTATGAGATGATGTTTTCACTTTCTTTCTTTGTTTCTTTATTTCTTTCTTTCTTTCTTTCTTTCTTTCTTTCGTTCGTTCGTTCCTTCTTTCTTTCTTTCGTTCGTTCCTTCTTTCTTTCTTTCGTTCGTTCTTTCTTTCTTTCGTTCGTTCTTTCTTTCTTTCGTTCTTTCTTTTTTCTTTCTTTCTTTCTTTCTTTCTTTCTTTCTTTACTGTAGCTTAATGCAGCTGGATGTTGTATACATTTGCATGTGAACACCAGGTGTCTGGAGCATAACCCTGGATATCGAGTGACCACAAATTTCATTGAATCTCTTGCACTTTTTTTCAGCAATCTCATTGTCAACAACACTGTCTTTAGTTTGTCAGAGTAATCTCGTTCATAGCGTTTAGGGGGGAGGGGGTTCCGTTATGCCATTTATTATAGGCACGACAATTTTTACATCTTCCTTAGTTCCCAGGCAAGTTGCTATTTTTTTATTTTTGCATCTTCACCGTGTGGTCTAGTAAAGTTGCGTTTATGATTGAGTAAACTTTTTCATTTTTTTTTGTTCACAACCAAATCCAGTCTTTTTATTTGAATGGGTGTCGTTTTGGATTGTCACTGTTTTTATTGTCTAGAATAGCCTTTAGTTTATGCTCATACAATTTAAATTGTGGAACTCACTTTGTTTGCGCAGTTTCCAGTGGATCGACTTTAGTACTCTGTGTTTACAGCCTTGTCTACTTGCCTTTTTTTTCTACACAAAACCGACTTTGTCGGTTTTTCTGTATTGCTGTCTTTTCTTTGCTGATCCAGATACATTTGTTTTTTGTATTGTAAGGATAGAAAATCATATTCCTCTATTTTACGTTCTGCGTCATTGTGTCCATTTATTCGAAGACGTTATTTTCGATTCCTTTTAAAGAATCCTTAAATTGAACAAAGTAACTAATAATAACAAAGTCATTGAAAGAAAGCAAGTTCAGCCGACCAATGATGACAATTCCAGAACAACGTAACTATAAACAATTTTTTCTATCCTCTGCCAGCCGCTATGACGGAGAAAGCATTACCTCGAACCATCGCCAGTGAGACACGCTGCAAGAGCGACTCAGTTTCGCGAGTCTCGTTCCTTAATCGAGACGCAATCGCACCAATCCTCCAAAGGAACGCCATCAAACGAGGGCCAATAACCCCTGAAGTCTCTACTGGCACAGGAGTAAAAAAAAAATCTATCAGCAAGAGAAGAATATTTAGCTATTTTTTTTTTTTATCTCTGCGTCTCGGGCGACGAACCCCGGCTCAACTGCGGACCTTAAATTATCCTTTTCTTACTGCGTTTCTCAATGGTCTGCGTTTGTTCTCTCGTAAATTATTTTACTTTTTAAAGTGTTCGTCATATTTCTTTTTCTGTCATAAGTCCTATTATATATATATATATATATATATATATATATATATATATATATCAACATTTAGGATTTTTCCAGGTAGGTTTGGACTCAGTTAATTTCTTGAAAATTTGGATGGTCGCGTTTTCTCTCATTGAATTCGGAATGGCTCAATTTATAGTAACGTTGGTTTAAGAGTCAAATGCACGTGATACGTGATTGGCCAATGAAAATTAGGCAACACAAAAGTAAAAATACCATAATTTCTCTCTTCTTTTTCTCCATATCTCATTTTTCTCCATATCTCATCCAACTTTGGTTTCCGGGGTTGGCTCGGAGTCCAGCTGGAATCTTTTCCAGCTGTGCAGGTCAAACTCTCTACCTCCGGGCAGAGAGGATCCCCAGACGAGGCTATGTCGAAGGGCAGAGTCTCGTCTCGGGAAACAGCTATCCGACCCCGTTTTATACGGGAATTTTTGGCCGAGTCTACGGACTCGGATTACCCCACTTTAAAACTCGGCCTTGAGCCACATCTTACCTTGTGAGGAGGTTGGTAAATATATCCATATCTCATTTGTTCTTTATCTTATCATCCTGTCGGATTCAGATCCATATTTGACCTATATTTGATCCTAACTATATATATATATATATATATATATATATATATATATATATATATATATATATATATATATATATATATTTGTGTATTTAGTTAGAAATCCTTCTTTCATGCACATTTCATTAAAAACGACTGACAATGTGCTTTTATTTAGCTTTTTATATAATTTCTCGTGGGATCTAATAATTTTTTTCTTTCAGGATGACAAATTATATAAAAATTGTCCGAATGTTCTTTTTCTCCGAGCGCTTTCGGCTATACATTTATCCATTTTCAAGGATTATATTTTAACTGTTAGAATTAGAAATAGTTTGTTATATGTATGTTTAAAAAGAACATTCGGACAATTTTTATATAATTTGTCATCCGGAAAGAAAAAAATTATTAGATCCCACGAGAAATTATATAAAAAGCTAAATAAAAGCACCTTGTCAGTCGTTTTTAATGAAATGTGCATATATATATATATATATATATATATATATATATATATATATATATAAAGATATTTTTGAAGGTACAAAATTTTATCACAGCAATAAACGTATGAAGCTTGATATTACTAGACATATTAAAAACGGGCGAAGCAACCGGTTTCGCTCCCGCTCATCAGACTTACAACGGGAGATTTAATTTAAATTAAAAAACACAGAAAATGTACAATAAAAAAAAATGTGGAGGAGAAGGGGAAAAATTATGAGCAAAAGGAGCTAGAGGCAAATGACAGCGAGCCCCAACAAACACTCACGTTGTTTGCACAAGGAAGGTTTGCGGGACCCGATGTAAAGTGCCTCCAGCACCTTAAGGTGAAATAACGAGTGTGACCGGGACAACACGGTGAACCGGTCAACACTAAAATTAAAATTATATATATATATATATATATATATATATATATATATATATATATATGTGTGTGTGTGTGTAGTTGTATTTGGGCAACAATAATTATTTCAAATATGTCTAGATAAATAAATATCGATAAGTTTGGGTACTGTCACTGGATCTAACCAACGCCTTTATCCATTGTGCCATGTATCCTTGATGACAAAGAGTGTGTGTTCAATATCCGGTTAAGGCAGTGGAGAAGTTGGAGAAGGGAATTAACAGGAGATAACTGATAACTGACATCTATTAAACATGGCACGTGGAACTAGAACAGCCTACCCCAGTGAGCGAAATAAAGGGTTCAGTTCGACATTCCAACCACCTGAAGAAGGCCTGAGCGTACAACGGCCGAAACGTTGTAATAAATAAGGCGACAAAGATGAGGACAATAGTCCGAATAATGTAAATAGTGATCAGTCTCTGATTTGATCTTCAGTTCTTTTCCCTCTGCGTTTTCTTTTTTCATTTAGCTTTTTTTTTATTACATTCACATCTGCGAAGATCAGGCAAAATAAGGACACGTACAGAGACCATTTTGAAAAAAAAAACCCAAAACAACCAAACATATTTTAAAATAATGTACCCAACTTGATATATAGATACATAGGCAGTCAGTGATTTACGGCCGAGTGAAAGAATTGGTCAGTAATTTTCTCCAAGCTATTGAAGACAGTGACAAACACCCAGACGCTGAAATTCTATTTTTCAGAAGTATGCAAACTGGCTCGTCCATCTCTACACTGAGGGAGGCACACACAGCAGGTGACCTGAAGTGGTTATCAACAGTTCCAACCAAGGTCTCCTGACCCTGACCCTAGCTTGAGCAACCGATCACCACGACTCATACTCCCTACCGAGATTTGCTGACAATGCCGGCATATGGTAAAAGAATAACAGAAAAGGGGGTTGGTAGAAAAACAATTTAGACCCCTTTTTTCCCTATTTATAGTGGTCATCACTGACCACCGAAATTATTCTTTTTTGAAATGAACGTTCAAGCGAACCGTACGTTTTTTGTCTCTCTCATATTCGATTCCTTACGGCTAAACACAATTATATTTCCAGGTATCTTTTTACAAAACATAGCACAACACGCACACGACATTATAACTATAAATCAACACTGCATTATGGGTAATTTTTTGAAGTATAAAGAACGCGTCTCAACAACAAACAGCGACGCCGAAGAGTATCTGCAAAAATATTAAAGTCAGATACTGAATATTCTGCAACTGTTATTGGACATTCATTTAAAAAACCGAAGAATGATACCGCATCAGCTAACATATCCTAATCCGCTGGTGGTAATCCAATTCAACCATGTTTATGAGAATATCCCAAGTACAGTGAAGGAAAGAACCATGCTCGGTCATTTCTAAGTGTTTGGTTCGACAAATACCAATGGGCCGAATATTGACAAGAACGTGATGCGATGTTCTGTTTTGCGTGTAGGCACTTTGCATCACCAGCTTATGGCAATGCAGATGACGCATTTACTAAAAACTGGATTCCGACGATGGAAAAAAAGCACATGGAAAAGATGGGGGTCATTCAAAAACATATGAATTCCCAATGCCACAAATTCTCCTGTGTTGCATGGAGTGACTACCAACAGAATGTATCTGAAAAGACCTCCGTCGCACAAAGCATAATCTTGGCTTATCAAAAGAAAGTTCGGGAAAATCAACATTACATCAAGACCATCGCGGAAATTATCCTGTTGACAGTAACTCAGGATATCTCTCACAGAGTGCACAGAGAAAGGGACAATGAACTCAACCCAGGAAATGTCCGTCAAATATGATGCAATCATCGCCGACCGTATCAGAGACGGCATCAAAAATTAAAAATATACCAGTTCTGTGATACAGAATGAGATAAATAGCAGAAAGTATTAAATCTTATAATTATTTTTCACTACAGGCCGATGAAAGCGAACTGAACAGCTATCCCTCGTAATTTGCCCCTTTTTGAATAAATATTGACTTTAGGAGGATTGTTAACGTCGACGATATCTACGTTTAATACAAATGTATTTCTAGTTTAGAGATATCAAAATAAAACTCCGATAACCAAACCCAGCCACTATATATTATCCTGTTACAGACTATACCCCAAACGCGACCATTCAATCAAGATTACATTTTTTGAGCTAACAGTAGGGTAAATTGACTCTACTCTTTAAGAAGTTAATTTGTTTGAATTTTGAGTTTGCCGAAAACATTGATTAAATTTTTAGCTGATTTTTGTATGCCTCTAATGCCAACAGCATTTTGATTGATTATGTTGCATTATTTTTTGTGCTTTGAAAACTTTTACAAATTCTTTTATTGTTGTTTCTGTGTTTCTTTTATTGTTTCACATGATTGTCACAAAAAGGCTGATGATTCTAAATATTCTAATTTGTCCCTTTTTGAATAAATATTAACTTTATTGTATCAGGAGGACTGTTAGCAGCGACGATATCTCATATTACATTTAATACAAAAGTATTTCTAGTTCAGAGATATCAAAATAAAACTCCGATAACCAAATCCATCTGCTACAAATTATCCGGTTACCCACTATACCCCGAGTCCAGCCAGTCAATCAAACTTCTTACATTTTAGTTAGGGTAAAATTAACTCTGCTCTGTAAGAAGTAAATTTATTTGAATTATTTGATGTAAAATAATTTACATTAACTTGGTATGTTAACTTGGGTTTTTTTTGTGTCAATCCAGCTTCCCTATTTGATGTTTTGTTTCCGGGTCATGGAGAAATTATATTATTTAAATTATTTCCTTATTTCAAAGTAGCTTCTTCTTGATTTTATGGCTGGAGTTTGCCGAAAACATTGATTAATTTTTGAGCTGATTTTTGTACGGCTCGAATGCCCACAGCATTTTGATTGATTTTGTTGCATTATTTTATTTTCGCATTTATTTTTTGTGCATCGAAAGAGTTTTTTTGTAGAGGAAAAAATCAGAGCAGACAAATTGACACTGTTCTGCTAGTATTGACGTTAGTATTAACCCTTTGATTTTGTTTTGAAGTTAACCTCTTTTTGGTTCAACAGCTTGAGAGTGGGAAAGAGGGCAAGAATAGATTAGAGCTCCACTACTATGAATGAATGAAATGTTATTCCGTTTCATTTAGTGAAGTAACATACTTATACTAAAACTCATTCCTAAGTTGTGTATACGATAGTGGTGTAGTATAAAAATAGAGAGGCTACTTGAATTTGCCCCCCCTCCTCCGCAGAAAAATCTCGGCCCCCAAGCGGCCCCCGCACTTTCAGAGTTCCAGAAATTTACTGCGTTTCTCAATGTTCTGAGATTGTTCTCTCGAAAATTGTTTTACTTTTTAAAGTGTTCGTCATTTCGTTTTTCTGTCATAAATCCTATTTTATATATATATATATATATATATATATATATATATATATATATATATAGCAAAATTTAGAATTTTTCCAGGTAGGATTGGAGTCAGTTAATTTCTTGAAACTTTACACAAAAGTAAAAATATCATAATTTCTTTCTTCTTTTTCTCCATTTCTCATTTGTTCTTTATCTTATCATCCTGTCGGATTCAGATCCATATTTGACCTATATTTGATCCTAACTATATATATATATATATATATATATATATATATGTAGTTGTATTTCGGCAACAATAATTCTTTAAAATATATTTCGATAAATAAATATCGATAACTTTTGTCTATCAATTTTTTTAGCATATTTCCGAATTAGTTGTTTTATGTTAGCGGTAAATTTGCCAATGTCCATATTTATTTTTTTATTTTATGCTATTTTTTCCTATTACTTTCCAATGTTGCTATATAATTCGAGAATTTGAAAAAATTCATATGACATTTGATAGCTACAACTTGTCGATATATATATACAGTGTAATAAGATATAAGAGAGTTATCGGGACCGGAGACGAAGTCTCTTATATCCGGGTTTCTCTTATATCCGGGTTTGGTCTATTTTGTTTTATTAACACAGGCTCTAATTTGGGACCAGATAAAATCTCTCTTATATCCGGGTTTCTCTTATATCCGAGTTTCTCTTATATCCGGGTCTCTTATATCCGGGTTACACTGTATATATATATATATATGTATTGCGTATGTAGTTAGGCAGCATTTTTTCATTGATCTATGTTTCATTAAATAATATAGACAAGTGTTGTCTATTTATGTAAATTCTTTTCATATCGTCACACATGACCGACCACACGAGTGAAATCTCCACAAATGTTCCTTAAATGCATATAATTTATAACAGAAGCTATTGATTTATACCAACGGCTTCCCGTTCTTAATACTTCTCGTTTTCACTCTTGCGTGGTCATGTGTGACGACATGAGCTGTGGCGCGATTTTCAGAGATTTCCAGAGTCTTGTATGCACGAGTTTGACGTTGCTTGGAAATCTTCCACGTAAACATAAACAGACTATCATTATTGCTTTGTCCGTGTATTGGTTAATATTTTGTAACGTAATTATCATCTTTGATAATGGCTTATGTAAGCCGAAAGCTTAGATAGGATTAAAAAAATTTGTATCAATATTGTGATTTTCTTTCTTCTTTTAATGATAATGTTATTAAGCTTATCAGACGATATGAAACGAATTTACATAAAATAAATAGACAAAACTTGTCTATATTATTTAATATATATATATATATATATATATATATACAGACACAAATATACAGATAGTAATCCGTCGGTATATAATCCAAGTGAATCCTACTAACACAATATTAAATATTAAACTTGATTCACACATAGAGCTCAATGTTTTTTTTAATAAACAGAACAATATATTTAATACAATAGGAATTAAGATACCATTGTGTAAAAAAGTTATCTTAATTCCGATTGTATTATCTATCTATCTATCTATCTATCTATATATATATATATATATATATATATATATATATATATATATATATATATATATATATATGATTATGTGTGTATTTGTGTGTGTGTATTTGTGCGCGTGTGTGTGCATCAATAAAGACAAAAGAAAACCTTTTGCTTTACCAACGCGTTTCGCACCCTGAGGGACTTTATCAAGGAGAATCTAAAGACTTTTTAAAATATAGATATCAAAATTTTTTAAATTAATGTTTCTTATATTTAAAAATTTGGGACCCTTCACGATATTTCTGCTTCTGTTTATGAATATATGATGCAAAATAGAATCCTTACATTTGCCTAAATAAAGTCCCTCAGATGACGAAACGCGTTGGTAAATAACATTTTTCTTTATTTTCCTATATATAGATGGGGTCCCAGCACATTTTAGTCACATTGTTCACGATGCACTGGTTGACTTCTACTATGAAAGATGGATAGGGGAGGACCGGTTCCATGGCCTGGCCGTTCTCCCGAACCCCAGTCCTTTGGATTTTTACCTGTGTGGGGGGCACATAAAACAATTGGTTTATGCAGCAGACAGTAATAATGTAGGAAAGCTTTATTAACGTGTCATGACACTGGGGCCTGCGAAACCATTCGATACCGTTTGGGAGTATTTGAAGGTGTCCGCCAGTCAATGATCCGACGGGTGCATGCATGTAAGAAGCAAGCGGGGAACATTTGAACATATGTTATGAGGTGTTGTGTTTGTACATATGTTTATATAAACATTTTGTCCTTATTTTGGTGTGAAGAACCCGCCCACAATGTTTGTAAAAGTATTTTTGATACACCCTATATATATATATATATATATATATATATATATATATATATATATATATATATATATATATATATATATATATATATATCATTACACATATACCTACATTAAGCGTGTTTAATTATTAATATATATTGTATAGATCTGTTTAACCACGCTGGGCACTGTTTTTTCTACACCATTGATTAAATAGTTATTTGCTCACCTGTATGTGTACGTAATTGCTCACATATATGGTTGATCGTATCTCTTTATTTAGATCATTTCTACATTTCTCTCTCTCTCTCTCTCATATATATATATATATATATATATATATATATATATATATATATATATATAATGTACATTTATCTGGCCCAGTCGGCTGGATGGGTATTAAACGAATATTAGTTTCGAGAACCAGGAGGCCATTCCCCCAGGCATTACCTCTTCTTCGGGAAGGGGACTTGAGTCATTAACCGACACCTGAGGCGACACCAAAAGAAATACTGAGAAAGCTCGAACAATTTTTGAACGGCTGTCGATTCCCACGTTAAATTCAACCTTGTGCCACATTCTGTACTATTGGGTGCCTGGGTAAATACACGTCCTATAATACACAATCTTTGTTATTGGTGACTGTACCTTCTTCTTCGTTTTCTACTTCTTCGTTTCTTCTTCTTCTTCTTCTTCTTCTTCTTCTTCTTCTTCTTCTTCTTCTTCTTCTTCTTCTTCTTCTTCTTCTTATTGTTATTATTATTATTATTATTATTATTATTATTGCTGCTGCTGCTGCTGCTGCTTGCTTAGTAAAGAGGTTCCCAGACTTTACTTACTCATGGAGCCCTTTAGAAGATGTAAAATTATTTTGGTACACATTTTACATGAACTTTGCCCGGCCAACTCCGAAGCTGTGGGCTCGTTACATTGCAGACACCCAGCACAGACTGTTTTCATGTACTTGTTACCCATCCTCCTTCCTTACAATATCCTAAGTCTAAGTGGCACCAAACATCTTCTCCAGATGTAACTGAGGGTAATATGAGATATATTAGCCAATTTTAGCTTGGATTTTTTGCATTCATCTCCGGGTATACCAGTTTGAGAAACACTAGCTTGGATTTGTGTGCATCGCCATTAATTTTCACACTTATCTTCCCATCAGTTTAAGTTCCTTTCTTGTCTAGTTTAAGAAGAGCAGTAAATGCTTCACTATTGAATTTCTACTGATCAGTTCGATAAGGTCAAATTGGCATCCGGTCTCAAAAAATGACCTCCAATCTGCTGCTAACTAGGGCACAGAATAGCTTGTTAATTTTAACGCCTCCAAAACGAAACAGCTCCCTATTAATCATATTAGAGACCCCTTTCTGCTTTCCATCAGTATGGCTGAGGCTAACCTTCAGGAGAGTGACTCGTCACGTTTTCTTGGGCTAACATTCTCTCCTGACATGAAGTGGAAAGATTACGTCGAATCAGTTGCTAGGTCTGATGCTAGGAATGTTGGTTCAGTGTCGCTTTAGACAATTTTTCTCTCCAGAATCTCTCTTACATATTTATAAGTCTATATTCGTCAATGCTTTGAATATTGCTGCCACATTTAGTATGTTGCTCCTGCTAGATATTTAGAGATTCTTGATAGAATCCAAAGAAGAATCAGCAATTTTATTAGTCCTGAACCAGCATCTCGGCTCCAGTCGCTTTCCCACCGCCATAATGTAGCTTCCCTGAGCCTTTTTCATAAATACTTTCATGTCAATTGTTCGGATGAACCTTTCTCTATGGTACCTAGACTTTATGAATTTCAGCGCAGTACTAGATTGGCAACAAGGCATCATCAGTTTACAAATGATTTGGCTAGATGTAATCGTATGATTTATGCTAACAGTTTCTTCTCTCGTGCTTCTCGCTTATGGAACTCTCTTCTGGCTTCTTGCTTTCCACCCAACTCTGATGTTCAAAAATTTAAATGCAATTTCAATCATTATTTACGGCCTTCTTCATTCATCTGCTTTTATTGTTCTCGCTGCTTAATCTTTTTCTTATTATTTCACACTCAGTAAACAGCTGTGTCTTAGTGACTTTATCACCTTGCTTAGGGTTTTTTTTAAGCTTATCACCCCAAGCAAGGCTGGAAGCCACTAGCACGCAAGGGGTTACAGAAGGTTTGGAGGAAGAGCAGATAGCAGTGGTAAAGGAGAGGATGTGGAGAAAAGGGAGTTACAGAAGATTTGGAGTGAGAGCAGATAGGAATGAAAGGTGAAAGGATGTGGAGAAGGGAAGTGGATAGATCAAGGCAACTGGAGATGTCGATTGATGTTATACTTAAATAGTTGGAGATTGTATTTGTCAGGGAAACAGGAATAAGGAAGGGAATTCCACAGGCGAGATGTGCGAGACATGAAGCTATTGGAGTAGAAGAGACGTCTACATCTAACAGTTTCAACGGTGAAAGGGTGGGAACGGGATGCCAGCCTCGTAGGACGTTTAAATTCATGAGGCCTAGGAACCAGCTAAAGCAGCTCATCGGAGCAATTACCGTGAAAGTATTTGTACAAAAGACAGAGCGAGGCAACGTCGCGTCTGCGAGAGAGCGACTGCAGACGAGATGACAGATCAGGGCCAATTACAGTGAAATGATTAGTAGACATCTTCTGTTTGAATTTCTGTGATGAGGAGTTATCATTATTTTCAGTTGCGCTAATGTTCTCATCTTTGCTTTTATTATGACAACGTTTGACCGTCTCGTTCAGGTGTCTGTCAATTGTATCCATGTATAGAGGTGTCTTGTCTTTTGAGCACTGCTCAGTAGAAAAAGTTGGAGATCTGTAACCACTGAGTTTAGGTCAGTACCACCCGACCTAGGAATTGAACGCACAAGAAGAAGATTAAACATTGATTCATGAATTTGGTGTCACGGCAATTGTGAGTTCCTGGGCTGGGTAAGTTAATTTTCAGTGGAAACAGGACGAGCAATAACTGAGCAATACTAAAAAGAACAAGACTTAAATATCCTGAGAAATGAACAGCAGAACGAGAACAATCTACCCTGTAGATGAAATAAAGTGTTCAGTCTGAAATTTGATTCAGGCTACCTAGATCAACAGGCACCTGAGGAAGGACGCAACAGCCGAAAGGTTGCTATAACAACAACTAAGATGAGGACTTCTTCTTCTTCTTCTTCTTCTTCTTCTTCTTCTTCTTCTTCTTCTTCTTCTTCTTCTTCTTCTTCTTTCGCCCTTAACCCCTGTCATATAAGAAGAAAATGTGTAACTACCGGCACTAAGGTTCGAGCGTGACACTCTGGACTTATGAATATATATTTTCCGCCAGGTGTATAAATAGCGGTGTCAGGCTACTGACTGAAGTGATTATTGCTTGTTTATTAAATGGTACGATCCAGTCGAATTAGTGTGAATTCTTGTGCGTCGAGGATTTGGGTTTTGATTTAGTATTTACCGGATGTTAAGCCGAGCCGCGCTACTAACAAGGTATTCTACTGAAATGGTTAATTATCTTTGGTTGACTTTTACTTCATTGTTCTTGTTAAGTATTTATTTGCAGTTGTAATTAAATACTGTTTTATTTTAACATTGAAGTCTTGAGTTATATTTAATTATTAACGGCCATCGTAGGTTACAAAAACCGCGGAAGGAATCGTTGGGACGCCGACGTGCTGAGCTGTACGCCATTCTCTTCCATCTGTCGCGGACGTGTGCCAGAGACTGGCTCTCCGCGAATGGTTTCTTGGGTGCTCATAACATGACATGTCTTGTGTGTTTTTAACTCTCCAGATTAAACCGTAGCCGAAGTCTTCCAACTAGGTTGCTCGCCTCCGTCGCGAACACGTGGTCTTTGTAGTTCATCTGAGGAACCTTTCCGCCCCAGCCGGTGTCTTGCGTCGAGGAGGTCCTTCGCCCAGTGGTGCCGTGTTAACACCACTCATCTCACACGAGTTTAGCCCACCGGCTAAAACGGCTTACCGAGGCATGGCAACTTGGAGCCATCACCTGAGAGATTTAGGAGATGGTTGAGGCCCAGTACTAACTGTCCACCCGAAGGTGCTGCGTGCCTGACATCAAAGGTACAGTCTCTATCCAGATCCCCCTATGCCCACATAAGTCCGAATTTAAATAATGTAAATAATGATAACTCTTTATACTGGAATTCAGACAAAGTAAATTTTTAATTGAAATTTAAATATACCATTCCTGGTCTGGTTCTCCGTCTATATATCTCGAGATTTCCGCTGAAATTTAAAAAAAGGGTCTGTAATTTTATCGATCCTGACCTGGCATCTCGACTTTAGTCTCCGACCTGCCGCCATGACGTGGTTACCCTGTTTTTTATAAATATTTTCACGACTGTTGTTCTAATGAATTCTCCTCCTTGGTACGTCGACCACGTGAATTTAAGCGTACTACTAGATTGGCAACTAGGTCCCGTCGTTTTACTACTGAAATAGGTAGATGTAACCGTAGGTTCTATTCTGATAGTTTCTTTTCTCGGACTTCTCACCCGTGGAATTCTCTTCCGGTTCCATGCTTCCCTGCTAGCTACGATCTTCAAAAATTTAAATGCAACGTCAATCGCTATCTTCTGTTTTCCCGAGCCCTGTTCTGTCTCCACAACAAAATCCTCTCATTCTCGTCCACTCTCAGTAACCCTGCGCCTTAGTGGCATTAACGCCTCGCTTGGGGTGAAATGATTTTTAAAAAATCTGTAATATATTTTAAATAAACGGATATAACATTCCACGTTCGAGGCAATTATCAGATTATATAAAGGTTTCAATTAGAAATTCCCCGGATCGATTGACATCTGAAGATAGCCAAAGGGCAATACGGCCGAAACGTTGTGATAGCAAAAACGAAAAGGAGGACATTAGGAGATATCATTCTTCGTTTTCTGTTCTCATTCGGATTACCCGCAGCTATAGACCTGATATTCATTCGCTTTTGAGAATTTGTTTGGTTTCATCAGCAAGTTTTCTGATTCGATTTTTCCACTACTACTACTACTGTTACAAAAAGGATGATCGTATTGATGAATATGAAGGTGGTGAACGCATACTTATTCATTGGATCACGAGGAACGGATCCGATAAAAAGACTGAGACAGCACTCTGGAAGTCAGCGCGAATCCCGAGGAGAATGCTAGATATTATGGTTGGGTTTATTCTCACTAGAACCACCAGTAATGGTTTCCAGATTTCTCTGATATGAAAAATAATATGCAAAATCTAATTATCCAATACTGGCGCTTATCATAATCCTTGTGAAATATCCACGCTACCAATATGAGGCCTTATATAAATAGAGAAATTACAATATAATATATATATATATCCAAGGCGCTATAGCCGGTTGTTGCAACCGAGACCTAAACAAAAAGACTAAATTTGTCCTCGAAGCCTTAATCTATAACAATGCTATTAAACTGAGCTGTATCATTTGTCTAAAATCGTTACAACTATTTATTAGGTTGGTGCAAAAATAATGTCGTTTTTTGACGTTCTAACATATGTGAGAAAACGACATTATTTTTGCAGCAACCTAATATTTGCAAAATAAATCAGAAAATTTCATTTTCTGCCCCCCCCCATCAAACACTAGCTTCTAAAATGCCTATATAAGTTTTAGATGCGGATAATTCTATAGATATCATCCCAGGAAATGAGTACAAGACAAAAATTTTTTTTTCAATATTTGTCTATATCTCTGAGATGAGGTGTCATGATTACTTACATTATTTGAACTGTTACTCTCATCTTCATTGCCATATTCACAACGTTTCGGCCGTTGTACGTTCCGGCCTTCTTCAGGTGATTAGAATTTCGAACCGAACCCTTGTAGAGTTGAGTTAAAGGGAAATAACTGGAAATAACTGCGACATCCGGGAAAAGCATGGTACTTGGAACTAGAACAATTTACTCCGCTGGACGAAATTCCAATCACCTGAAGAAGGTCGGAGCGTACAACAACCGAAACGTTGTGAATATGTCAATAAAGATGAGGATAACAGTCCGAATAATGTAAATAATGTAAGTAAAAAAAAAATATTTAAAATCAAAACAACAAAAAAAATATTTACACTATTTACATTGTTCTGACTGTTGTCCTCATCTTTATTGTCACTTTCAAAACATTTCTGCATTTTAAACTTTCCAAAGTGTATTCTCCAGATAACATCAATAAGTTACCTTGCTAAAAAAATCGACCACGGTTAGATTCGAACCCGGGTCTCGTGGTCAGGAAGCGAACGTTCTAACCATTCGGCTACATATAAGCTTAAAGACTCATCGTTCTATGTATAGAGAATTGTGAATATAACCCAAAGCCTGTTCGCATTAATATCAGAGTTAGTAGCCTTAATGTCTAAATTGTCAAATAAACGTCCACCCTTGCTCCGCTGGACAATTTTTGTATTCTCTCCCCCTGGCAACTTACTGTGACCCCTTACCTGCTAATTAACGCTTGACTATTTTTTATGTATATTCGTTTGTGTAGTCATTTTGGCAAAAGTTCCTAGAAATATTTTCGATTTCGTTAGAGCATTTTAGCTAATGACATTAATGGATATTTTTGCGCTTATCTCTTGTCGGCGTTGCTATAAATCGAAAGACTTCTTTTTAATCATTTCCCAACTACCCTATTTATCGACCCTCCTCCCCGTTTATTAGATTTCCTCATTTTTCCAGTACCCCGTTTATTACATTTTCGGATCCCAATCCGATTTATTACGACCCTCGCTTTTATATGGCATCCAAAACAGTCTATAGTCTAATTTCTAATATATATATATATATATATATATATATATATATATATATATATATATATATATATATAAAGTAATTCACACTGCTGATGAGTCCCAAATATAGGACGAAACGCCCGTCTAGTGCTTTTTGCATTCTGTTGAAGTTTCTGCTAGACTCGATGAATTACTTAATTATGATTATCTCAAATGCTCCTAATAATTTCTATCACTTATATATATATATATATATATATATATATATATATATATATATATATATATATATATATATATGTGTGTGTGTGTGTGTGTGTGTGTGTGTGTGTGTGTGTGTGTGTTTTCCGGTATAGCAGCCTATATTAACACCTTTCCAAAATACACACGGGTTTAGTCTAACCTAGATTGGCTGATTTGGTTTTTTATTGCTTATCAACCTGAGAATAGTTTTAGAATGTAAGAATTTTTTTGAGGTAATAATGATTTACTGATACAAGTCATACTAATTGACCCATAGCTGGGGGAGAATAAGTGAATTCATACCTTTCCGAATGTATTTGCGCGTAAGTAAATATGACGAACGCAATGGGAATTTGAACTCGATCCTCTGATTAACAATTCCGAGTCATTATCCATTACACCAACTGCACACCCAATCTTACCGCACCCGGTATTCCCAAGCGGTCACCCATCTAGGTACTGACCAGGTTGGACGTTGCTTAATTTCGGTGTTCGTATGGGAATCGGTGTTTCACCGTGATGTGGTCGTAAGCCACTGCCATAGAGGAGGTCTGATATTTTTTTTAAGCTTTTCACCCCAGGCAAGGCTGGAAGTCACTAGCACGCAAGGGGTTACAGAGGATTTGGAGCGAGAGCAGATAGGAGTGATAGAGGAAAGGATGTGGAGAAGGATAGTGGATAGATCAAGGCAACTGGAGATGTCGATTGACGTTACATTTGAATAGTTGGAGATTATAGTTGTCAGGGAAACAGGAATAAGGAATGGAGTTCCATAGGCGTGAGGTGCGAGATATGAAGCTATTGAAGTAGAAGAGACGTCTACATTCAACAGTTTCAACAGTGAAATGGCGGGGACGGGATGTCAGCCTCGTAGGACGCTTGAATTCATGGAGCCTGGGAACCATCGATAGCAGCTCATCGGAGCAATTACCATGGAAGTATTTGTAAAAGAGACAGAGAGAGGCGACGGCGCGTCTGTGAGAGAGAGACTGCAGACGAGAAGCCAGATCAGGGCCAATTACATTGCAAACCCGTCTCTGGATCTTATCAAGAACCCTGAGACAAACAAAAGGGCTCCAGACCATATATGGCAGCAATACTCCATGCAAGGGCGGATGGTTGATTTGTAAATTTGGAGGATCGATTCCGGGGAGAAAAATTTCCTGGCCCGGCACAGGGAGCCAACTTTCCTAGCGGTGGATGAAGCAATTGACTCAATGTATTTGTTCCATCTCAGGTCAGCGGACAGCGTGTGACCGAGCAGCCGCAGAGAGGAGCTCTCGAGAAGTTGAGCTTCAGACATTCTAATAGGATGCAGGGAAGGATCCCTGTGGTGATTAATAGAGAGCAGTTTTGTTTTGGAAGCATTAAAGTTAACCAGCCAATTCCTGCCCCAGTTCACAACCGATTGAAGGTCCTTTTCGAGACGAACGGCCAGGTTAATTTTGTCAGCGACACTAGATTTGTTTCTGAGGCAGGAGTAAATTGTGGTGTCATCCGCGTAGATGCCGACTTGGGAATCTATGGCGTCAGGAAGATCATTTATGAATATAACAGTACTCTGACAAATATTTCCTGTTTCTTAATACTTTGTCTAGCTTTTGGAAAGCATCTTTTGCTATTCATAGAAGAGGAAGAATATGCTTACATTTCGTTGTGTACGAACGGTCAGTGTTGGAAGTCTCCTCCCATCTAAATACGTGTGTATCATGTTAATATAAACGAACTTGACAGGAATTGTAACTCACCTCCCCGATTTTGAATTGCGAGCCGTTATCCACCCACATGCCGTTCACAGCACCTAGTATCCTCAAACTGTCACCAATCTAGGTACTGACCAAGCTCGATGTTGCTTAACTTCGGTGATCGTACGAGAACAGTTTACCCTAGAATAAACTCCGGGGGTGACTCGGGCTAGTCTACTTTATATCGCGGAGATATAAAATAATCCTCGTCTAAACTATACCCGCCTTGGGCAGTGTATATCTACTCTTACTGTTAACATGAACACGAGAATGTTCTGTGATGGTCCCAGTGTGCAAACTGTTAATAATGGCTGATAGGAACTCATTCAACAGTGATCAGGCATTGGTTGACCCAAATCAATTACTATCCAGATGTTAGACCTACTCTTGCGCAAAGCAAGAAACGAGAATAAAATTTAGCTGTAGAATGCACACAAGAAATCACTGTGTGTCATCTCGTGATCCATGAACATTATCAGCAATTCCTCAGGAGGTACCCCACCGCTGCATCAATAGAGCGAATCAATGACAGACAATTTTGTTCGGGTTTCTTTTCGCTCGCTTTATTTGGGAGAGGAAATATGCAATGTTTCTTGTGAGATAGCGAGAGGGAGACAAAGAGAACGGATGATCTGCTAGCTGTCTATCTTCTCGGAATGCGTGGCTTGTCTCTCCGCTGTAACCACGGCCACGCAATAAATCTGGGAGGGAAGGCTTAAACTTATCGACTTCTCTACTGTAGCAACCATACTCCTCGTTTTTTGTGCGTTTTCCGGTCATATCGAAACCTAGACAAAGGTAATATATATATATATTTTTTTTTAAGCGTATCACCCCAAGCAAGGCCGGTGGCTACTATCACGCATGGGGTTACAGAAGGGTTGGAGGAAGAGCAGATAGGAGTGGTAAAGGAAGGGATGTGGAGAAAGAGAAGGACGGAGGGTCGATCAAGGCAGGGGGGTTACGGAAGATATAGAGCGAGAGCAGATAGGAATGAAAGATGTCAGGAAGTGGAGAAGGGAAGTGGATAGATCAAGGCAATTGGAGATGACGATTGACGCTACACTTAAACCGTTGGAGATTGTATTTGTCAGGGAAACAGTAATAGGGAAGGGAGTTCCATAGGCGAGATGTGCGATACATGAAGCTATTGGAGTAGAAAAGACGTCTACATCTAACAGTTTCAACGGTGAAGGGGTGGGAACGGGATGCCAGCCTCGTAGGACGCTTAAATTCACGAGGCTTAGGGACAAGCGAAAGCAACTCATCGGAGCAATTACCGTGGAAGTACTTGTAGAAAAGGCAGAGCGATGCAACATCGCGTCTGTGAGAGAGCGACTGCAGACGAGATGACAGATCAGGGCCAATCACATTGCATATCCGTCTCTGGATCTTATCAAGAACCCTGAGGCAGCACGCAGGGGCCCCAGACCATAAATGGCAGCAATACTCCATGCAAGGTCGAATGGTAGACTTATAGACTTTGAGGATCGATTCCGGAGAGAAGAATTTCCTGGTTTTTCTTGCGGTGGATGATGCAATTGACTCGATGTATTTGTTCCATCTCAGATCAGCGGACAGCGTGAGACCGAGCAGCCGCAGAGAGGAGCTCTCGAGAAGTTGGTCCTCAGACATTCTGATGGGATGCAGGGATGGGTCCTTGTGGTGGTTAATGGAGAGCCGTTTTGTTTTAGAGGCGTTAAAGTTGACCATCCATTTCTCTCCCCAGTCCACAACCGATTGGAGGTCCTTTTCAATTTGAGCTGCCAGGTTAATTTTGTTCGCCTCAGTAGATTTGTGCTTGAGGCAGGAGTAAATAGTAGTATCGTCAGCGTAGATACCGACTTGGGAGTCTATGGCGTCAGGAAGGTCGTTTATAAATATGAGGAACAGAGTAGGGCTAAGGATGGAGCCTTGAGGAACACCAGCGGTAGTGGGATAGGAGTTGGAGAAGAATCCACTGAGAACAACCTTCAAATCCCGGTTTGATAGGAAGGATTGAATTAGGTCAAACAATCGACCTGTGATACCATAACCCCGAAGCTTGCGAAGGGGGCCGGCATGCCAAACCCTATCGAATGCTTTGGAGATGTCAAGGGCCACGGCACGGGCTTCGCCGTTACTATGGATAGCTTGGTAGACAAATTCAGTGATGGCCGTAAGCACATCGGCAGTAGACCGGGCAAAGCGGAAACCATACTGCTTGTCTGAGAGCAGATCGTGGGATATCAGGTGAGTAATCACTTCGGTGTTGATAATGGCCTCGAAGACTTTGCCGAAGATGGGAAGGAGACTAATAGGACGGTAATTAGAAGGGTTGGAGAGGTCGCCAGAGTTCTTAAAGACAGGAACAATGGTAGAGGACTTCCAGCAGTCAGGAAAACAGGAGTCCTTGAGGCAGCGGTTGTACAATTTAGAGAGGACAGGTGCCAGTTCAGGTGCGCATTTCTTCAGGACAATGGCTGGTATTCCGTCGCCGCCGGTAGCCTTGTGGAGATCTAAGTTAGAAATAATGCCCAGTACCGACGACGGATATGTGCAAGCCGTCCAGTAGGGCCTCAGTTCTGGGAGGGAAGTCGGGCAAGGTTACCCCAGAGGAGTCAAGCATAGAATTGGAAGAAAACTTTCGAGCGAAGCATTCGGCCTTGTCGATAGAGGTGGTGAGGACCTCAAACTGATTGAACAGTGGAGGAATGGAGGGTTTGTTACTATTCAGAACGCTCTTGCAGAGGCGCCAATAGTCCTTGGAGCCAAATTTGCGGGATGCAATACGTTCCTTCATCCGAGCTGCAAATAGTGCCTTGGCATTGTCGAGGGTACGCTTACACTCATTGCGTGCAGAGGTAAATAGACGTCTGTTGGAGTCGGACATGTCACTACGAAAACGGTGGAAGAAGTGGTTCCTATGGGCAATGGCGGCTGAGCAAGCAGCTGTGAACCAGGGGGAGGAGCGCGGTTTAACCTTGAATTTCCTGGAGGGGATGAAAGCTTCGATACCGGCTTTGATCCAGGAAGAGAACTCAGAAGCACACTCATGAGTGGGGAGCTTAAATACAGCATCCCAGGGGACATCGCGGAGGAAGTCCCGAAACGAGTCCCAGTCAGCCCGTTGGTAGCAGAAAGTGGTTCTGGTGGTAGGAGGTTCTTTGCAGGGGGTGGGGGCTGAAGGAGATACTAACAAACACGACAGCATGATCGGAGTTACCGATAGGACAGAGCTGCAAGCAAAGATATTATATCCTAATCAAAATTAAACGCCAACTCATTTCGGGTCTTCGAAATGCTGTCCGGTACGGTCGGGTCTGAAATTACATTCACATCTTTCTTTCTTTCTTTCTTTCTTTCTTTCTTTCTTTTTATGTGCCATGTCCTTTCAGGACGTAGGCGATCATGGCTTTTCACCTCCCTCTATCCCTTGCAGCTCTCAAGTTCCTCCCCTCTGCTTCCTCCCCACACCAGACCACGTTCTGTCATCCACTTGCTTTAGCCTGCCAGGTATGTTACGCGTTGTTTTCCCTTGTCCCTCTTTTTCTCTATTCGATCCGTGAGTAACAGATTCTCCAGGCCCTCCTTCTTCATTATGTGTCCCAGAAACTTCATTTGATCTACAGTTATCATTTTGCCATGTATGTCTAGCTCAAACATTCTGTAAGAGTAACACTACATGATCCCTAATAACCCGATTATAATCTGTAAATACAATAACATCTTATAAGAGAAAAGGGTTCTAGGCCAGTTGCGTACCAGACAATTGCTCCCTTTAATATTTGCGTCCCTAGACAAATGCGTCTCTGGATAATTGCGTAACTCTGATAATTTTTTGAAATTTTTTTAAAGGCAATTACCATAAATTAAAAAAAAAAGCATGGGTAGTAATCATAAATTTTTAAAAAAGGAATAAAATAAAAAAATAAAATTTTATTTTTTGTCTAAAATGCAATGATAGATTAACAGTGTTGCAAGATGGATATACACATCAACAGGATGTTTTTTGTTTCATCAGCGTTTTTCTTATGATAGCAGTAGCTGTAATTTTCCTTGTCCACAAATATTTTTCCACCAGTATTTGATTTTCGGAACTTAGCCATAGGTTCCAAATAAAAATATAATCTATAAAATCCAGAATCTGTTAGATGTTTTTATGGGACGCACTGCTGGAGTAAACTGAAAATGTTAGCTTAATTTTCTCTTGCTTTAAAAAAGAAAAAAATCTCTCTTTTCTTATTTATGGTAATTACATTTTGTTTTTGTTTTTGTTTTTTTTGGTTGTTTAGAGTAATTAAAAGTACTGGTGTGCAAATTTCTATATTAAACAACTCTTAAAAAAGGTAACTTCAAAGAATTATCAATTATCCAAGGACGCAAATGTCCAGGAACGCAAATGCCTGGTACGCAATTCTCCGTCCACCGTAGAAAAGGAGGGGGTATATACTGGTCTAGCGAATATATATTTAAGCCTAGCATATTCTAAATTCCGAGGATGTAAACATATTGTAATAATTATATATGAAATATAAATACAACTTTATATGCATATTGTAATCATTTATATATGATATATAGATACAAATTGATATGCATATGTTATCATTTATAGATGAAGTATAAATACAAATTTATATGTATATTGTAATCATTTATGTATGAAATACAAATACGAATTTATAGGCATATTTTAATCATTTAAATATGAAATACAAATACAACTTTATATGCATATTGCAATCATTTATATATGAAATATAAATACAACTTTATATGCATATTGTAATCATTTATATATGAAATACAAATACAACTTTATATGCTTATTGTAATCATTTATATATGAAATACAAATACAACTTTATATGCATATTGTAATCATTTATATATGAAATATAAATACAACTTTATATGCATATTGTAATCATTTATATATGAAATACAAATACAACTTTATATGCTTATTGTAATCATTTATAGATCCAGAGACGGATAGGCAATGTGATTGGCCCTGATCTGTCATCTCGTCTGCAGTCGCTCTCTCACAGACGCGATGTTGCCTCGCTCTGCCTTTTTTACAAATACTTCCACGGTAATTGCTCTGAGGAGTTACGTTCGCTTGTCCCCAGGCCTCGTGAATTTAAACGCCCCACCATGCTGGCATCCCGCTCCCACCCCTACACCGTGGAAATTGTTAGGTGTAGACGTCTCTTCTACTCCAATAGCTTCATGTCTCGCACATCCCGCCTATGGAACTCCCTTCCCTACTACTGTTTCCCTGACAAATACAATCTCCAACGGTTTAAGTGTAGCGTCAATCGACATCTCCAGTTGCCTTGATCTATCCGCTACCCTTCTCCACATCCTTTCTTTTCTCATTCCTATCTGCTCTCGCTCCGGATCTTTTGTGCCCCCCTTGCCTTGATCGACCCACTGTCTTTCTCTTCTTCCTCATCCCCTCCATTGCCACTCCTATCTGCTCTTCCTCCAACCCTTCTTTAACCCCTTGCGCGATAGTGGCCTCTGGCCTTGCTTGGGGCGATATGATTTAAAAAAAAAAAAAAATATATGATATATAATATAAATAACCGATCTTATATCTCGGTTATAGCTCAGCCAAGCCTAGAACAACTCCTGTTATATTCTTGGCTGGGGAGATATTTCAAACTGGTACACGGTCTATGCAACAAATAGCCTTAAAGTCTCACCACACTACATCAATTAGTTTGTAGCAAAGCGGTATAAATGAGTCAGCTAGTACGATGTCTTACTAAAGAGATTGTCTCACCCCAAAGAGCCCTGAATGTATCTAAAAATAGGCAGGGAGTTGTATAATCTCAAATCCTCATTTTTTATATATTATTACAATCTTGAGATTAAAATTCTGCAGCGATTAAAATAATCCAGATGTTAGATGCGCAAAGCAAGGAACCGGAATAAAATTGAGAGCTGTAGAATGCACGCAAGAAATCTCTGCGAGCGTGTCGTCTGCGGTTCCTTGTGGTCTATCAGCAGTTCCTCACGAGGTTCACCAACGCTGCATCAACGGAGCGAATCAACGACACACAATTTTTCCATCGCCTTATTTTAGAGAGACATAGGTGGTATCGTTACTTGTAGAAAGCGAGAAGAGGATGGGGATGAAGAGAACGGGCATCTACAGGTCGGCTAGCCACCTATGCTCTCCACGTGCGTAGGTTGTTTCCCTACTGTACCGCAAAGGAATCTAGGAGAGAAAGGCACGGCTGAGCATCAGAACTTTTCACTGCTCTACTGCCAGTAACATAGCCTTCATTTTCATGTGTGTGTCGGTCTTATATCTTAGAAAAGACAATCGATCACTGTCAAGATTCCACTTCCCCCCGGGTTCAAAGCAATGCAACTCAGTTCGGGTCGTCAAAGTTCTGACCGGTAGGGTAGGGTCAGGAATTACATTCACTGCAATTATCGTTCTGCCATTTTTGTCTAGCTCAGAATTCTGTAACAGTGACACTACCTGAGCCCAAATAACCCGACTATAAACTGTGAATACAATCATATACATATGATTATATGAGAAAAGGTGTAGCTTATATCATGGTCTAGCGGGGATATATTCTAGCCTAACTCATTTTAAATACGAGGATATAAACTAGCTTAGTTTAATTTATACCTCGGGTATAAAACAGCCAAGCCTAGAATAATCCCGGTTATACTCTTGGCTACGGGTATATCCTGAACTGTTACACGGTCTACGCACCAAGTAGCCTTAAATATGATTCGCCACACAAAAGATAGTAGATGTGATGATATGCTCAGCTAACGTGTCTTGCTAAATCAATGACTTAGTAGTGAGTTCGATCCTCACTAGATGCCCCACGCTTTCGCCTTGAGCCACATCTAAGCTACGCTTAGAAAATCACCACAGCGCGAATTATTTTATAGCAGGATGGTATACTGAACCAGCTAAGCTAAAGGAAGCAAGTGTCTCATAATGGTTCTCTTTTTTTTCTAATTCTTTCGCACTCAGTAATTCAGTGTATTGGTGGCTTTACTGCCTTGCATGGGGTGAAAGGATTTAAAAAAATCAAAGTCAGGAATATATCTAAAAATGGGCAATGAATCTTATAATCTCAATATCCTTTCTTTCAGCGTATTTTTATATATCTTCCTTATTATCTTTCTTTTACTCTCTTTATTCCTTTTCTGTTCATATTTTATGTAATTTTTCTTCTTTCTTTTTCCTTCATGACGTTTACTCGTTTTTTTTCTCTCTTTTTCCTCGATATCTCTTCTTTCTTTCATTCTTTCTTTCTTCGTATTTTTATATCTTCTTTGTTATATTTCTTTCATTTTCCTATCTTTCTATTTTCAGATATTTTTCTTTTCCTCTTTCTTTTCCTTCATGACTTTTACATTGCGTTTGTTCTCTTTCTTTCTTTCTTTCTTTCTTTCTTTCTGTTTCTTTGTATGTCTGTCTTGCTTAATTTCTCTTTCTCTGTCTTTCTTCCTTTTTTTTCTTTCTTATTATTAATATAATATCGTGAGATTAAAATACTGCTGGTATTAAAATATCGATATATTATTATTCGTAGTATTATTTTTAAAACATAGGTACCTTTGACATATTTAGGGAGGATATTAGAGTAACCCAGAACCTATACTGACAGCAAAACGCCTGCATACGGAGAGAAAATGTATTCAGTAAATATACAAAAAAATACAAAGGAGTTCTAAGTTAAAAATCCGACTTTAAGTTTAAGATGCGACTTTTCACCTGACTTATTTAACCAATACAGTGAGGCAATTCTGAGAGAATCAGAAGTCCTACCATTATCTTAAGATATGCAGATGACACAGTGTTTATAGCAGAGACAGAAAAAGAATGACAAGAACTCCTACAGAAGATAGTCATGGAAAGTGAAAAGAAAATACTAAATATCAAGACAAAAATGCATAGTTCTTAGCAAAAGGAACAGTTGAGGAAGAGACTTGAAGGTACGGAAATATTTAAATATCTGGGAAGTGTCTTAGCAGAGAACGAAAAGCGCGACACCGAAATCCGAAGGCGCACTGGGGTAGCAGAAGATGCCTCCCAAAAGTTAAGCAAAGTATTAAGAAACAAGAAGATTTCATGAGAAACAAAGAAAATAGTGCTGAACTGTTATGCAGTATCAGTCCTCCTATATGGCAGTGAATGCTGCACAATCTCCTCACAGACGAAGATGTTTGAAGCAGCAGAAATATGGTTCTACAGAAGGATGCTGAGAATACCGTGGACCGAAAATGGGAGCAAAGACGAAGTCATTGAGACAGTAACAGCAGAAAGGATACTTATACTTAACATCAAGAAGAGACAGCTGAAGTTTCCGTGGCATATAATGAGGAAAGAAGGCTTGGGAAATATGATACTCACGGGACTGATTGATGGTAAGAGAGACTTAGGAAAGCAATCTACTTGGCGAGCTTGAGTGAACGGACGGCGGTTCAGGGTTTGGGAGAGAAGGCAAATAGACAAAAGTTATTTGTGCTATTAAATTGGCGTCTCGATCCCGCCTTTTTTTACTGTTGAATTAGCTAAATGCAGTCGCCAATCGAACATGAGTACCAACAAAACTAACATAAAAGTTATATGAAATAATTTCGAATTATTAAGACCTTCAAAATTGGTTCATTTACGTTTCGAATATACAATGAGAAAATATTTAATGAATACAATATATATTCTGAAGTGCCCAATAGAAGTGGAAACATTTATTTATTTTTCAGGAAGTTTTCCTATCCAAACAAGATTATTGAGCTTCCCTCTGTCTTTTCTGCAAATATTTTCATGGCAACTGTTCGGACGAGATTTTTTCCCCTGGTGTCCCGACTACCTGAATTTAAGCGTGCTACTAGATTGATATCTAAATCCCACCCTTTTACTGTTGAATTAGTTAAATGTAAACGACACTTCTACTCCAATAGCTTCTTTTCTCGCACTTCCTGCCAGTGGGACATCCTTCCGTTTACTTGCTTCCCTGAAAACTACAATCTTCAAAAATTTAAATTTAATGTCAATCTCCATTTTCTGTCGTCTTGAATCGAATTCGGCTTTTATCATTTCCTCAATCCCCCTATACTCCGTCTTTTCTTTCATTTTCATTCTCAGTAACCTTCTGCGTACTAGTGGCATTCCCACCTTGCTTGGAGTGAAATGACTAAAAATAACACCCCCACCACCAAAAAAAAAAAACAATGAAATTTTCATCAAAAAATAATTCAGTCGAACAAATCACAAGACATGAGTTAGTGTATCAAAGTATTTGTCATAACTCATTATTGAAATGTCACTTTGTTGCTGTTATGAACTGACGTCTTATATTTTGCCTTCCAAAATTCCCTGGACTATTAGGCCAGGAACGTTGTCGAAAAAGAAGGACCAATCAGAGAACACCACGTCTTATAAATGTGTAGAAATTATGTGGCTTCCCTCTGTCTTTTCTATAAATATTTTCATGACAACTGCTCTGACGTGCTTTTTCTTCTGGTGATCCGTCTACATGAATTTAGTCGTGCTACTAGATTGGCATCTAGGTCCCACCTGTTTACTGTTGAAATAGCTAAATGCAACCTCCACTTCTATTTTAACAGTTTTTTCTCATATTTCCCACCCGTGGAAATTCCTTCCGTTTATCTGCTTCCTTGATAATTACAATCTTCAAAAATTTAAATGTAGCATCAATCGCCATCTTCTGTCTTCTTGAATCCCGTTCATCTTTTGTCCTTTCCTCAATCCTCTCTGTATTCAGTCTTTCTCTTTCATTTTCACTCCTTGTAACCCACTGCTCATTAGTGACATTTCTGCCTTGCTTGGTGAAAGGATTTAAAAAAAAAAAATATAAAATAAAAGCCAGAATTAATATAACAGTTTCTGACGGAATTTCAAGTGATACCATATGTCTTACTGATTTCGTCAACTATTTCCACCTTCATCGTCATCTTCGGAAAAACTGTTCTTATTTTGTTCGTATCGAGATGAAGAAAAGCATTGAAGCAACAGATATGATGTTCTGCGGGAGGATGCTGAGAATACCATGGACCGAATATGTGAGCAAAGACGAAGTTTTAGAGAAAATGAAAACAAAAAGGACACTTACACTTAACATCAGGAAGGGACAGTTAAAACTTCTAGGGCACATGATAAGGAAAGGGGGCTTGGAAAATTTGATACTCACAGGACAGATTGAAGGTAAGAGCGACAGAAGTAAAAACTAACTAGTAATCTTGAGTGAAGGCACGACAGAGCAAAGTTTAGGAGAGATAACAAAAACATAAAAGTTGTTAAGAGCTACAAAGGAAAGGAAATTGCGGAGAGCAATGACCACCAAAGTCCTGAACGGAGACGGCACATAAAAAGATGCCTTTCCGGGACGGCGGTTCGTCTAAAATATTCGTACGGTGTTTATGACATCAATTACGGTTCTTCACTGTATTAATACTGATGTAATGGAATAACCCCCATGAATGATTACATTATAGGTAGTAAATACCTATAAAGTCAACTGAGAAAGACCGACGACGACAGCTCGTCCGACCTTCCAATTTGTGGCACTCGCTACTAGATTGACTTGTGTGTATAACTGTACCGTATTTCATATTGTACTTCTTGTGTACAATAAACCTTTCTTCTAGTATCCACTTGGTTTTATGCGTTTATTCCATTAGCACGGAATATAACAAATACAATTACTAAGTAAAAATTAATGATCAGTTTTCTTTACTGTCGTTTTCACAACTGAGACAGTGAGAAAACAAACGACATGGTGTTATAGAAGACGTCAAAATCCAAGCCTTTCTTTGATCAATCATATTCCTGTTGGTTTCTTGGTTAGTTCGGCCCCACAGAATTTTGCCGCTCGCTTATTAATTCAGGACAACACTGAACTAAGTATTGTCGACAAAGGACAGAATGAAAAGATGACGCCAAATGAACGTAGGGAGACGTACGTCTTGAAGAAGACGAAAAATAGCCATAGAATTTCAGAAAATATTTAATTATGACTGATTGTCTTCCTCATACAACGCTAAATATAATAATCCAATTTCTAGAAAATAAATTATTGGAGAAAAAAAATGTATAATTACTTGTTTTCCCCGTTATTCAAAAATAGAGTGTTCCAATTAAACCTTTCGCAAGTTGAAATGGCAAAGCGAATTGACATGAGAACAGGTTTGAAAGTTCCCAGACTCCCCACCAAATAACCTTCACATTATTGTTACGACTGAGTGCTACTCTGATTGCAAAAAAAATGACTTTCATTTTGAAAGCGCGTGTCGGTATAGATCCAGCATTTAGGATGTTTTGATATGATTTGTTTGTTTAACGGCACATCAACACCTTATGGGTCATTTCATATTATTCTGATTTCATAATTGACTGCATGGTAGATGATACTCTGTTTTTGTGCATATACATTTTTGTATAGACAGGATTATTGGCGGCACTGACGTGTGTTTTATGCTGTAGTTTTATTGAAGTTATGTTTTGGAATACAGTTCGATTTCTTTAAGAAATTATAGGATATTATATATATCATAAAATAGTTATTTTATGATGGTTGATTTTGTTTAGCTGCATATCAATATCTATGGGTTATTTAATGCCGATATCTAAATATTTTGAACAATTTTATGGCTTCAACTAAATATATTTTGAAAACAATTGTATGCCTTCAACTATAGATAAAATGTATTGTTGTTAATTTTACTATACATATGTACTGTAAGTAATTTTTTTTTATATATAAAAATATATTGCTAGTATTTTTTACCATAAAAATGTATTTGTTTTGTTATTGTTTGGGCGTTCAATATTTGATCATAGCTAGGACTCTAACGTGTGCTACGACCCCGGGTCAGGGTGGACCTGGGAAGAAGAGCAATTAAGAGGAGACTCCATCGTTCTCAGAACCTCCAATCTCCCGATCAGAGTTCTTGTTGCCGGACGTAGTTTACCCTTATAATACCCTGACTGCAAAGAATTGTGTGACAGGGAAATATATGCCACTAATCAATAAAAAAAAAGAGGACGACCCTCGAACTTCGACACCTAGGCAGGCAGATATGTTATTTTGGGGTTTCTGTGAAGGAACGCACAAAAATTATTCCCGTATAAATTAATGGTATTTGCTTCTTTGCTTTATGCAATTTCGGATAACGGGGGAAATTTTATTAATGTCGGTCTTTCACGAAAGCAAAGTGGCGTAAACCAAACATTCGAAAAGCTGAAGATGCCTGTGTAAAGAAGTATACGGAGACAAAAATGGAAAAAAAAGTTTCAGAAATTGGCTTAAAGTAAACTGCCAATAATATCGTATCCACTAGTGACAGGAATCAGGAATGGCCTCGGGATTCTTCGAATAGAAAAACTAGAACAGATCGAACTTTGGTTAAAAACAGAAAGAACGCTAACTCCTGCAAGACATATAAACGATCTTAAAAAATAAATGGTGATATTGATCTGAAAAATCTGTCCCTTCATTTACGGCTGCAAGCAGTAAAAATTCTGATAGGAAAAAATATCCTAATATGACGGGCATGCTTTTAATTTTATGAGTACTGGAACTGTACAAAATAAAATTAGAGGAAAAATAAAAGGAAAACTAGAAGACGAAATCCCAAGTAAACTTCTTCTTCTATATGCTGTGTCCTTACCTGAAGTTAGCGATTGTGGATCTCCACAATTTCCTGTCCGTTATAGCACTTAACAAATGTTGTGTTTTGTTATCTCTCCTAAACTTTGTTCCGTTATGCGTTTACTCAAGATTACTAGGTAGTTTTTTTCTCTGCCCTTCTTACTTTCAATCTTTCCTGTGAGTATCAAATTTTTGAAGCCCACTTTCCTCATTATGTGCCCTAGAAATTTTAACTGTCTCTTCTTGATGTTTAGTATAAGTGTCATTTTGTTTCCATTGTGTCTAAAACTTCTTCATTGCTGAAAAGTTCGGTCCATGGTATTCTCAGCATCCTTCCGTAGATCCACATTTCTGTTGCTTCAAGGCTTTTCTTCATCTAGACATGAACAAAATAAGAACAATTTTTCCGAAGATGACGATGAAGGTGGAAATAGTTGACGAAATACGCAAATCATATGGTGTCACTTGAAATTCCGGAAGAAACTGTTATATTAATTCGGGCTTTTAAAAAAAAAATCCTTTCACCAAGCAAGGTAGAAATGTCACTAATGAGCAGTGGGTTACAAGGAGTGAAAATGAAAGCGAAAGACTGAATACAGAGAGGATTGAGGAAAGGACAAAAGATGAACGGGATTCAAGAAGACAGAAGATGGCGATTGATGCTACATTTAAATTTTTGAAGATTGTAATTATCAAGGAAGCAGGTAAATGGAAGGAATAAAAAATAATCTCTTTTCCTCTCTGTCTTCTCTCTCTCTCTCTCTCTCTCTCTCTCTCTCTCTCTCTCTCTCTCTATATATATATATATATATATATATATATATATATATATATATATGTGTTTGCAACAGGAATTAGCTATCCAACCTAGCAGATTGGTGTACTCAGTAAAATGAACAGCCAGCCATTACATATATTCTTTCTCGATCCAGGTAGTCTTTGGTGACAATTGCCTAATGGATTAAAATGTTGGTTTGGGAATTTAGTGACATAGTAAGTGTGAGTTCAAATCCTTGGCTGGGTAGAACACATTATGGGAACAGGGCGAACAATAACTGATCAGTACTAAATAAGAACCAGACGAGATATCCCGAGACATGGACAGCGAAACGAGAATAATCTACCAAGGTAGATTAAATAAAGGGGTCGCTTTGAAATTTTCTGAAAGTTACTCCTATCGACGGGCGCCTGAAGATAGCCGGAGCGTACAACGGCCGAAACGTTGTGACAATAACAACAAAGATGGGGACAATAGTCCTAATGTAAATAAAAGCTCATGTCAGAAATTCAGAGAGAAACGCGTTCGTAATATTTGCAAACATGTGCACTTCGATGAGGTGTAATAGCAAGCTTGTCTCACTAGATCAGTTACGATTGAGTAGTGAGTTCGATTCTCACTGGGTGCCCCATACATTCGGCTTTGTTCTTCGTCTAAGCTACGCTTAGAAAATCACCGGGGCACCTCGACATGGTGCCACACACATCTAAGCTACGCTTAGTAAATTACTGGGCCACTTTGACGTTAGCAAGCTTGTCTCGTTAGATCACTTATGACTAAGTAGGGATTTCGATCCTCACTGGGTGCGCCCTACTTTCGGCCTTGTGTCACATCTAAGCTATGCTTACAAAATCACCATAATACTTGCAAGGATTAAAATGTTTTAGGTAGACACCTTTTCTTGGGGAACGCTAAAATATACTTGCCTCAAAACTCAGCACACCTTACAAAAAGTTTCATTGCAATCTCCCACTCTCTTTCAGCCTTTCTCTTTCTTTCTCTCTCTCTCTCTCTCTCTCTCTCTCTCTCACACACACACACACACACACATAGAGAAGTGTTCTTGAGATTTCCTTCAAAACGTAACATATTTGCTGTATTTGACTTTACATTCGTGTCTACAATTTCAATCGACGTGAATCCTACTAGGAAACGTTTCGACTCGAGCTCAAGGACTGCGTCAGAACACGACGTTGGACGACCCATTTCGATCTCCTGTTTGAATCCAACTGCAGAGAGTCGGATAACGGTCTGTGACCAGAATTTCGACTGAGGGATATCTTACAAATGCCGCCGATGACCCCACAACCTCACCAACGAGAAAAATCAATCTCCAACTAACGCCAACCAAAGGCTCGTTGGCCGTGAGTGAGAGGGTCACAAACTGGTCTGCTATTTCAATATTTTCATTTTCCAAATGTCCTGCATTACTGCAAAATGGGATTATTTTAAAAGCTTCATTGTATATTTACAGCTAATTTTCGCTTGTGCTATTTTCATGCATATTACATATATAATCGATATACTGATTGTTTATAAATAACATATCCATTAAGTTTAAAATGCCCATGTATTGTCTCATTTAAATACTTAATCACTTTTCATTGTAGTCGTTTGATTCAGAACATAATGATTTTTCATAAATTAAATGTTATCTATATAATAAATGTGAATGTCAGTGTATCACTGTGTCACACTTTAGTAGCCCAGCATATACGTAACCATTTTGGAATCAGGCCGACTCCGTGAGCAAATGAAAAACATTCCGGGGCGGATTCGGACCCGTAATCCAGAAATTTTGGATTCCCAATTTTTCATTACGGCGATTGTTTTCAGATTCCGCAATATTGGCTTCTAATGATAAAAACAATTAAAGGGACACAACTGTGTGACTTACAATAGCTCATGTTCAAATGAAAAAAATACTGTTCTCATATTACAGTGTTTCAAAATAAAATTGTTCGTGTTTTCAACTTTACTCCCAGAGGCCGTAGGTCAACATATCATACCATTTTTTGGAATCAAGCTGACCCCGTGAGCAAATTAAAAACATTCCGGACCGAATCAGGACCCGCAATCTTGAAATTTTAGATTCCCAGGTTTTCACGACTGCGATTGTTTTCGTCAATTTTTTAACGGGATTTTTTTTGCGACGAATTTTTTTATATGATAACACTTTTTATAACTTCGAAATAAATTTGGGAATAATCGAAATTAATTGCGAAATCCAGCGAAAGCGACCCATGAAATAAAAATAATTGTTTGTACGGGACCTACCTACATCAAACTATTTTTAAATTGAGTGGCGGCAGAAGAGTTATCGCTGAACTTTTAAAAGGTAAGCTGAAATATTCACGCAATACATAAATGCAGAGATCAATTTTAAGTTCTGTAGTTTATTGTGCCCTATCGCATCTACTCTTTCCTCCCTGTTGTGATGAAGGCTCAATCAAGACCCCTCTGCAGGTGTTAGCTTAAATAGGGCGGCTTTTAAGCTAATATTTAATAATTTTCATATTTTTGGTTCGCTTGCTTAGTAACTACTAGCAGCATGGCCCGGCGTTGCCTGTGCTTGATTCAAAAATCGTACGACTCATGCAGCAATCGCTATCACTTGACTTAAAATATTTTTGCCCTTCCTCGCCTTTAAAGGAGTGCCCTTTGCCGTGCTGATGTTGCTACATGCCTTACTTCTTGCCTATCTCACACTACGAATTTTTTCTAAGCTCTATACTAAACATTAAATCTGTTACGCAAAAAGAACTAAACTAAATGAACACAAAACGATCAGCTTAAAAAAAGGACTCGTAACTGGAAAAACCGAATGAAAAAAGAATGTTAACAACAAATACTTTTTCACACCCAACCCAGTTCTGCGGAATCAGAATCAACGTTGAGTTTAAGCAAGCGAATGAGTCAATTGGAGTAAAGTGCCATGCAGATTAAAATTTTTCCCACTTGTGACGAATGCAGCTATCGATTTTTTTGCATGCTAGCATTCTAGTTAACATTCATGTCAGTCAGCTGTTGGCTCTCACGCTGGCCAATAGAATCTTCCTGACTATTCGTGGCAGCCAGCTATAGACTCTCACTCTGGCCAATAGAAAATGGCTGCAAACTACATGAAAACTGCCGTAGAAGCATGAAAAAATCGATTATTTCCACTATCGATGGGAGTTGGGAAATGCAAAGTCAGTCTTGGCCTTGTCACTAACTTGGAGCATGTAAATTTTGGTACAAATCCGTCGAAAATTGCGGCCGTGCATTCGCTACACATACACACACACATCCTGCGTTTTATAGATAGAGATTTGAGTTTGGTTGTTGTCCCTTCTGTAACTTAACTTCTGTTAAGTCACCTTACTTATTCCTCATTTCTTAACTCTTTTTTTCTGTATTTGTCCTTTTTGTTTTGTACTTTTAGTTTATACTTTTTATGTATTTTTTATCGAAATAAAATTCACTGCTCATTACAGAGTAGTTCTTATTTGTCTATATTTCTGAGATGAGTTATGAAACCATTTACGCTAGTTATCCTCATCTTTATTGCCATATTCACGACGTTTCGGCCGTTGTACACTCCGGCCTTCTTCACATGGCCCGGTGGATAAAAGCGTTGGTTGAATAAGACAGAAAGTGTCTTGACTAAAACAATTGTGAGTTCAATGCCTGGCCACAGCAGAGTGAACAACAACTTGGAGAGTTTTGAGTTATGAAAGGGAATTAATTGAGACTAAGATATTCAAAAAAGGCATAGGCGTGGAATTATGAAAAAAAATACCCCCGTGCACTAAATGAAGGGTTCAGTTCGAAATTCCAACGTATATCACCCGAAGAAGACCGGAGATTACAACGGCCGAAACGTCAGGAATCTGGCAATAAAGATGAAGACAACAGTCCGAACGATTTAAATAGTGTAAATTATTCCCTTATTTATTTACTTTTTTTCTTTGTAAATAATTTGAAAATCCATAAATGGGAATTGATTGGAAATTGAGCTTAACGACCGTATTCGCTGGCAGTTTATGCGAATATATATGAAAAGAGTCTGATGAGTAATAGCAGCAGAACGCAAAAGCATGAGAACGAATAAAATCAAAACGATAATAGATCATAGATTTACCGAAATAGTAAATACTGTCTGGCCTGAAAGTAATATAGATATACACCCGAATGAGGAACTGTCCCCGCCCGCTCTCCGTGTTGCGTGAAAACATTAATTCTCCTAACGAGATAAGACTTCACTGAGTAGCTCGATACTTCCATTCGCAAAGGTTAAGAACGGACTGGATAGGCTGTCTTAGCTTTTCCCATTGGACGACTCTCTACTCAAATTGACAATCTAAATTCTGCATTTTTCAGTATATTCTTACCTCCTGGGTAAGACGTTAAACTACATCCGTGTCCTGGGTAAGACGATAAACTACATCCAGCAGCAAGGCCTCTGATCAGGAGGTTTTGAGGAGCGTGGAACCACCTCTTAATTGCTCTTCTTCCCAGGTCCGCCCTGACCCAGGGTGGTAGCACCTGTTAGGGTCCCAGCTATGGGCAAATAGTTAACTATTACCAGCAATAATCTTTTGAAAAACATTATAACCAGCAACACAATTTTGAAGGAAAAATATTACCAGAAACAGATTTTTGACAAAACAAAATATTACCAGCAATAAAAAATTTTGTCGGCATTAAATAACCCACTGAGAAGTTGATATGCCGTAAAACAAAATAAACCAAACCAAACCAGTATATTCGTAGGCTTCCGACTGCGGAATGCTCCTCTTTTTATTAACTAACTTTCGAGTGACACTTATTAGTAAAACATTAAAGAGAGAAAAAAACAACGAATCTAGAATTAATTGCATTCTTCGTCTATGTTCTGTGTCCATTCAAGATGTAGGCAATCATGGCTCCTCACAACTTACCGTGTATTTTTTTTGTTTTTTTTTTGTTATCTCTTTTAATTCCTGTTCTGCTATTCATTTACACAGCTTGGTTCGGTAGGTTACTCGAGATTTATTGTGTTAACATACAGCAATTGTGGCTAAATGATATTCTAAGCACTGCTTGGGCACATCGAGGTGGTGTAAGGATTAGCAAGCTTGTCTCGCTAGAACAATTACGACTGAGTAGTGAGTTCGGTCCTCACTGGGTGCCACATACTTTCGGCCTTGTGCCACATCTAAGCTACGCTTGGAAAATCACTTTAAGCACCTCGAGGTGGTGTAATGATTAGCAAACTTGTCTCGCTAGAACAATTACGACTGAGTAGTCAGTTCGGTCCTCACTGGGTGCCTCATACTTTCGGCCTTGTGCCACATCTAAGCTACGCTTGTAAAATCACCATTCAAGGACGTAGGTAACTCGACGTGTAATGGTTAGCAAGCTTGTCTCGCTCGAACGATTACGACTGAGTAGTCAGTTCGATCCTCACTGGGTGCACCATACTTTCGGCCTTGTACCACATCTAAGCTACACTTGGAAAATCACCATTTAAGCACATAGGTAACTCGACGAGGTGTAATGGATAGAAAGCTTGTCTTGTTAGATCAATTACGACGGAGTAGTGAATTCGATCCTCACTGGGTGGCCCATACTTTCGGCCTTGTGCCACATATAAGCCGGGCTTAGAAAATCACTATTGTAAGCACAGCTTAGACGTGACACAAGGCCGAAAGTATGGGGCAACCAGTGTGGATTGAACTCACTACTCAGTTGGTTTGGTTTGGTTTGGTTTACAGCATATCAACTTCAATGGGTTATTTAATGCCAACAAAATTTTTATTGTTGGTAATATTTTTTTTTCAAAAATCTATTTCTGGTAATTTTCCTAGAAATATGCATCGCTGGTAATATTAAAAAAAATGTATTGCTGGTAATAATTTTTTACAAAGTATTTCTGGTATTAAAACCTATTTTTACACTTTCATAGTGTTTTGACCCCAGTTTGGGGTTATCATTTGCCCATAGCTGGGACCCTAACAGGTACTAACAGAGTGGACCTGGGAACACCAGCAATTAAGAGGTGGTTCCACGTTCCTCAAAACCTCCTCCTTAGGGACCTTTCTGTTGGACGTATTTTATGATCTTACCCAGGATGCGGATGTAGTTTATCGTCTTACCCAGGACTTACTACTCAGTTGTAATAGTTCTGTCGAGACAAGCTTGTTAACCATTACACCACATCGAGGTACCCGTTAGGTAGGTTACTCGTTGCTTTTTTCTATCCTTCTTGACTTTCAGTATGCTATGTGAGTATAAAATTTTCCAAGCCCTCTTTCCTCATTAGAAATTTTAATTGTCTCTTTCTGATTTTAAGTATCAGCGTTTTTTTCGTCTCAATTTTCCTTAAAAATTAATCGATACTCACATGTTCAGTCCATGAGATTCTCAGCATGGGATTCATTCTTATCATCCTTCTGTAGAACCACATTTCTGTTGTCTCATATCTCATCTTCATCTGTGAGGAGATTGTTCAACAATCACTGCCATAGATTGATTGGCTGATTCGTTTTTTATGGTTTATCAACCCATCGGAAGTTATTTAAAGACAGAAAATATTTTTAGATTGTAAGAATTTTTTTTCGCTAATGAGGGTTTTGGTGATACAAGTCCCACTAATTAACCCATACCTGGGAGAGAAGAGGTGGGTTCATGTCATTTCCCAAGGATATTTGTACGTAAGTAAATATGACGAACACAATGGGAATTGGAACTCGGTTCTCCGAATAACAATTCCGAGTTTTTATCCATTACACCGCCTGCACATCCAAGCTTACAGCACCTGGTATTCCCAAGTGGTCACACATTTAGATACTGACAAGGCTTGATGTTGCTTAACTTCGATGATCGTACATAAAGGAGGCCTGATATTACATAACAGGTTAGTGCTTTAACGAAAATTTCCTGTTTCTTAGTACTTTGCTTCGCTTTTAGAAGGCGTATTTTGCGATTCAACGACGAGGAGGAATATGCTTACGCCTCGTCCATTTTGTTTTGTACGAACGGTTACAGCACCTGGCATTCTCAAGCGGTCATCCATCTAGATACTGACCAGGCTTGACGTTGCTTAACTTTGGTGATCATACAGGAACCGGTACTTTCAACATGATGTGGCCATAGATGAGGCCTGATATTACATAACAGTTTAGTACTCCAAAGAAAATTTCCTGTTTCTTAGTACTTTGCATCGCTTTTAGAAGGCGTCTTTTGCGTTTCAACGACGAGGAGGAATATGCTTACGCGCGTCGTTCATTTTGTTTTGTACGAGCAGTTTGTATTGGAAGTCTCCTCCCATCTGGATATGTGTGTATCATGTAACACTATCTGCGTGTGAATGAATTCAGAGTTTCGAGGCTGGGGTTGGGGTGAATACTTATTGCTGGCTGAAAAAGTAATTTCACTTTTAGGGATGTGCATTTTTTTTCTTCACTAATCTTCAGTCTCGCACTGTGAACAAAAAGGAACAAGTCTGTTATTGCCACTTGTTTAGAATCCGCCGGACAAGAACAATTCTTTCGACCACGACTTATAACTATTATTATTCTTAAAACCTTCACCATTGTCGTTTGCAACCACTTACTCAACAGATGTTGTACTAAGTGACTGAATCAGTGGACGAGGCTATTAGGTACTGAAGCCTGTAATATTAGGTTTGATGTTACGTGATAGTTAGGCGAGAAAGTGACAAAGGAAAAAAAGAAAAGCAGAGATTTCTTTACAGCTAATCTATTACTTGCAAATCTCTTAAATATTTAAATGTTTACATACCTGTCTCTTAACAAATAGATATCACCATACCTTTGTCGGGTAGTTTAGTTCAAGCGAGAAAGGTCAGATATGTTTTTTTTCTTTATTTTTCTCACTTTTGTTTCGAATTATACAACAAAGAATCCTTAAGACATAAAATACATTACTAATGAGATTTACTATACGAATGCATTAGTAATGGAATTTACACTAGAAAATCACTGCTAAAAGGTTTTATATAGAAATTCATTGCTAATCGGTTTTAGAATAGAAATGCATTATTACACATGATGGGATTTACTATAGGTATTGCATTGTTAATGTGCTTTACTATAGTATTGAATTGCTAATAGTTTTTACTATAGATATGCATTAGTGATGGAATTTAAAATAGAAAAGCATTGCTAAGGCGTTTTAGAGTAGAAATGCATTATTACTTATAATGGGATTTAATATAGAAATTGTTAATGGGATTTACTATAGTATTGAATTGCTAATAGTTTTTACTATAGATATGCATTAGTAAAGGAATTTAAAATAGAAAAGCATTGCGAATGGGTTTTAGAGTAGAAATGCATTATTACTTATAATGGGATTTAATATAAAATTGTTAATGGGATTTACTATAGTATTGAATTGCTAATAGTTTTTACTATAGATATGCATTAGTAATGGAATTTAAAATAGAAAAGCATTGCTAAGGCGTTTTAGAGTAGAAATGCATTATTACTTATAATGGGATTTAATATAAAATTGTTAATGTGCTTTACTATAGTATTGAATTGCTAATAGTTTTTACTATAGATATGCATTAGTAATGGAATTTAAAATAGAAAAGCATTGCTAATGGGTTTCAGAGTAGAAATGCATTATTACTTATAATGGGATTTAATATAGAAATTGTTAATGGGATTTACTATAGTATTGAATTGCTAATAGTTTTTACTATAGATATGCATTAGTAATGGAATTTAAAATAGAAAAGCATTGCTAAGGCGTTTTAGAGTAGAAATGCATTATTACTTATAATGGGATTTAATATAGAAATTGTTAATGGGATTTACTATAGTATTGAATTGCTAATAGTTTTTACTATAGATATGCATTAGTAAAGGAATTTAAAATAGAAAAGCATTGCGAATGGGTTTTAGAGTAGAAATGCATTATTACTTATAATGGGATTTAATATAGAAATTGTTAATGTGATTTACTATAGTATTGAATTGCTAATAGTTTTTACTATAGATATGCATTAGTAATGGAATTTAAAATAGAAAAGCATTGCTAAGGCATTTTAGAGTAGAAATGCATTATTACTTATAATGGGATTTAATATAAAATTGTTAATGGGATTTACTATAGTATTGAATTGCTAATAGTTTTTACTATAGATATGCATTAGTAAAGGAATTTAAAATAGAAAAGCATTGCTAATGGGTTTTAGAGTAGAAATGCATTATTACTTATAATGGGATTTAATATAGTAAATTATTAATGGGATTTACTATAGTATTGAATTGCTAATAGTTTTTACTATAGATATGCATTAGTAATGGAATTTAAAATAGAAAAGCATTGCTAATGGGTTTTAGAGTAGAAATGCATTATTACTTATAATGGGATTTAATATAGAAATTGTTAATGTGCTTTACTATAGTATTGAATTGCTAATAGTTTTTACTATAGATATGCATTAGTAATGGAATTTAAAATAGAAAAGCATTGCTAATGGGTTTTAGAGTAGAAATGCATTATTACTTATAATGAGATTTAATATAGAAATTGTTAATGGGATTTACTATAGTATTGAATTGCTAATAGTTTTTACTATAGATATGCATTAGTAATGGAATTTAAAATAGAAAAGCATTGCTAAGGCGTTTTAGAGTAGAAATGCATTATTACTTATAATGGGATTTAATATAAAATTGTTAATGTGCTTTACTATACTATTGAATTGCTAATAGTTTTTACTATACATATGCATTAGTAATGGAATTTAAAATAGAAAAGCATTGCTAATGGGTTTTAGAGTAGAAATGCATTATTACTTATAATGGGATTTAATATAGAAATTGTTAATGTGCTTTACTATAGTATTGAATTGCTAAAAGTTTTTACTATAGATATGCATTAGTAATGGAATTTAAAATAGAAAAGCATTGCTAATGGGTTTCAGAGTAGAAATGCATTATTACTTATAATGGGATTTAATATAGAAATTGTTAATGTGCTTTACTATAGTATTGAATTGCTAAAAGTTTTTACTATAGATATGCATTAGTAATGGAATTTAAAATAGAAAAGCATTGCTAATGGGTTTTAGAGTAGAAATGCATTATTACTTATAATGGGATTTAATATAGAAATTGTTAATGTGCTTTACTATAGTATTGAATTGCTAAAAGTTTTTACTATAGATATGCATTAGTAATGGAATTTAAAATAGAAAAGCATTGCTAATGGGTTTTAGAGTAGAAATGCATTATTACTTATAATGGGATTTAATATAAAATTGTTAATGGGATTGACTATAGTATTGAATTGCTAATAGTTTTTACTATAGATATGCATTAGTAATGGAATTTAAAATAGAAAAGCATTGCTAAGGCGTTTTAGAGTAGAAATGCATTATTACTTAAAATGGGATTTAATATAGAAATTGTTAATGGGATTTACTATAGTATTGAATTGCTAATAGTTTTTACTATAGATATGCATTAGTAATGGAATTTAAAATAGAAAAGCATTGCTAATGGGTTTTAGAGTAGAAATGCATTATTACATATAATGGGATTTAATATAGAAATTGTTAATGGGATTTACTATAGTATTGAATTGCTAATAGTTTTTACTATAGATATGCATTAGTAATGGAATTTAAAATAGAAAAGCATTGCTAATGGGTTTTAGAGTAGAAATGCATTATTACTTATAATGGGATTTAATATAGAAATTGTTAATGTGCTTTACTATAGTATTGAATTGCTAATAGTTTTTACTATAGATATGCATTAGTAATGGAATTTAAAATAGAAAAGCATTGCTAAGGCGTTTTAGAGTAGAAATGCATTATTACTTAAAATGGGATTTAATATAGAAATTGTTAATGGGATTTACTATAGTATTGAATTGCTAATAGTTTTTACTATAGATATGCATTAGTAATGGAATTTAAAATAGAAAAGCATTGCTAAGGCGTTTTAGAGTAGAAATGCATTATTACTTATAATGGGATTTAATATAGAAATTGTCATTGGGATTTACTATAGTATTGAATTGCTAATAGTTTTTACTATAGATATGCATTAGTAATGGAATTTAAAATAGAAAAGCATTGCTAATGGGTTTTAGAGTAGAAATGCATTATTACATATAATGGGATTTAATATAGAAATTGTTAATGGGATTTACTATAGTATTGAATTGCTAATAGTTTTTACTATAGATATGCATTAGTAATGGAATTTAAAATAGAAAAGCATTGCTAAGGCGTTTTAGAGTAGAAATGCATTATTACTTATAATGGGATTTAATATAGTAAATTATTAATGGGATTTACTATAGTATTGAATTGCTAATAGTTTTTACTATAGATATGCATTAGTAATGGAATTTAAAATAGAAAAGCATTGCTAAGGCGTTTTAGAGTAGAAATGCATTATTACTTATAATGGGATTTAATATAGTAAATTATTAATGGGATTTACTATAGTATTGAATTGCTAATAGTTTTTACTATAGATATGCATTAGTAATGGAATTTAAAATAGAAAAGCATTGCTAATGGGATTTAGAGTAGAAATGCATTATTACTTATAATGGGATTTAATATAGAAATTGTTAATGTGCTTTACTATAGTATTGAATTGCTAATAGTTTTTACTATAGATATGCATTAGTAATGGAATTTAAAATAGAAAAGCATTGCTAAGGCGTTTTAGAGTAGAAATGCATTATTACTTATAATGGGATTTAATATAGAAATTGTTAATGTGCTTTACTATAGTATTGAATTGCTAATAGTTTTTACTATAGATATGCATTAGTAATGGAATTTAAAATAGAAAAGCATTGCTAATGGGTTTTAGAGTAGAAATGCATTATTACTTATAATGGGATTTAATATAGAAATTGTTAATGTGCTTTACTATAGTATTGAATTGCTAATAGTTTTTACTATAGATATGCATTAGTAATGGAATTTAAAATAGAAAAGCATTGCTAAGGCGTTTTAGAGTAGAAATGCATTATTACTTATAATGGGATTTAATATAGAAATTGTCAATGGGATTTACTATAGTATTGAATTGCTAATAGTTTTTACTATAGATATGCATTAGTAATGGAATTTAAAATAGAAAAGCATTGCTAATGGGTTTTAGAGTAGAAATGCATTATTACTTATAATGGGATTTAATATAGAAATTGTTAATGTGCTTTACTATAGTATTGAATTGCTAATAGTTTGTACTATAGATATTCATTAGTAATGGAATTTAAAATAGAAAAGCATTGCTAATCGGTTTTAGAGTAGAAATGCATTATTACTTATAATGGGATTTAATATAGAAATTGTTAATGTGCTTTACTATAGTATTGAATTGCTAATAGTTTTTACTATAGATATGCATTAGTAATGGAATTTAAAATAGAAAAGCATTACTAATGGGTTTTAGAGTAGAAATGCATTATTACTTATAATGGGATTTAATATAGAAATTGTTAATGGGATTTACTATAGTATTGAATTGCTAATAGTTTTTACTATAGATATGCATTAGTAATGGAATTTAAAATAGAAAAGCATTGCTAATGGGTTTTAGAGTAGAAATGCATTATTACTTATAATGGGATTTAATATAGAAATTGTTAATGGGATTTACAGGGCGACTCCGGTTCTCGAACGTGTCACATGTTGAACAGAAAATTTCTGATGAAAATGCCTCAGTTATCGAAAAAAAAAAATTCGGTTCTCGAGCAACATTGCCGAACCGAGTTAACCCGAACAGAATAATTTCTGAGGCGACCGCCTTGTTGTATACATTCGTGTGTTGTGTTGTACTTTTCTTTTCCAAATTTATTGTACTGTGATTTTTTTTCTCTTACTGGAAAAATAGTTTCGGTTTACAAGCATTTCGGGTTACGAACGATCTTCCGGAACGAATTAAATTCGTGAACCGAGGTTCCACTGTACTATAGATTTGCATTAGTAATGGGATTTAGAATACAAAAGCATTGCTAATGGGATTTGTATAGAAATGCTTTAGTATTGGGTTTTAGAATGGAAGTGCATTATTACTCTTAATAGGATTTACTACATAAATCCATTGTTAATGAGTTTTACTATAGTATTGCACTAATGAGTTTTACTATAGATATGAATTAGTAATATAATTTATAATAAAAGAACATTGCTAATGGAAATAGAAATACTTTACTAATGGATTTTGTCGCAGTTAGCTCCTCCTCAGTTCCTTAATCCTTCAACAGGTGTCTCTCTCCCCTGAGTATAAATACTGGCTGACCCTTCTCTCTCTCTCTTTTTTCGACTTAGGCCTTGGGCGGAGGCGAGGTAAAATCTCTCTTTTTCCACTTAGGCCAATATGTGACCTCTCACAGATACAGCGCTTCCCAAATTCTGGGAACGCGCTAAGAACAATACACGTACGTACGAACACTTACAACACACACACACATAATTTCTCCATGCAAACAATATGTAACTGTTCATGTCTTTGTTTAACTTGTTTTGTTATTAATATATATTTCTTTACCCATGTATATCGGTCTGGTTTGTTTTCTTTGTCTTCTTCGGACTTAATTAAAGTCCGACATTCCCATGTAGCTGGACCGGCCAGCAGGAAATTTTAACCTTCTGATATCTCTTCAGATCTTCACCCTCACGGTCCGCTACAATTTTAAAGTAGAAATGCATTATTATATTATAATAGGATCTACTATAGGAATGTATTTTTAATGGAATTTACTACAGACTTGCATTAATAATCGGATTTAGAATAGAATAGAATAGAAAAGCATTGCTAATGGGATTTATATAGAAATTTTGCTAATGGGTTTTACTATAGAAATGTATTACTAATAGGTTTTACTATAGGAATTTGCGACAAGAATAATATGAGATTGTCTAAGTTTAAACTATGAGATCTATCCAACTGCTTTCTGAGATCAACGATAAGAATGTATAAGAATGTATTCGAGCAAAGGAACCCAGTAGGTTTTATAGGAAAACTATCCATCAGATTTCATAGGATTGGGGCTACAGAATCACAATCAAGGAAATTTACCAAGTAACAGAAACCATGCTACTTGAAGACTTCCAACAACAGCAACAATTAAAACGGATACAAATGTAACTCGAAGAGAAAATAATGATATATCGTATATACTCGTATAACTCGCTTATAGTGCGATCCCCAATTTTTAACTTATAAAAAATGAGTATCTCGTGTATCCTGCGAATACCTTTTTGAGAAACCAAATTACAATAGATTAAGCTTTTTTTATCTATCTCTTTATCCCATCTTCTAGGGAAAAAATGTTAAAGGAACGATAAAATTATCGTTAGTAACGTTATACTCGTTGCGTAAAGACGTACAGACGTAAATAACCGAACGAGAAGCAGCTGAACATCTTACAAACGTAAACAATGGAAAAGATGCATATTCGCTATGTTTGTATTTTACGATACTAACATGTGAATATTACATGCATTATTAGTGAATACAGTTAAATAAAATATCAGTTTTATCAAAATCATGTTTATTTTAAATACAACTGTACTTTTTGACTACAGTAAAGAGATATAGTTTGGTCAACGGCATAGCAAGAGCCAACAATTCAGACGCTATTTTTATATCTCGTGTATGATACGACTCCCTTAAAATTAGCTTCAAAATTAGGTCTTCAAAAGTCGCATGATACGCGAGTATATACGGTAATCGAAATGCTAATGTTCCACATTACTTTAAAGAAAAGGTTAGAAAAAAGCGATAGCAGTGGAAACCATATGTAGTCTGGTATTGGTATTGTCGTCGGTAAATTTGCAGGCATTTGGAACTGTATCTCCGGCCTTCGCCGGATGTATATTATAGTTGCTAACCTCCGTAAATAATTTTTGTCAGATCGAGATTCTCATAATCATGGCGCCAAATTCGTTCAGAAATATCTAAACTATAAGCAGCGTATAAACACTTTCTTAATGCAATGATTAAAAATGGCTTCGAGTAAATGAAGCATGTAGGTGTTAGCAAGGGCAATCTTTGCTTCGAGCGCCGTGGACTGATGCTAAAGAATCACAATGAACTGTACAAAATAATAGAAACTACACCACTTGAGGACATTCGACAGCAGCAACAACTAAAATGGATAATGGTCCTGGGTATGGCGATAAATTACATCCGACAGCAAGGCCTTTGATCGGGAGATTGGAGGTTTTGAGGAGTGTGCAACCACGTCTTCATTGCTGTTCTTCCCAGATTCACCCTGACACGAAGTGGTAGCACCTGTTAGCTATGGGCAAATAGTGAACCCCGCAAACAAAAATCAAAACACGAGGAAAGTAGAAAAATATTTTTATAGTAAGAATACAAGCAATACCTTTTTAGAAAAAATTTCCAACTATACATTCTTGTAGTGAAATTACCAGAAATATGTTTATATATAAAAATTACCAACAATAGATTTTTACAAAAAAACAAACAAAAAAAAACTACCAATACATTTTTTATAATGAAATTACCAGCGATATATTTTTATGAAAAAATTTACCAACAATACATTTTAGAATAAAATGACTAACAATACATTTTATAGTAAATTTACCATCAGTCAGTCAGTCAAGTGCCACACGCTTGAGCGATCATGTATCTTTCGATACATAACTAACAAGTCAGAAGATTTTTCCCCGTAGTAGGCTGCGGTAGACTGCTTGCCAACCAAGGTTAAAGAACCCAGTCTGCCCTGCTATTCAACCCATGGGTGGGGGCGAAGAGGAGGATTTATACCTTTCCCAAGGGTATTTATTCGTAAGTGAACTTGACTGTGATTCGAACTCGTCCTGCCGAGTTCTTATTCAATGCCGTTATCCATTACTCCAGCAATACGTTTTTATAAAATAATTACCAACAATACATTTTCGTAGTGAAATTACCAGCAATATATTTAAAAAATAGCAACAATACAATTCATCATCTACAAACTATATATCTATAAAACACACGCTTATGTACAAAATATATGTAGCTGAAGCCATAAAATTGCATACCAAATTTTTAGATTTCGGCATTAAATAACCTATAGAGGTTCATATGCCGCTAATCATAATCAACCAAACCAAACTAAAATGGATAACACATGTAATTCGAAGAGAAAATAATGACATTTAATTATGTCATTATTTTGACGTCGCACATTGCTTAAAAGAAAAGCTTAGGAAGGAAGTTTCTATCAATACTGAAAAGAGCAATAACAGTTACTGGACTTGAGAAACCTCTTGCTGAGAAATTGCTTTGATAAGTTTTTATAAATTTCAACCGACAGTAGCACTGGCTATTCGGTCAAGAATTCCGAATGTTTCTTTATAAGGAAACGATTAATATTATTATTACCATGATGTCTTTTTTTCTTCTTTTTTTTCGTATCCTGTTTAAGGCGATGCTCTGCTTTCAGCAGAAGGAGGTTGGGCTACTGGTAGAGAAAGTATTGTGTGTAAAATCCAGAACTTTCAATGAATTCAGGAAACATCACCGATGACTTGCCCCAACATATTTATATAAAGTATCTTTCAATTCATCGGGTCGGGAAGATGACTTGACGAAAAGAAACAGCAATTCTGACATAAACAGAGATCGAAGTGAAAAAAGTGTTCAGAGTTACATTACAATCAGCGATCAGAGATCATTCATCGACCCGTTTCCTGTTTTAATGCAGTGAATTTAATTTATTTGTTTTCAATTAGTAATCATGTATTCGTCGAAAGGGTGTTACTGGGACTGTCTGTTGTCATGGTGGAATAAAAAAAATATCCGTCGCCATCTTTTTTTTTAAGTCGTCTTGACGTCATTGAATTTGAAGTCACGAGTTTTCCTCAGATCGAATCTTTTTAAGTGTCAATTGTTTCTAACTTCGTGTTTTTTTGTATCTTCTTACTGTCCCATTAAATTTGAAAAAAAATCCAAAGAAATTAGTTTTAAAATATTCTTAATTAGATGACTTCAATTTATAATTGTTCAAAACATTTTTTACCGTAAGAAGGAGACCACTTGAGATGATAGAACTTATCTCCCTGCAAGGTATTGTGCATGCTAGTGTTTTTTTGTTTTTGTTTTTTTTTTAAATTTAATTTATTCTCCCAATACAATGCATAAAAGTCACTCAAGGTAGAAGGTTACTGAGCGGGATTGTTATAAGCGAGGGGGTAAAGAGAGTGTGTATATTATAAGGATATATGGGAGAGATAACGGTTAACCATTAGGGCAGGTCGATTTTGGAATCGTGGTATTGCACTCAATTTTGACATTATAAATAACGAAAAATAATTTTTTTTCCAAATCGTTACTGTTTTAGGAGACACGTTTAAAGATTGAGTTTAAGTTCAAAATCGTATCGTTGGAATTTAATTCCGGTGATCAGTGAAATATTATAGCACAGCCTTATAAAATTTATAATTTATTGAATCTTTACAAATTGGATATGATCAAAATACACGGCACATTATTACTAAATCATTGTACCATCAAATAAGACTTTCATTTACTTCAAAGTGAAATTATACTGTACAATTTAACTATATTATGATGTTATATGTTACACAGTGCAGTAGTTTTAGTGTGATTTTCAATAAACAATGCAAATTTTAAACATTTTGTCTTATAATTTGTGCCCAGCAGTATTATGGTGTTATATACATATTTACCTATTTTTTGTTTTTATTAATTATGATCTAATAAATCTTATTCATTCAGTAGCCTTTTCTTGTAATCTTGTACAATTTTTTAACACACTTTTTACTTATCGAATACAGTAAAAATAATTGCATATAATACTTGTGGTGATTCATAATTAAAATTCTGGTCTGAATATATTTCCCATTCAGTGTGTATCTAATACAAAAAATATCAACCTTATTTGGATTCATTTTTGAAATAGTAAAGTTTTGAAGTCAGTTTGTAAGCAAAACCCTGCGGAAATTATGTATATCTGTATATTTTTGTTCAGACTATATTTAAACTAAATATTTAAGTTTTTAAAAGTTATGAATCTAATTTTTAGTGTCAGTTTTGGAAATCCTACTGGGATTTAGCATCGGCAGGCCACAATCTTAACAACATAAGATACGCAGATGACACAGTACTGATAGCAGACACGGAAAAGAAATTACAAAATCTCCTACGGAAGGTAGCGACAGAGAGTGTGAAGAAGGGACTAAGTATAAACTACAAGAAGACAGAATGCAGGGTCATCAGTAAAACGATGAGCCTGAAATATATTATACAGTGAAGTAGTTTTAGTGTGATTTTCAATAAACAATGCAAATTTAAAACATTTTATCTTATAATTTGTGCCCAGCAGTATTCTGGCATTATATACATTTTTATCTATTTTTTGTTTTTATTAATTACAGTGTAACCCGGATATAAGAGACCCGGATATAAGAGAGATTTTTCTGGTCCAAAATTAGAGCCTGTGTTAATAAAACAAAATAGACCAAACCCGGATATAAGAGAAATCCGGATGTAAGAGACAACTCTCTTATATCCGGGTTACACTGTATGATATAACAAATTATCTAACAAATCTTATTCAATGAGTAACCTTTTTGCGTAATGTTTTACAATATTTTTTACACAGTTTTTACTTATTGAATACAGTAAAAAAAAATGCATATTTTTCTTGTGGTGATTCATAGTTACAATTCTAATTTTAATATATTTTCCATTCAATGTATCTACTAAAAAATATCAACTTTATTAGGATTTATTCTTGAGATAGACAAATTTTGAAGTCAGTTTGTAAGCAAAAATCTGCGGAAATTAGGTATTTCTGTACATTTTTTCCCGTCCTGGGTATGACGATAAACTACATCCGCGTGCTGGGTAAGACGATAAACTACATCCGCGTCCTGTGTAAGACAATAAACTACATCCAACAGCAAGGCCTCTGATCAAAAGGTTTTGAGGAGCGTGGAACCAACTCTTAATTGCTGATGTTCCAAGGTCAACCCTGCCCTGTGTAGGTAGCACATGTTAGGGTCTCTGCTATGGGCAAATAGTTGACACCGAAACTGGGGTCAAAACATTATGAAAGTGTAAAAATAGGTTTTAATACATACCAGAAATACTTTGTAAAAACAAAATTATTACCATTAATACATTTTTAGAAAAAAGACATTACCAACTATAAACTGCGTCTAGAGATTATATGCAAGTTATGAATTGGTATAAAGAGTTGCGTCTTTAATGTTAAAAGTCCTATTATGATGTTGTTTAGATTCTACTCAATATTATTAACTTAGATATATAGTGATAGAGAAAACTATTGTTTTTGGTTGGAAAATTTTTTACTAAGTTAACAAAACAGACTAATTTGACTGTCAGTTGTTTATTTGCAACTATTTATTTTGATACTTTTACATTATTATACCTTGTAAAACTAATGTAAAAAAATAATATGAAAATTTTTTAGAACAAATTAGTCAATTTCATAAAGGAAAAACATTAAAAAAACATTTTATTTTAAAAATAAAATATATATTAACAAAAAATAATAAGAATCTCCTAAATTATATTGCACAAATGCTCCTTTCTTTTCAATAACTCTTAGCTGCCTATTGTCAACATCTGATGTTAGATTTGTAATTTTAGCGGCTGGTAAGTTGTTTGCAGCAACTTTAACCGCCTCCCAGATGTCACGCTTGCTGTTGAATTGCCTTCCATTAGAATAAATATCTCTCTTGAGGATGCTCCACAGGTTCTCAATGGGGTTCAAGTCACAGCTATTTGAAGGCCAGTCCATAAGAGAATCTTCAACAAATCCCTTTTCTTTCAACCAGGATTTAGTAAACTTTGATGCATGACTTGGTGCGTTGTCTTGCATAAAGATCATAGATCTACGCTTGGCTAAAGACTGGTTATCAAGCCATTCAAAGAAATATTGCTCTAGAAAATCACAGTAACTTTAGGAATTCATTTTAACCCCGTCTTTCAGCTTAAATGGACCCACGAGCTCATTACCAATAATCCCAGCCCATATCATGATCCCACCGCCGCCTTGTTGGCGTTTAAAAATTTTTCTTGAGTCATGTTGCTTGCAAACCCATCCTCGAGCCCATCCATCGGGCCCATCGAGGGTGATCCTTGATTCGTCTGTAAAAAGCACTTTACTGAAATCAGTTTTCATGTATTTTTTGCCCACTGCAATCTTCTTTCCTCATGTTTATTTGTTAAAATGGGTTTCTTTATTTGAATTTTTACATCAGCAAACTTCCTTAATGCTTTACACCTTGTTTACCTTGACACCATAGGAGCTCCAGCGGCCTCAAATATGAACGCACTTGACGCATTTGGGTTTCTTATTAATTCTCTTCGGATATGTGATAGATCTCGCTTTGTTAAATTCCTGAATTCAGTCTGAGACTTTTTTTCCTTGGTTGAATTCCCATTTGACATATTTTCTTGATTGTTCGATGATCCCTTTTCAAATCCTTAGAAATTTGAAGCGAAGACTTTCCTTTGCTAATTTCTTTGATTATATAGTTCTTTTCATTCATTGTTAGTTCTTTTTTTACGAGCCATAATACTAAATTCTAGTTCTTGCAAATAATCTCTTGACACTGCAAATTGCTATAATTACTGAAAAAATACTAAATATCAATCTGAAATTGAAAATTGGGACTTAATTGCTTTCATGGTTACTCGCTATACATATTAGTACAAATTATTTCATTGGATAACACATATCTATGAATTTTACATAAAATATTTGACAATACCTCTTTTGCATATAATCTCTAGACGCAGTTTAGTTCATTTTGAAAGAAAATATTTCCAGCAATAATAAAATTGTCAGCATAACCCATTGAGCTTGATATGCTGTAAAACAAAGCAAACCAACCAACCAACTGACCCGGGATGGTAGCACTTGTTAGGGTCCCAACTATGGGTAAATAGTTAGCCCCCAAACTGGGGTTAAAACACTATGTAAGTGTAAAAATAGGTTTTAATACGAGAAATACTTTATAAAAAAAAAATTAAAAAAAATTACTACAGTGTAACCCGGATATAAGAGACCCGGATATAAGAGAAACCCGGATATAAGAGAGATTGTATATGGTCCCAAATTAGAGCCTGTGTTAATAAAACAAAATAGACCAAACCCGGATATAAGATAAACCCGGATATAAGATAAACCCGGATATAAGAGACTCCTTCTCCGGTCCCGACAAATCTCTTATATCCGGGTTACACTGTACCTGCAATACATTTTTGAAAAAAGATATTACCATCGATACATTTTTGAAGAAAAAATATTATTAACAATAAAGATTTTGTCGGCATTAAATAACCCATTGAGGTTGATATGCCGTAAAACAAAACTAAACAAGACAAAACATTTTTTCAGATAATCTTTAAAACAAAATAAAAGTTGGTAAAAGCTATGAAACTAATTTTTGGGAGTTAGTACTTATAACACCAAACCACAGACTTATAACACCAAACCACAGACCGAGTGCTACCTTGATTTTTCTAAAGAAACTGAAAAATCAAATTGCCCTATTGACCATAGACTTGAAGCAGTTAGATTGTATTGGTCGGGGAAACATCCCCCGCCCCCAGGCGTCTGTTCCACAAAGTAACAGTTCTAGGACAAAGCTGTTCGATTGGAACTTGCTCCTTACCAAAAGAATAAGAACGGTATCCGGATGATTTGATGCCGTAAGCATGGTATGATGGGTCCTAACTGTGAAGGTCTGAAACAGTGAAATTAAGGGATTTACCTCGTTCGAACATTTGCTATAGTAATGTCGACAGTGTAGTGCAAAGATGACAACGTTACGTCTGTGATATAAAAGTTGCATAATTTGGCATGTAAGACGTGTTCATTTGGAATTCGCAATGGTGAAATTAGGGTCTGCCTTGACAGGTGTGAAATACACAAATCTTTTAGCAGACTGTTGGCAGTCCTTTATACCTGCCATATTTCCAGGAAGTAACAATTTCTTTCTGCAAGAGAACGCAATCACCAACAATTTTACGCTGGTGACATAAAACTGGTTTCAGAGAGGACTCTCAGCTGACATCCAGATTGGCCCACGAGTGTTAAACCCCGTTGAACCTGCAGTTACACTCAACAGACTGAACCCAGTTATGGGCAAGTCAGAAGTAAAATATCCGCAATAATGGTAATTTTCTAAGCGTAGCTTAGATGTGGCACAAAGTGGAAAGTACGGAGCACCCAGTGAGAATCGAACTCGCTACTCAGTTGTAAATGATCTAGCGAGACAACCTTGCTAATCATTACAGCACGTCGAACTGCCCATATGGTGATTTACTAAGGTTGTGGCACCAGTATAGAGTACCCAGTAAGGATCGAACTCACGACTCAACTAGAATCGTTCTCTCGAGACAAACTTGCAAACCATTACACCACGTCAAATTGCCCTTAGTAATTAAATAAGCGTAAATTAGATGCGACACAAGGCTGAAAGTCAGTCGTAACTGATCTCGTGAGAAAGGCTTGCTAACCATTACACCACGTCAAATTGCCCTTAGTAATTAAATAAGCGTAAATTAGATGCGACACAAGGCTGAAAGTCAGTCGTAACTGATCTCGTGAGAAAGGCTTGCTAACCATTACACCACGTCAAATTGCCCTTAGTAATTAAATAAGCGTAAATTAGATGCGACACAAGGCTGAAAGTCAGTCGTAACTGATCTCGTGAGAAAGGCTTGCTAACCATTACACCACGTCAAATTGCCCTTAGTAATTAAATAAGCGTAAATTAGATGCGACACAAGGCTGAAAGTCAGTCGTAACTGATCTCGTGAGAAAGGCTTGCTAACCATTACACCACGTCAAATTGCCCTTAGTAATTAAATAAGCGTAAATTAGATGCGACACAAGGCTGAAAGTCAGTCGTAACTGATCTCGTGAGAAAGGCTTGCTAACCATTACACCACGTCAAATTGCCCTTAGTAATTAAATAAGCGTAAATTAGATGCGACACAAGGCTGAAAGTCAGTCGTAACTGATCTCGTGAGAAAGGCTTGCTAACCTTTACACTACGTCGAAGTGCCCAAATGATTTTTAAACATAGCTCAGACGTGGCACAAAGCCGAAAATATGGTCACCTAGTGAGGCCCAAACTCACTATTCAGTCTTAATTGATCTAGCGATAGAAGCTTGTTAACCAATACTCCACGTTGAAGTGCCCAAAGTGTCCGTATTAATGAGTGCCAGGAAAATGCATATATTACAACAATGTATAAACTTAAAGTATCTTTAATTAATACTTAGTTTTTGTGTCTGTACTTCAAATCAGTATGCGATGTATATTCTTTAACTTCAACAAGGTGAAGGGCGTTCTGGGTAAGACGATAAACCACATCCGCGTCCTGGGTAAGATGTTAAACTAAATCCACGTCCTCGGTAAGACTATTAACTACTTGTGCGTCCTGAGTAAGGCAATAAACTACATCCGCATCCAGGGTAAGACTATAATTTACATCCGCATCCTGGGTAAGACGATAGACTACATCCGCATCCTGGTTAAAACTATAAACTACATCCGCGTCCTGGGTAAGACGATAAACTACACCGGACAGCAAAGTTTTTGACCAGGAAAAAGGATTAACAGCAATACGTTATTACCAGCAGTACATTTGTGAAAAAGAAAAATATTACCAGCCATACATTTTTGGAAAAAAATATTACCAGCAATAAAAGTCTTCTCGGCATTAAATAATCCATTGAGGTTCATATGCTGTAAAACAAAACAAACCAACCAATGAAGGTCTTCGTCTTCTTCAAGGTGAAGGATATCTAAGGCATTGTGAAAAGAAGAAGTTGTATTTGCAGTATTCGGTGGAGCTTCCATGATGAAAGTAGTGTCGAGCGTGACAGGCAGGTAAGCAGAAAGAGTTGAAATGAATAGGAATGTAAGAAAAAAACAATCATAAACTAGAATATACCAAGATAGATATATGCAATTTGATGCAATGATTGTTTGATTTGTTTTTTGCGGCTTATCAACCCTTTGTGGATTATTTAAACCCGAAATATATTTTGAATTGTAAAAATATGTTTTCGACGATTGAATATTGCATTAACACTTTAAAAAAATAACAAATATTTTCCCAGATACATATTCTACTATTTAACTCAATAGTTCCACTATTTAACCCGATAGTTCTACTATTTAACCCAGTAGTTCTACTATTTAACTCAATAGTTCTACTATTTAACCCAGTAGTTCTACTATTTAACTCAATAGTTCTACTACTAAATCAATATCTAACGGAGAATTCATTGATTCATACATCTCTCATGGTTGTTTGTGCGTAAGTGAATGTAATGAACTCGACTCGAATTCGAACTCAACTCTTCGGTTTCACATCCCGCGTAACACATTCCCATTACACCATCCGCACATCCGACTTGATGCGATATTCACGCACTAACTCTATTCTGCGTCAGTCTGCCATATGACATGATTTCTGGACTGAATGATTTGTTTCCTTCTTTGCTGCTGTTTTCAAGCACGTTTTGCGATTTCCACGGTGGCTGATAAGTAAAAAGAGAAAACCTCCGTGACGTTTTTTCTTGGGTGGAGACACAACAGGAAGTGTTGTGATGCTTCGAGAAGGTTCTTAAAGAAAAAACAAAAAGCTTTAAGTGAAACACACGAATACGGGGTAGAAAGGATCGGTAATCATACCAATGCAAGCGCAATCGACGGTTGCTGGAACTGGGCAATTTTTATCCTTGTCCCGAATGTCCGCGGTCGGTTCCCACATTAAACCCGACGTGTTACATCTCGTCTCAGTGGGGAGACTGGGGTAAATAACCACACGAATACGGGTTATATATGTATTTCAAGCTAAATAAGAAAATATTATTCAAAATCAACGAATCGGATCGCTGATGAGATATCTGAGGAGAATGGTTTTTCTTGGAGTCCTTTCTTGCAAACGTTTACAGAATATTGATTCCGCAGAATTCGAGTCTTGTTTAAAGACAAAAAAAAATAATTGTTTTGAATGTGGGCAACGATTTACATAATTTGGACTGTTATCCTCATCTTCATTGCCATATTTACAACGTTTCAGCCGTTTTACGCTTCGGCCTTCTTCAGGTGATTGGAATTTCGAATCGAACCCTTTATATATGGTAGGCTGCAACAATTTCCTGAGCCCACCAAGCGTAGAAATGAATACAATATGGGAACCAGTAATAAAGAACGCTAGAGAAAAGCAATGAATAACAACAAAAATTGCAATATAAGCTCTGGTAAAAAATGAAATAATAATAACAGAGAAATTACAATATGAGCACGAGCAAAAAAAAAGGTTACTGAGACATTAGGTTTATAAGTCCCAAATTTCATACAAATATGTTCTCGTTGGTGAGATCCGATGACTAGATCCAAAGTGTTGTTAGTTCAATACCAGGCTACAGCAGGAATGAACCAAAACTTGGTGAGTTGAATTAAAGGGAAATAACTTAGACATCTGGAACTAGACAATCTACTCCGGTGGACGAAATAAAGGGTTCGGTTCAAAATTTCAATCACCTGAAGAAGGCCGGAGCGCGCAACGACAGAAACGTTGTGAATACGGCGATCAGGATAACAGTCCGAATAATATGAATTATGCAAGTTTCTTCCCATAGTTGTGAATCGGGATGGGTCATTTTTGGGTGTCTCTGCCGACATAGAAAGTCTCTGGAAATTTCTGCACACACAATTCGATCATATATTGCTTGTGGCAGAAATCGATCTTCATTGTTTCCAAGTAATGATATAGCAAAGGTATTGTTGTAGGCTCAGATGCACTGTATATAGTCTGTTAAAAAAAATCCGTGAGTTACGTCGGTGGGGTTCCCGTCACCTTCACACAGCAGAAACTGATAACACGTTAACTCTTACTGGGGCTCACATTGAGGTCACATTAACTTTTACATGGGCCACCACTGACGCCATATTAAATGTTATTGGGCCCAATACTGATGTCATTAACTGTTACTAGAGACAATACTGGCATTGCATTAACAGTTACGGGGTCATTACTGATGTCATATTAACTGTTACTGAAGCCAATCTTCTTTACGTGCCGTGTCCCCTCAAGACGTAGGCGATCACGTCTCTCCTGTCCTTTGTAGCGCTTAATAAATTTTGTCTTTCCGTTATTTTTCCTAAACCTTGTTCCGCCATCCATTTACACAAGCTCACTAAGTATGTCATCCACTTTATTCCTCCGTCTCTCTTGCTTTGAATTTGTCCTTTTGAGTATAAGATTTTCCAAGCCCTCTTTCCTCATTATTGTGCCCTAGAAACTCAATTGTCTCCTCCTAGTGTTAAGTATAAGTTTCTTTTTTTTTCCATTTTCTCTAAAACTTCGATGACACATGAACAGTTACGGGGCCTTTCTCTGATGTCACATTAGTACTGTAATTCTCCATGAATAATACGCCCTGATCTATAATACAGACCCCTAAAAATTTGCTGAAAGTGTGGGAAAATGCTTCTACTCGCGCATAATACGCACCCCTTGTTTGATAATCAAACCCTATAAATTGTACCTCTCCAATTTCATTACGTCCAGCGTTTCATACTCTTATTAAAAAAGTTTTTAAACATAAAATAATATTATTCTAATTTAGTTTTATGATAATTCTTTTTTTTTATTTCACATTTGTAAGTATTGTTACGTATATATGATTGGATTTGAAATCCTTATGGAGTCACAATCGCCGAATCTTTGAGTCAAATTGTCGAAAGTTTGTGGTGAGTAGTCATTTCGCAACTGAAATCGACCTATGAAACGGCAATTATTTAAAGATTTTTTTGTATCTTTGCATAATACGCACCCCTAATTTTACTTATTATTATTTTATTTTATTTTTTTAGAAAAAAAGCGTATTATACATGGGGAATTACCGTAATTGTTTTGGTGAACTCTGCTCTATGGTACCTAGACTATGAATTCAAACGCATTACTAGATTGGTGGCAAACTCTCATCATTTTATAGTTGAAAATGGCTCTAGATGCAACTTTAAGTTCTATGCTAACAATTTTTTTCTCGCTAATGGAACTCTTTTTTCGCTATTTACTTTCAAGTCAAGCTTGATCTTCAAAAATCTAAATGCAATAAAAATCATTATCTTCTGTCTTCTTAATTTCTGTTCTTTTACTGTTCCCACTCGTTAATAATGTTTTTACTATGTTATTTCAGATTAAATATCCCCCCTGCATGTTAGTGGCTTTGTTGTCTTTCTTAGTGAGAAAAGATTTAAAAAAAAATGCTGTCACTGGTGTCATCTTTGATGTCATATTAACTCTTACTGTCACCGATGTCATTAACTGTTAGTGTAGCCATATTAACAGTTACTGGGGGTCATCACTTATGTCAGTCTCGCCGTATTTGAAGAAGAGTATGACGCTGATGAAAAACGAATAAAGTAGTTGTAAAGTAAGACATTTCTTGAAAGTCCAGCAGTGATCAAGAAAACACAATACAGAGTATTTCTCTCGTAGACTGTTACGTTTGCTTTCATCTTAATTCCTTTGGCAAAGACATAAATCTGTCTCTTCCTCATCGGCTGTGATTTATTGGAATCTCTAGCCTCGGGTGGCAATCGGTCTAAGCGAGTAAAATATGTGAATTCCGGATCGAGGAAAAGGCAACAAGAAACCACTTCACCCACTTTCTCAGGAAGGCGTGGCAATTCACTGACAATAAAAAAATATAAGGAATATGCGGAGAGTCATGATCACCTACGCCCTGAAATTACATGGAATTTATTAAAATAGCTAGGATTGTCTATGTAACTAAAATAATTATTCATATTGAATTATGAATATTTCTTCAAGCTGATGATGTGGAATAATCTCACAGTGGATCCCCGCTCGATTGGCTTAGGGCACCCACATAGTCAAGCGAAATCTAAATGTTTTCATCTGGGGTTGAATCGCCAACGGTCTTATGGCAATCAACAGTAAAATCGAGATGTGATAGCTTCAAAGTAGGTAGAAGCAAATTAATTATATGAATGAATAAATAAACTTTCGGGATCAAGTGTCACTCGGCCGGAAAGTTTATATAAAGTCATTTGTTTATATTGTCAGGTCACAGTCTAGATAAGGGTCAATGATAGAGTGGTTAAGGGGGCCAGCCACGAGCCATCCGTCAAGATGTAGAAACAGTCAGAGTGACGGTCAGTTGCAAGCCGTCTGTCGAGATGTAGAGGATGGCAGTAAGATTGTGAGTCGCTGTCACAAATGGACAGAGGGGCAGTCAAATTTCTCGATGGCCGAAAGAAAAATATGGTCTGATAATCTGTCATGAGAGAAGACAAGTAGCAACGAAGATATCCCAATTGTTCTTACCTCCACACCAGACTGTGCTAGGTGAAACCATGAACGAAGAACACAGCAGATTGGCAACAGGATTTTCTCGCCGTGACGATATCTCAGTTTCCGTTCCTTTGTTGAATGTAGACCGAGGCTTTCCCACTTTTGGTTCACACCGGGAATCAAAGCTCACCGTTCCGTGAAGTTGTCCAATGAAGTTGTGAATAAATGACGGACTCGGCTGCATGATTACAATAATTACATAACATAATTTAGATTAAGTATCCGGAACAAGCCAAAATTGATTTAAGCTTGTAAATATCTTAAGTGCCACTCACTTTAATTAACGTATTTGACGACATATAAGACGCACGTGTGTATAAATTGCACCCCAATTTCAGCAGGGCAAATCAAAAAAAATTAGTAATTAGTAAAATTACTAAAATCATTAGTAAATGGTATAGCCTAGGCTATATTTATGAAGCATTATTTTGGTTAAACAAACCATGATTACAATTAACCGAAAAATAATATAAAATTAAGAACACAAGCCTCTAAAAACTTTATTATATCCAAAGTAAGAAAACAAAATAAAAATCAAACAATTATTACAAGTGAGCAAAACAGTACAGTTATCATTAAAATTCAGTCAAAAATGTTCCCTTATATGATCTGTACATCCTGTACAGTACAGTTACCGTTAAAATTCAGTCAAAAATGTTCCCTTATATGATCTGTACATCCTGTACAGTACAGTTACCGTTAAAATTCAGTCAAAAATGTTCCTTTATATGATCTGTACATCCTGTACAGTACAGTTACCGTTAAAATTGAGTCAAAAATGTTCCTTTATATGATCTGTACATCCTGTACAGTACAGTTACCGTTAAAATTCAGTCAAAAATGTTCCTTTATATGATCTGTACATCCTGTACAGTACAGTTACCGTTAAAATTGAGTCAAAAATGTTCCTTTATATGATCTGTACATCCTGTACAGTACAGTTACCATTAAAATTCAGTCAAAAATGTTCCCTTATATGATCTGCACATCCTGTACAGTACAGTTACCGTTAAAATTGAGTCAAAAATGTTCCTTTATATGATCTGTACATCCTGTACAGTACAGTTACCATTAAAATTCAGTCAAAAATGTTCCCTTATATGATCTGTACATCCTGTACAGTACAGTTACCGTTAAAATTCAGTCAAAAATGTTCCTTTATATGATCTGTACATCCTGTACAGTACAGTTACCGTTAAAATTCAGTCAAAAATGTTCCTTTATATGATCTGTACATCCTGTACAGTACAGTTACCATTAAGATTCAGTCAAAAATGTTCCCTTATATGATCTGCACATCCTGTACAGTACAGTTACCGTTAAAATTGAGTCAAAAATGTTCCTTTATATGATCTGTACATACTGTACAGTACAGTTACCATTAAAATTCAGTCAAAAATGTTCCCTTATATGATCTGTACATCCTGTACAGTACAGTTACCGTTAAAATTCAGTCAAAAATGTTCCTTTATATGATCTGTACATCCTGTACAGTACAGTTACCGTTAAAATTCAGTCAAAAATTTTCCTTTATATGATCTGCACATCCTGTACAGTACAGTTACCGTTAAAATTCAGTCAAAAATGTTCCTTTATATGATCTGTACATCCTGTACAGTACAGTTACCGTTAAAATTCAGTCAAAAATGTTCCTTTATATGATCTGTACATCCTGTACAGTACAGTTACCGTTAAAATTCAGTCAAAAATGTTCCTTTATATGATCTGTACATACTGTACAGTACAGTTACCATTAAAATTCAGTCAAAAATGTTCCCTTATATGATCTGTACATCCTGTACAGTACAGTTACCGTTAAAATTCAGTCAAAAATGTTCCTTTATATGATCTGTACATCCTGTACAGTACAGTTACCGTTAAAATTCAGTCAAAAATTTTCCTTTATATGATCTGCACATCCTGTACAGTACAGTTACCGTTAAAATTCAGTCAAAAATGTTCCTTTATATGATCTGTACATCCTGTACAGTACAGTTACCGTTAAAATTCAGTCAAAAATGTTCCTTTATATGATCTGTACATCCTGTACAGTACAGTTACCGTTAAAATTCAGTCAAAAATGTTCCTTTATATGATCTGTACATCCTGTACAGTACAGTTACCGTTAAAATTCAGTCAAAAATTTTCCTTTATATGATCTGCACATCCTGTACAGTACAGTTACCGTTAAAATTCAGTCAAAAATGTTCCTTTATATGATCTGTACATCCTGTACAGTACAGTTACCGTTAAAATTCAGTCAAAAATGTTCCTTTATATGATCTGTACATCCTGTACAGTACAGTTACCGTTAAAATTCAGTCAAAAATGTTCCTTTATATGATCTGTACATACTGTACAGTACAGTTACCATTAAAATTCAGTCAAAAATGTTCCCTTATATGATCTGTACATCCTGTACAGTACAGTTACCGTTAAAATTCAGTCAAAAATGTTCCTTTATATGATCTGTACATCCTGTACAGTACAGTTACCGTTAAAATTCAGTCAAAAATTTTCCTTTATATGATCTGCACATCCTGTACAGTACAGTTACCGTTAAAATTCAGTCAAAAATGTTCCCTTATATGATCTGTACATCCTGTACAGTACAGTTACCGTTAAAATTCAGTCAAAAATGTTCCTTTATATGATCTGTACATCCTGTACAGTACAGTTACCGTTAAAATTCAGTCAAAAATGTTCCTTTATATGATCTGTACATCCTATACAGTACAGTTACCGTTAAAATTCAGTCAAAAATGTTCCTTTATATGATCTGTACATCCTGTACAGTACAGTTACCGTTAAAATTGAGTCAAAAATGTTCCTTTATATGATCTGTACATCCTGTACAGTACAGTTACCGTTAAAATTCAGTCAAAAATGTTCCTTTATATGATCTGTACATCCTGTACAGTACAGTTACCGTTAAAATTCAGTCAAAAATGTTCCTTTATATGATCTGTACATCCTGTACAGTACAGTTACCGTTAAAATTCAGTCAAAAATGTTCCTTTATATGATCTGTACATCCTGTACAGTACAGTTACCGTTAAAATTCAGTCAAAAATGTTCCCTTATATGATCTGCACATCCTGTACAGTACAGTTACCGTTAAAATTCAGTCAAAAATGTTCCCTTATATGATCTGCACATCCTGTACAGTACAGTTACCGTTAAAATTCAGTCAAAAATGTTCCTTTATATGATCTGTACATCCTGTACAGTACAGTTACCGTTAAAATTCAGTCAAAAATGTTCCTTTATATGATCTGTACATCCTGTACAGTACAGTTACCGTTAAAATTCAGTCAAAAATGTTCCTTTATATGATCTGTACATCCTGTACAGTACAGTTACCGTTAAAATTCAGTCAAAAATGTTCCCTTATATGATCTGCACATCCTGTACAGTACAGTTACCGTTAAAATTCAGTCAAAAATGTTCCCTTATATGATCTGCACATCCTGTACAGTACAGTTACCGTTAGAATTCAGTCAAAAATGTTCCTTTATATGATCTGTACATCCTGTACAGTACAGTTACCGTTAAAATTCAGTCAAAAATGTTCCTTTATATGATCTGTACATCCTGTACAGTACAGTTACCGTTAAAATTCAGTCAAAAATGTTCCTTTATATGATCTGTACATCCTGTACAGTACAGTTACCGTTAAAATTCAGTCAAAAATGTTCCTTTATATGATCTGTACATCCTGTACAGTACAGTTACCGTTAAAATTCAGTCAAAAATGTTCCCTTATATGATCTGTACATCCTGTCTGTACAACGTCTTAGTGGATATAAAAATGCTGTATTTATACCAATGCAACCGGAAGTTATCCCAAGACAAATATTAATGAAACAAATATACTTTACAAATATATAATTTGATTTTATTGCATATAATTTTAGTGAAACAAAGTACTAATATTAAATGTGATGAAATTAATATAATGGATATTGTCAATGATAACATTTTTAATCTGCATAATAGCCTTTTAAATAATGACACTAGGTATATGAAAGTTACTCTAAAGTCTAAGCTAATAGGAGTTGCCACGTAGCTAATTTCGGCCGGCTATCGCGATTTTTAAACTTACATATGGCATATAAGCAATTTTGAAAGATATTTTTAATAAAAAGTGCGTTTTATATGCCGTCAAATACGGTGATAAATAAGTTTATTTCTACACCCTAATATAAACAGCATCTGGGGGAGTAATCATAGTTCAATCTATCCAATGATAGTTCTAAATCCATGTTAATGTAAACACTACCCAATCTTGGAGATTCTTAATATATTAGGGTATTTGGAAAGTAATTACTTATTTCACCACTATGGAAGTATAAGTAAACCAACTAAGTTAGAACAAAGGCTGAATGACAAGAAACTGCATCAAGAATTAGTTTATCATTTCTTCTATTAAGGGTGTTTGGAAAGTAATAACGTATTTCACTGCTATGAATTACGAATCAGCCAACCAAGACAGAACCAAGGTTGAATGGTAGGTAACGGCGTCTAGAATTACTGTATAATGTCTTCTATAAAGAGTGTTCGGAAAGTAATTGCGTATCTGACGACTATGAATTATGAGTAAACCAACCAAGGTAGAACGAAGTTTGAATGGCAGAAAACTGCATCAAGAATTAGGTTTTCAGCTTTTCTATCTGTTAATATGTCACTTATAATTCATTTCATAGTTTAAGAGGGAAAACGCAGTGTATGCGGTCATGTTTCAGTGTAACTGGCAAAAATGCCCAACAAACAGAATTGACAAAGTTTCCAATAAATAATAACAAAAGAAAGAAAAGAACAGCGCAAAAATAATACGAAGCAAACAATATATGCGAGACAAAAGTAGGCAAAGCAACAATAATATGCTAAAAATGTTCACAAACTAAGAATGATGTTAACACACAAAAGGGATACAAATGATCGCAGCGCTCTGACTTCAAGACAAGAAAGAACAGAAATATAGCGGTTGAGACAGAAGTGGTCTATCTTATTGTCTCAGAAGAAAACCCGGCATGCATCTGTACGATTTGTCTATAAATTTGGCGGGAGGGGGTTATGTTTTTGCAGTGATTTCTAACATAATCGGAACTAACAGAAAATATTCAAACAGGAATTTGGGGTTCCTCATGAGCATGCGCACTGAACACACCGGTCTTTTATTTGCAGCAGTCTTTTGTATCGCGTTTGTTAGAGGTGAGGAAAAGTGGGTTTCGCCTGTCGACAGAAAACGTAAATAAATGATAGTGGTTATTACAAAATTCGAAACCAGTTCTAACACCGTAACCAGGACTTCATACAGGAAAGACATAGCTTTGTGCCTTGTGGAATATGTAAGTTTTCTTTCATTACGAGCCGTTGAAACATGGAGGGACCATCACCACATACGTTTATTGCCGGCAACATGATCAAATAATCGATGCTTTACGTCGAAAGTGTCCTGAATTGGTAAGAAGAAAAATATGCGATTCTCCAGCTGGATAATGCAAAGGCACGCTTTGCGAAATAAACTCAAGAAAAGATAAGCTCGTTAAGATATAAGCTTATTCCATATCCTCCATACTTACAAAATAGAAAACTGCATCTGAAATTAGTTTGTCACCGCTTCTATCGGACAGTGTATCGTTTATAGTGTGTTCCAAAGTTTAATTGGAAAAACTTGCAGACATGAAGAATCGATCACCACGTTCCATTACCTGCAGCGGGATGGGACATTTCATCACAGCCGACTCAACACCGCCGGCTCAACACCGGACAACTCATCTTCAGGATAACTCACCACCAACCAACTTAGAACGAGGACAACTCAACGCTGGCGTCGAATTCATAGCTTCAGATCGGTGTTGACTGTCCTTGTGTGCATATCTCTTAGATCAGCTTTGAGTCGTAGAGATTTTGAAAATTTGGCTCTTTATCTTAATGGTTTATTAGTTACAACAGTATATTTGCCTGACTGGTGTTTAATTTTCAAGATCGGACAAATAATTATGCTGAACCAGCAAATAGAAGATTGCACACAGATCTTGGAATGGAGCACCCAACAATATGGAGATTCATTACGGAGCTTCAAAAAGTGCAAAGAACCAATATGCATTTTACGAGAAATTAATTGGAGGTCATCCCTCTCCCTATAATTTTAAGAAGTATATGAAGGCTGATGAAAAGAATTGTGCAGGTTGTCCCTTCTTTTTCACAACGATCTCTAACTGAATATTTGATGGGAATTGCATACAATTTTTAATAAATTTTTAAATTAAAAATACTGCCATGTATTAAAAAACGTTCCTCAATAAATTACTTTTATTTGTTCTTAAAAAGTCGACAAAAAATCATAGTTAGCATGTCGCTGAGTAGGCAGGTAGTGAGTTGGTGGCGTTGAGTTGGCACCCATCTGCAGTAATCTTTTAATAAGGAATACCATCTTTTCATTTTTAAAGCTATTAAGGTTTGCATGTCAACTGCAAAAAACACTGTGGGGTCCATTTGCACAAGACCTTGCTTTGTGTCTGGCGAAAAATGAAATGTTTTATCCATTACGACCTCATGGAACATGGAAGGGCCGTCACTGCAGACATTTATTGACGGCGACTTCATCGAGTAAAAGAAAGAATTGAAAGGGTCCTGCTTTGATAATCAGAAATGGTGTTATTCTCCAGCATGGCAACGCAAGGGCACTCTCTGCAACACACACACACAAAAAAAAAAAAAAAGAAAAAAAAAGATTATACCATATTCAGCAGTGATAGAACATTCAGAAACAAACTGAAAATAGTTATTGTTGTGTCGTGGCACAATAGTAAAAAGAAGAAAAACAAGTCGAGGTTGGTTTAAGGAACAAGTGTATTTAACATCAAAGATACAAAGGTAGGAAATGGGTACTACTCAGCTAGGCAGTTGTAGTACTGTCGCTGCTTACGATGTTTAACAACACGCTCACGTGTGTCGAATGTGGCACAAGGCCGGTTTAATGTGGGCTTTCCGAGCCCGTAGGCTCGGGCAAAAATTGCCCGTAGAACCCGTATAAACGGGATCGGGGCGGTCAACCACCCCGAACGAGGCTCCGCCCTTCGGCGGAACCTCGTCCGGGTTCCTCTCCGCCCAAAGGCAGAGAGTTCCCCTCTGCCTCAGAGGCAGAGAGTTCGACCTGATAGCTGAGACGTCCAAAAAGGACTGTCGCTGCTTACGATGTTTAACAACACGCCCACGTGTGTCGAATGTGGCACAAGGCCGGTTTAATGTGGGCTTTCCGAGCCCGTAGGCTCGGGCAAAAATTGCCCGTAGAACCCGTATAAACGGGATCGGGGTGGTCAACCACCTCGAACGAGGCTCTGCCCTTCGGCGGAGCCTCGTCCGAGTTCCTCTCTGCCCAAAGGCAGAGAGTTCCCCTCTGCCTCAGAGGCAGAGAGTTCGACCGAATAGCAGAGACGTCCAAAAAGGACTGTCGCTGCTTACACCCCGGGTAGGTATTACTGGCACTATATATAGTGAGAACCGGTGTAATTCCCTTGTGTTAGGAAGGTAACAGTTATCTAAACATTTTTTCGTTTAGAGTGGGGTGGGGGCAGTTTATTTTAAACGGAGAATCGAATATTTGTTTTCCAGCTGGTTTGCAGTTGTTGAAAAGAAGATTACATTTTGATAAATAATAAGTAAATCAGTTTTCTGAATGTCTGAGATGAGGGCATTATCATTATTTACACTCATTTATATTCGGTACAATGGCCTAGTGGGTAAAAGCGTTGGTTTGTGAATTTGTTGACATAGTGTTTGTGTGTTCAATCCCTGGGTCTGGCAGTGTGGACTTGCACTCAGTGGAAACGATCGAGAAAATAAGTGAACAGTACAAAATAAGAACTAGACGAGATATCCCTAGATATGAGCAGTGGAACGAGAACAGTCTACCTTCGCAGATTAAATAGAGGGTTCAGTTCAGAATTCTCTGTAGGCTGCCCAGATCGATATACAGCTGAGGAAGCCTGAGGGTGAGCACAACGGCCGAAACGTTGTAATAAAAAACATGATGAGGACAATAGTCCGAATATAAATATAAATAATTAAATCAGTTTTACTTACGTTTGTGGCAAAATGTAATTACTTTCCGGAGACTCTAATATTCCTGATTTTGTACTGTCCACAGTCTGGTTTTCCTGCCCAGGTCGAATTCGTGATAGGTCTTGCTTATTTTTACTCTGTTATCTCCCTTGCCTGTAATGGCATGACACTATTTTAAGTTTTACAAACATCAGAAGTAGTCTCATTTTATAAGAAAAACTGAAAGATGACTGACTCAAGAGAGTTTAAAAACTTCTCATGGATGATTTTAACCAGTAGGGAACTTTGGCTAATATCGTGCCAGAAATAGCGGAGCCTTAATTATACAGACGAACAACTAGTAAATTATCGTTAGATTCAAATATATTTACATGTTCACACGTTTAATGATTATCGCTGGGTAATTCATCCCCGGATTCTAGCTCATGCAATCTCGATTTCAGAGTTTTTGGCACTGTTCCAAATGGAACAATTACTGGCAAACACTCAATATGCTTTTTTCATTCACTAGTTTCTTCCCGCCTTTCTTTTATTATTCGAGTTTTTTCTTGCTTGAATTGGGTGCTCGTTCTGGATCTCAAAATCGCAGTGTATTTTACTCTTGTTTTAATTTCGATGAAAACCTTTATATCCTGTTTATTATCGTTATTCAATAAATAAATGTTCACACCAGTGATAGCCTGTGCGAGAGATCACGTGACAGTAAGTCTGCTCAATACGCTAGAAAGAATTCTAGCTGTTTCAGTAATGATCTCATCCTGATGGTTTCAACTTTTCCCCTAATTCTCAGTTACTTCAGTCTACGCTCTTCGGTACCGTTCCCATTGCTCCGATAATTACTGGTACGACTTTCGCCTTCATGCTCCTCAACTTACACAATTCTCTGGTAAGATACTTATCGATTTTTTATATTCTTTCAAATTTCCTTACTGACCGACCACAACATTGGAATCCAATATTTGGCATGATTTCTTTTTGATAACTATTACCAAATTCAATTTTCTTTATTTTTTCTTGTACTTCTAATTGCAAAATAATCTCTTTACAAATTCGTTGGGGAACCGTTCATAGTCATCCAATAATTGCGGCCACAATCGTTATCGTCAATTTTGCAATTCTCAGGTAAAGATAACATATCTGAATTTTGTCCATTCGTTTTAATTTCACCCCGTGCTCTCCTGGAACGGACACAACCCCTATTTATCACTTTCATCTCCGTGTCGATAGCAGCTAGTTCGGTTCTGTATAGAGAGATAGAGATACGTTTGTATTTCGAAATCTAATAATATTATTAACTGTCAATTTATATTAACATTTATTAATATTTAGACGTAGGTGTGCTTATTTTCAGCCACGTTCTAACTTCAAGAAGTACTGGTATTTTAAAGGAAAAAGGCAGTTCCATTTTTATAGAAATAAATTATTTATTTCTATTGCACGATGAAAATTAATAAAGCAAGCCGGTCTGTTTAATTCGTGTCTTGTATCTTAATTTCTGCAGATATTCATGTTCAGAAAAAAATTCAATTGAAACTTGACGTCCATTTTATTTTAAAGGAATCGCCATGCTATGTGATAATGCTTTGGATGCAAATATCGCAAACAATCACTACAATAGGGAGAGTTGGATCCGATTTGCCGTCCCGTACCTATGGCTTTATGCCAAACTATTTTATTTTAACTGGAGGAAAACATGATTGGTTTATGGGTTGATTTCCTCATTAATCTCGCGTCTTATACTTAATCCGTGTGTTAAGTCTACCTGTTCTAACCTTTACGGTTATGGCCACCTATACCAGGCGCATTGTAGCGAAGCACTCTATTACCTTCGTCTTCCATTGGTGAGATGTAAGTTCCACTCGAACAGCTTCTTCCCACGAACCCTTGCTTTGAATCTTAACCTGTTCAAGTTTAGGATTCACCTTAATCTGCCCCACGTATCCCCATAAACTGTGCCTCTTACTTAATTACACTCTACCTCAAGCAGCTCTTGTTTCTTGTACAGGGTGAAAATCATCGTAAAAACACTGGATTATAAGATATGTTTTTATTTTTAGAGTTGCTGCTCAGCATAATTCACCGGATCTCTTGGCTGTACAAGCGTATTCGATGCTTACCCCGGATAAAAATATAATACGTGAATATTTTGAAGAGCGGCAACTTCTCTTGAAAATTCGGGAAAGGTTTGAGTAAAGCAAAAGAAATATCACATAAAGAAAGGAAAATAGCGTCCTGGGTAAGACGATAAACTAAGTCCAACAGCAAGACCTCTGATCAGGTGGTTTTGAGGAGCGTGGAACCACCTCTTAATTGCTGGTGTTCCAAGGTCCCCCCTGACACGAGGTGGTAGCACCTGTTAGGGTCCCAACTATGGGCAAATAGTTAACCCCCAAGCTGGGGTCAAAACACTATGAAAGAGTAAAATTAGATTTTAATACCAGAAATAAATTTTTGAAGAAAAATATTATCAGCAATAAAAATCATATCGGCATTAAATAACCCATTTGGGGTTGATATGCCGTAAAACAAACCAAACCAAACTAAACCAAACCAACCCAAATGGAAACTTGATATGCAGAGTGATTTTGTTGCGAAGAATATTTTTTATTCATATATATATATATATATATATATATATATATATATATATATATATATATATATATATAATTGTTGAGGTTGACATGCCGTAGAACAAAACAAATCAAACCAAACCGAATTACAAAATGAATACTTTTTTATTCATATATATATATATATATATATATATATATATATACTTTTGTTGGCATTAAATAACCCTTTGAGGTTGATATTCCGTAAAACAAATCAAACTAATCCAAACCGAAACATGATTTACATAATGATTTTGTTACATAGAATATTTTTATTCGCGTGTATATATATATATATATATATATATATATATATATATATATATATATATATATATATATATATATATAATGGTTGGTATTAAATAACCAAATCAAACCAAACCGAATTACAAAATGATTTTATTACAAAGAATACTTTTTTATTCATATATATATATATATATATATATATATATATATATATATATATATAATGGTTGGTATTAAATAACCCCTTGAGGTTGATATGCCATAAAACAAAACAAACCAAAACAAACCCGATTGCAAGGTATTCAAGAAATCCTCAATGATGGCAAATAAAAATCGAAAATGAATTGCAATTTCAAATTTAAATATCAGACATTTTTTAATAGAGTAGACTTGATTGATTGATCTGTTTTTATGGTCTATCAACCCTTTGTAGGTTATTTAAAGCCATTAATATTTCTAGATTGCAAGAAATTTTTTAAAAAACTTAGTCATACAAGTCTTACTAATTAAAGTATGCCTGGGTAGAGATTAGGTTGATTTACACCTTTCTTCAATGTTATTTCCGCGTAGATGAATATCATGAACCCAATTGGAATAGGAACTCGGCTCTCCGATTAACAATACCGACCCATTAACCATTACACCACCTGCACATCTAAACTTGGTATTCCCAATCGGTCAACCATCTAAAAATGACCAGGCTCGATGTTGCTTAACTTCGGTGATCGTACGGGAACCGATGTTTCAACGTGACATGGCCATAATCTTATTTTATTGGGTACACATGTTTGAGTTGACGTCCTTGTTATTTGAAACAGTGAAATTAATGTCAACCGTCTTAGAGGTCGAAAAGTCTTACTAAATAAGTTTTCTATGTTTATATGTTCGTTTAAATTTAAATCTACAGACATTGGTGTGTATGCTCCAACGTGACGTGTAGAGTAGGAGTTCATTCTATTTGCAGAACGTGTTATAGAAACTTAACACTCCATTAAAAGAGCTTTTTTTTTTGTATAAGGCCACCCAAACAAGGCTCAAGAGATAATTATAATTAGAAATATGTTTTATGTTATCAGGGCGATCAGATGCCAACGAAATTACGATATAATTAGAGATGTATATCTCAATGAAATATATTTTTTTAATTCTTTGAAACGGAGAATTTCATTTTAATGCAAAAATGTTTTCTCATTTTAAATTGACATTACTAAAACGGTGACAATATTTTTCTCGCTTCGCTTTTTTTTGAAAGGATATTCTAACACACAGACACACGCAGACACAGGACCACACGCACACCCACTCTCTCTCTCTCTCTCTCTCCCCCTCTCTCTCTCATCCACACACGCATATATATATTGTTCAAAATTTGAGTTCTCATTATCAAAGATAGCGCTTTACAGATATAAACACTGTTGGCATAGGTGCCTCTTAGTTTCACGCTTTACTGCAATTTTCAGATGTTGCTCTGAAGATCACAGTGAAGCAAGAAAGTGACAGACACAATGCAGTGTTCACTCCTATGTTTATAATCTATCTATCTATCTATCTATCTATCTATCTATCTATCTATCTATCTGTCTCAGTCTGTATATATCTATCTCTTTATCTATCAATGTTGATACTTATCTATCTCAGTCTGTTGTTATCTATTTCAATCTATCTATCTATCTATCTATCTATCTATCTATCTCATTCTGTTGACCTATCTCTCTATCTCTGTTGATTTTTATCTATCTCAGTGTTGAAATGTATCTATCTATCTATCTATCTATCTATCTCTCTATCTATCTATCTATCTATCTATCTATCTATCTATCTCAGTCTGATGATATCTATTTCAATCTCTTCATATCTATCAATCTATCTAATTCAATCTGTTCATATCTATCTATCTATCTATCTATCTATCTATCTATCTATCTATCTATCTATCTATCTATCTCAGTCTGTATATATCTATCTCTTTATCTATCAATGTTGATACTTATCTATCTCAGTCTGTTGTTATCTATCTATCTATCTATCTATCTATCTATCTATCTATCTATCTATTTATCTCAGTGTGATGATATCTCTTTCTCTCTCTGTCTATCTCTGTTGATATTTGTCTATGTCAGTCTGTTGATATCTATTTCAATCTGTTCATTATCTATCTATCTATCTATCTATCTATCTATCTATCTATCTATCTATCTATCTATCTATCTATCTATCTGATGATGATGATGATAGCGGCGACTCGTTTTCGAGTAATGCCATTTTAGTCCTGCTACTGACTTACATTCCATTGCGCTGGAGTGGCAACGTTGGTTGCCACTTGCAGTACGTGTTATAATAATATTTTGATGAAATTTCATATGACGTTTAATCCAGCAACTGAGGTATATTCATTTCCGCATGCACCTTTTTTTCATATTCTTTCACACTCAATAATCCCTTGCTTTATTGTCTTGCTTAGGCGGGGGGAGAAAGAATGATTGTAAAAAAGCATACAAAATGTTAAATGTCTCAGAATATATCTGTAAAGAAGACAAAGTGAATAAAATAGGCAATCAGAAAATAGTACTTAGTCCTGGCAGACCCATTTCATCATTTGACTTATATATATATATATATATATATATATATATATATATATATATATATAAAATCTTATAAACATAAGTAATTATACTCGTTACCTTAGGTGTTTTGGCTTGTAAATGAACAAACCAATACCCGAGGAAAAATAAGGGATAAAAAAAGAAAGAACTAAGAACATGTAATTCAGGCGAAAACAATCGTCCAGAATCCAAGCTCAGAGTCCAAAGAAAAAAACCTCCAACACGAGTAAAGTAAAAATAACTAAGCAAAGTGCTCAATGCACTAAGTAGAGCAAATCTAACTATGAACCTAAACAGTCAGGCAAACATACCTACTGACGATCCGCGTAGGTCAAACGTAGGTAGGTCTGATTGGCTCTTTAGGTTCATAGTATATATATATATATACTATATATATAACTATGAACCTAAAGAGCCAGGCAAACCTACCTACAAATAAAGTTGTATGTAAATATGAGTCAAAATAAATAATTTTTGACAATGCTTCATGTTATAAAAAGTCAAATTAAAAACAAATAATGCATCCAAAATGTTTCAGGAGATACAAAATATATATGTACATCATGTGCGTTACAAGATAAAGTGTTGGAAAGGTCATTTCCTGGTTGTCTGCCTAGAACAGGGATGTTTTCAGATAAAGCTGGAGACATAGCGATAGCATCTGACCAGTTAAGGCTAATTAACACTGATAGGATAACAGATAGGAGAACCCTATATCTATTTGGGCGGCATCCCAGCCCAGAAAAGAGAATCTCTGGTAATTTTGAATCAATGCCGGAAAGTGACGCTATAGATTTCTCAACGTTAGTTTCCTTGTAACTATGTTTTTCATGAACCAACATTATTTGTTTTTAGAAATGTTTCTTGGGTGATACTGAAAATAAATAAGAATTATTGTATTTTTCTGCTTGCCTTGATATTCCCACTGAGGTATATGTTCTAAATCATTCTAAATATGCTATCAAAGAAAATAGTTTTAACTCTCATAGAGTAATTTGCTATAGGTTTACATACCATTCTATCATTCAACTAAACAAAATTCTAAACGAATCTGAATCACTCCTCAGATGTTTTTCGCCTCCCCGCTTATTCCAATCCACCCGTTTATTAGATCTTAAAAACAATTTGCAAATTTATTCCAACTTCCTCTTTTATTCTTCTGTTCAAGATCCGAGAGTAAGCCATCCAACTTTCCAAAATATTATCCAGAATAGACTCAGTAGTTGATCATATTGGCGCTTCATAATCATAAACAAAGAACTGTACCACATAATACAAACCACGACACTTGAGGACTACCAACAGCAGTAACAACTAAAATGTAACCTGAAGAGAAAATAATGACATAATAAAGATGTTGATGTTCCCCACTACTTCAAACAAAAGGGTAGGATGGAAACCGCCATCAATACTGGAAACGTTGAAGATGTTGATTTTCTAAATTATTTCAAACAAAAGTTTAGGAAGGAAGCCACCAAAACTGGAAACAGCGATAACATTTACTGAACTCGAGAAACCTATTTTCCCAAAGAAAATTGTTCTAATAGAAAGATTTTTATAAATTTCAACGTACACTAACAGTTCTTGTCAATGAATGTTGAATGTTTCCTCATAAGCAAACGGCTGATCTCACAAATGCCGCTATCATTTGTGAGGATGAAAATATTGCAAAAATCTCCAAGTCTTCACAGAGATTGGTTCATCTGAATTTAATTAAGTTAATGAGATTGCTGAATTTCGGTGACATCACTGAAACTGGACCCAATCTGTTCATTTTCTAACTATAATTCAGCCACAATAAAGACATTTGTAAAGAATCCAGGATGAGATTTAAATAACGGTAAAGAATATTAGAATAAACCAGAACTTATACTGGCAGTAAACCTCCTGCATATGGAAAGAAAATGAATTCAATAAATGCACAAACATAGAAAGGGGCGTAAGCCAAAGATGTATCCGTCCTGTGAATGACGTTGAACTACATGCACGTCCTGGGTAAGACGATGAACTATGTCCAACATCAAGGCCTCTGATCAGGAGGTTTTGACGAGCGTAGAACCACCTCTTAATTGCTGGTGTCTCCAGGTCCACTCTGACCCGGTGTGGTAGCATCTGTTAGGGTCCCAGCTATGGTCAAATAGTTAACCCCCCCAAACTGAGGTCAAAACACTATGAAAGTGTAAAAATACGTTCTATTACCAGTAATACATTATTACCAGCAATACATTTTTGATAAAAAATATTACCATCAATACATTCTTGAAAGAAAAATATTGCCACCAATATATTTTTGAAAAAATATGTTACAAGCAATACATTTTTGAAAAACAAAATATTACCAGCAATACATTTTTGAAAAACAAAATATTACCAGCAATACATTTTTGAAAAATAAGTATTACAATTTTTAAAAAAATTACCAGCAATACATGTTTGAAAAAATATACTATCCGCAATACATTTTTGAAAAAAAATATTACCAGCAATAGATTTTTGAGAAACAAAATATTACCAGCAATACATCTTTGAAAGAAATATTACCAGCATTTTTTAAAAAAAGTATTACCAGCAATACATTTTTGAAAACAAGTATTACCAGCAATACATTTTTTAACAACAAGTATTACCAGCAATACATTTTTTAATAAGTATTATCAGCAATACTTTTTTGAAAAAAAATATTACCAGCAATACATTTTTGAAAAAAATATTACCAGCAATACATTTTTGAAACATAAAATATTTCCAGCGATACATTTCTAATGAAAAATATTACCAGAAGTAGATTTTTGAGGGAAAAATATATTATCAACAATACATTTTTGAAAAAAAATATTACCAGCAATAAAAATTTTGTCAGCATTAAATAACCCATAGAGGTTGATACATCGTAAACCAAACCAAACCAAACCAAACAAAAGATGTATCTTCTCACGAATGAGACAATCCTGAGAGAATTAGAAGTCTTAATAAGATTCATTATCAGTGGCCACAATCCTAACAACATTAGATATGCAGAGGAAACAGAATTAGTAGAAGACACAGAAAGGAGACTACAGAAACTCTTACAGAAGGTAGTAATAGTAAGCGAAAAGAAAGAACTAAAGATCAGTTGTAATAAGACAGAATGTATAGTGTCAGCAGTAGGAACAGTTTAGCATACAAATTGCAAATTGTAAACAACAAAATCAAGCAAGTACAATAATTTAAATATCTAGGAAGTGTTTTAACAGACGAGGGAAAGTGCGACACCAAAATCTCAAGGCTAAGTAACGTATTACGAAACAGGAAAATTTCATTAGAAGGAAAGGAATATTGAACTGTCATATAATATCTGTTCTCTTATATCGAAGTGAATGTTGGCCAATCTCATCACAGATGAAGAAGAGGCTTGAGGCAATGAAATGCGATTCTACAGAAGGATGCCGAAGATACGATGGACCAAACATATGAACAAAAAAGGACACATGGCACAGTGGATAAAGGCGTTGGTTAGATCCAGTGACAGGACCCAAAGAGTGTGAGTTCAATACCCGGTTAAGGCAGTGGAGAACTTTCAGAGGGAAATTAACAGCTGATAACTGATAACTGACATCCATTAAACATGGCACGTGGAACTAGAACAGTCTAACCCAGTGAGCGAAATAAAGGGTTCAGTTCGTCATTCCAACTACCTGACGAAGGCCGGAGCGTACAACGGCCGAAACGTTGTAATAAATATGGCAACAAAGGTGAGGACAATAGTCCGAATAATGTAAATAATGTACATAATACCTCATCTCAGAAATATAGACAGATAACAAAAAAGAAGTTTTAAAGAAAATGTAAACAAAAAGGGCATTTTTTAATATCCGCTAATTGTCTTTTTCAGGGTCCGAGAGAAGGCATGTAACATATTGTTATACTTTGTTCTTTTTCTAGAAAAGAAAAACAATTTACGTTCTTTCGATTTTTAGTTTTTTTATTATAAACGTTTGCGCAATTATTTTTTTCCGAAAGAAACTACAACCAAAAGTCTCACAAAATATCTTGGGTGACCCAACATACTTCACAAGCAGCAAATTGTGCGAAATTTAAAATATGTTAACATTTTTACCGTTTATTAGCCAACAAAACCTGGCTCAAGCAGGTTACGAACATAACCGCGGTAATTTAAGCGATGTTTTCGATATTAACCGTGTTATTTTTAAAAAATTGCTTGTTACTTTTCAGAATATTCCTTAACGAACAGGAAATCTGAAAAATCAGAACGTATGAACCTCACCTAATGTTTAAATCGAGATTCTTGATATCATAGTTGGGTTGTTTTAGAAAGCATAGCAAATGAGGTGAAAAAAGAGCCGAGGTTATTCCATTTGTTTCATGTACCGTGTCCCTTCAGATGGGCGATCATGGCTCTCCAAAGCTTCCTATCTTTTGTTGCTGGAAGTGACTTTTGACTCGTTACCATCTTTCTTTGGTTTTGTTCTTCTATCCATTCGCACAAACTCGCTGAGCAGTTTGTCCGCTATTCCTCCGTCCCGCATCTCTTGCTTTAAAAACATCCGGTGAGTGTTAAATTCTCTGGGCTCTCTTTCCTCGTTATTTTTTTTTTTTTTTACAAAATATCAAACCTCAGTAGAGATGAGAAAGTCGTAATATGGTCTCAGATAAGACAGTGAAAGCGAAACCAAAGAATTTTTCATCGGATTTTACGCATCTTCTTTTACTTGAAGTCTCCCTTATGAGTTAGTCAAAAAATGTCCTCGGAAAACCTGAGCTGGAAATGACAAAGGTTAATGGATATTGCTTCAACGGCGTAGAAGATATGAGCGACGTCCATAGCGGGATGTGATGGTAGCGTAATGGATAGCATAGTGGAAAGTGGAATCTGCGTGCCGAGTTAAAATGATCGCTCGGGTTTTCCATAGTAAGTTTAGTATAACCAACCTATTTAAAAAAATATTTTTCTAAATTTACTTACATTTATCTGACAAATATACCGCGTGCATTTCTACTTATAATATTAGTTTTTATTAGGAATATTTTCAGTTAATTTAATTGACGGTGTAAGATTTTATTATGCAACTCGTGAGATTATCATCAAATTGTAAATATACAGGAGAGTTACTAAAGGGAAATAATTGAAATTGAAACTGAAATATTTGGAAGAGGCACGGCACATGGAACTAGAACAATCTACCCTGGTGGACGTAATAAAGGGTTCGGTTCGAAATTCCAATAACCTGAAGAAAGCCAGAGCGTACAACGGCCGAAATTGACGTGAATATGACCACAAAGATGAGGACAACAGTCCGAACAGCGTAAATAGTGTAAATAGTTACAATACAACTCAGAAATATAGACAGACACAATAGTATATCCATTGATATTTAGTTTCAGTTTCAGGTATATAGACATTGACATGGGTCATAAGAAAGATATGTTCTCAAAAGAGAAACAAAATATTGTAAAGTGATGAAAACACAGTGCTGGAGAATGCGAAAACGGTGACCAGAGAATACAGGACAGTGCAAAATGAAAGTGAAAACGTTGGTGGTGGTGGTGGTGGTGGTGGTAGTAGTAGTAGTAGTAGTAGTAGTAGTAATAATAATAATAATAATAATAATAATAAGAAGAAGAAGAAGAAGAAGAAAGTGGATTTTAAGAATGCGTTAAAAGTAGATCTGAGAAAAAAAATTAAAAGATTCATTTTTTTTTTTCAATCATTTCATCCCAAGCAACGCGATAATGCAACTAAGACGCAAGGTCTTACTGAGTGAGAAATCCAAATGTTCAACTGCACAAATGAAAGGAAATTCGTTGAAAGGAAATGAGAAGACCTTAGGAGACAGAACTGGAAACCTAATCATAAACAGGAAACAAGGGATAAACCTCTACTAATGTTTAAAAGACAGGGAAAGTGTGTGAACGGCTCGTTAAGCGAAATTAGCAAGAAAAGTAGATTTACCAAAAAAATATTTGAAGCTGCAGTTGCGAATTTAAGCAGTAAGAAAATATGCAGAATCTGAAAAATATTGTTGAAAAACATGAAAGCAACGAAACTGCTATGTTTAAGTAAACATCACAGAGAATGCTATATAATTTGAATAAAGTAGTACATGAAAACTGATTTATCAACAATGTTTTTTTAATGACGGATGGTGAACTAAATTGGATGTAATTGATGACTGGACAGTAGGTTTGACCTTTCATTGAAATAGTCAGCCAACATGACTTCGTACACAACAGTGTGAAGGTAGAGTAAGTTGAGATCTAGTATATTTTTTTTAATGGTGTTCACCCTGTACAAGCCCTAAAAGTCACTCGAAGTAGAGGAGTAAGAGGATATATGTGGAAGATAACGGCTAACCGTAGACCAGGAAAACTTTTTTTGTCCGATAACGTTTTAATGAATGAAACACGTCGCATGAAATTTTTTTCCATTTTGTCATACTTCTTTGCCATACGAAATTGCAATAAAATTGTTTAATATAATTTTCACTGTGAGAACATTGGCTCGCATAAGGTAATCTGTTGATATTAAATGTAATAGATAAAATACAATGAAATACATTAATAATAAATACATAATTAATAAATAATAATAATAAATAGAATAATAAAACGATATAGGTGTAAACTTTCTAACTTTATATCTATTATGTATTATTAGTTCTGTTAATGAAAAATGTAAATTTTCATTAATAGAATGTATTAATGTTTTTAATACTTTTAAAAATAATGATTGATTATAACATAGTTATAATAATATAACTACCTTAAAAGCCGCCCTATCGGGCGTCATTTAAGCTAGCTCCTGCAGAAGTCTCTTGATTGGGCCTTCATCACAATAGGCGGGGAGGATTAAATTCAATAGGCATGACTGACTTTCGTTCCATTTCGCAATTAATTTCGTTTATACCCAAATTTATTTACAGGTTATAAAAATTGTTATCATGCAGAAAAAATAGTCGCAAAAAATCACGCAAAATATGGCCGAAAACAATAGCACTAATTAAAACTTGGAAATCCAAATTTTCAGGATTGCTTGTCCGGATCCGACCCGGAATGTTTTTAATTTGCTCACAGAGTCGGCCTGATTTCAAAATAATATATATTGGGCTATGGAATAAAGTTGAAAAAGTGTGACACAGTGACATTTGCATTTATTATATAGATAAATGAAATAATAATAATAATCATAATAATAATAATCATAATAATAATAATGTATGTATATATATATATATATATATATACATATATATAATAAAATATTTAATGTTAAAAATAATAATAATATATATTGTATATTAATAATAATTTTTAATAATAATAATGCATTTTTAATAGATTTTTATTTTTAATAGTACGTATTATGGTATTTCTCATTAAAATATTATTTGTATTACATGTTATATTATTTACATTATTTACATCGTTCGGACTGTTGTCTTCATCTTCATTGCCATATTCACGACGTTTCGGTTGTTGTACGCCCCGACCTTGTTCAGGTGATATACGTTAAAATTTCGAACCGAACCCTTTATTAAGTCCACAGGGTTAGAGTATTCTAATTCCACGTACAATACCTCTTTTTGGATATCTCAGTATCAGTTAATACCCACTAGTAACTCAACTCTTCAAGTTCGTGTTTCTCTTTGGGTCAAGTCACTTTTTGGTTTACTCAAGCAACGATTTTATCAACTGGGCTACGTCATGAAATGGCAGTAAAGATGAAGACAACAGTTCAAATGGTGTAAATAGTGTAAATACCTCATCTCAGAAATATATGCAGATATTCTATTATATATCATATATGTATTATATATTATTTTCGAGTAAATACATAATAAATAAATAATATATGCTAATAACTAACAATAAACATAATAATTTAATAATAAATGAAAATAATAATAAGTACATAATAAATATTCTAATAACTTATAATAAATAGAATAATTTAATAATAAATAAAAATAATAATAAATACATAATAAATAATATATGCTAATAACTAATAATAAATAAAATAATTTACTAATAAATAAAAAATAATAATAAATACATAATAAATAAATAACATATGCTAATAACTAATAATACATAGAATAATTTAGTAATAAATAAGAATAATAAATAAATAATATATGCTAATAACTAATAATAAATAGAATAATTTAGTAAAAATAAAATAATAATAAATACATAATAAATAAATAATAGATAATAAATACATTAAATACATAAATAAATAGAAAATTTATTTTTTACCTTATGATAATTAATCATTCCATGAGTTAATCTAACATCTTTGTTGAAATTAAACAGAACAGAACCAAAGTATCAAGACAGAATCAAATAAAACGTGGCAAATCCTATGAAGATAAAAAGGCAGAAGAGGAAGTTATTAGGAAAACTAGGTTTACTGGCGTCTTTGCTGGAAGTAAACACAGCTCAAGGATGAAAAGAAAAATGACTTTACACTGTAGATAAATTTCGAGATTATTTCTTTTCGCTATTTGTGCGCGTGGCTGTATTAGCCTCAATCATAATACATCAGATGCGCTCTATCAACTTGTTGCATCAGGTTATAGTGTCGGTCTTAACCACCTGAAGGCAGAAAATGCAATCAACACAAACAGCGTCACATACCGTGCACATTCATCACGTTCATAGGTAACTGCAGCTGGTGTTGTTGAAAGTATTTGAAAGAATATGTACTGCCAGTATCCAACACAGCTCCTCGTATCTTGGCAACCGTTCTTGTTTCATTGTGCTCGGGAGAGCGCTCATTTAGTAGATTAAGACGAAGAAAAAATATGCAAAGGGCGAAAATATATGCAAGGATTAAATAGTGTGACAATATTAAATATTCAGCGAATGTATAACCAGATGTCTGTTAGCGAAAATGTTGACAAAATAATTAATGAAAGGCAGAAAACAAAGTTTTATTCTAAGTTGCATCTTATTCTGTTTATTGTGTATCGTCAAATAATAATAATAAAAAAACATTTTCATTTTTATTGTTATTCTTTAATACTAAAATTCATCGAATATAAAAAAAATCAAGAGGCGTTCCTGCTAGAGCAGTGCTTCTCAAATTATCTAATGTGGTGAACCGACATTTTTGTTTCAATTTGCGAGGGAACGGCGAGCAAAACTTTTCAATCCCGCTGAATGTTTTTCGAGATTTTGTTAATCAATTTCGCCCCAAGGAAGGCATTAAAGTCACTGAGACGCAAGGTGTTACTGGGCGTGGAAGAGTTAGAAAACAGAAACATTAGTAAAGAGCGAGAACAAAAGAAGTGTAATCAGGAAAACTATAAAAGGCAATTGACATTGCATTGAAATTTTCCAAGATTAAAGTTGGCTGTAAAACATGGAACCGGACGGGAGTCTCACAGAAGAGAAGTGCGAGAAAAGAAACTTTTAACATAGAACTTACGGTTGCATCTAACCAATTCTCTATTTCAGGGTCATCTTAAAACTATCTGTACTAAATATGGGGACATGATGTCTTATTCATTCTAAGGCGAGTCATCATTGACGCCAAAAGCCTTCCCAGTGTAACAGGGACCGGCACCATATTTGTGTCAAATATTTATATAATAACAATACTGAAAATATTATTTGAACATTCATAGTATAATTCATGTGTATTCAGAAAAATACAAGGAATATAATGAAACTTGCATCATTTTAAAAAATTTATATGGATTTTGTAGAAATATATGTCCATGAAATGGCGTTTTGATATTTCTAGTGGTAGTTCCAACATTACGCCACATCATCAGGATGGTGTTGGCATACGTCTTTTAGTTCACTGTTCTGCTGTTCATTATATTGCATTCAATAGTTGTATAGCAATGACTTTTATCATGTGTGAATAATTGAAAAATGTAAACATAATAAATATAAAACTAAAATGAAAAAACGAGTCAGGTATCCCGGCAGTCTCTCTTGGCGTGGGATGTAACTACTGTATCTTTGTATCCTGGAAACTCTCCGCGAACCGGCAGAAGATGGCTCGCGACTGGGAACTGTAACGCGTACCACACAATGAGTATCACTGTACTAGAGGATTCGAGAATGAGGTATTTGATACAAGTGTAAAAAGAGGTAGAAAGAATTGATGAATATATGGATAGACAGCAAATGATTTTTGAATTGAACAGTTTAAGAAGGTAGATGGTAAGATTGGGCAGCATATTTTGCGAAAATGTGTGGAACTTTATTCTTACGAATGGAACAGCGAGGAAAGGTGGGTGATTTTATTCCGTAGGCATAGCATGACGTGTCCTACCTGTAAAAGTTTGAAAGTTTCGAAATGAAGAATGGAATTCATTTGAACATTTGCCATGGAAATAGCGATAAAGTAGCGATAGGCTTATAACGTTGCCTGTACGGAAAAGAGCATTTAGAATAGTAAGTGTTGTGTGATATGACTTGGGTTGTGGTCTATAGATATCGGTTGACATTAGACATGAAGAGGTTAAGAAGTTACAAGGGGAATTCATTGAACATTTGTCATGGAAATAGAGATAGGCTTGTAACGTTGCGTGTACCACAAAGAGCATTTAGAATGGAAAGTGATGTGTGATATAAATTGGGTTTTGGTCTATAGATAACATTTGATATTAGACATGAAGAGGTTAAGAACTAAAGAGGGGAATTCATTTGAACATTTGCCATGGAAATAGCGATAAAGTAGCGATAGCCTTGTAACGTTGCGTGTACGGAAAAGAGCATTTAGAGTAGTAAGTGATGTGTGATATGACTTGGGTTGTGGTCTATAGATAACGGTTGACATTAGACATGAAGAGGTTAAGAGCTAAAGAGGGGAATTCATTTGAACATTTTCCATGGAAATAGCGATAAAGTAGCGATAGCCTTGTAATGTTGCGTGTACGGAAAAGAGCATTTAGATTAGTAAGTGATGTGTGATATGACTTGGGTTGTGGTCTATAGATATCGGTTGACATTAGACATGAAGAGGTTAAGAACTAAAGAGGGGAATTCATTTGAACATTTTCCATGGAAATAGCGATAAAGTAGCGATAGCCTTGTAATGTTGCGTGTACGGAAAAGAGCATTTAGAATAGTAAGTGATGTGTGATATGACTTGGGTTGTGGTCTATAGATATCGGTTGACATTAGACATGAAGAGGTTAAGAACTAAAGAGGGGAATTCATTTGAACATTTTCCATGGAAATAGCGATAAAGTAGCGATAGCCTTGTAATGTTGCGTGTACGGAAAAGAGCATTTAGATTAGTAAGTGATGTGTGATATGACTTGGGTTGTGGTCTATAGATAACGGTTGACATTAGACATGAAGAGGTTAAGAGCTAAAGAGGGGAATTCATTTGAACATTTTCCATGGAAATAGCGATAAAGTAGCGATAGCCTTGTAATGTTGCGTGTACGGAAAAGAGCATTTAGAATAGTAAGTGATGTGTGATATGACTTGGGTTGTGGTCTATAGATAACGGTTGACATTAGACATGAAGAGGTTAAGAACTAAAGAGGGAAATTCAGTTGAACATTTGCCATGGAAATAGCGATAAAGTAGCAATAGGCTTGTAACGTTGCGTCTATGTAAAGCAGAATTAAAACACATCAGCAAATTCAAATAGTATTTCTCGTCCAAGCAATTATGATTGTTATTAGTGGCTGTGAGTTAGCAGTGTATCTGTGATTAGCGCGAAAATTAGAACCGGCGAACCGTGTTCAATTTTCAACTTAGGTTGTTGTGTTCACTTTTTCTCAATACCTTTGTGAATCACCTAAATCCATTTCTACTCTCCCACCTCCGTTCTCTCTAATTAATAGTTTTTTTTAACCTCATATTCTCTAACACTCAGTAACTCCTTACCTCTTATTGGCCTTATTGCCTTGCTTGGAATGAAATGATTACAAAGAAAAGAAATTAACTTTGTATCGGTAGGATTGGGTCTTTTTTAAATTTGAACGATTAGGCAGAACCAGGCGACTTAGGAGACACATCTAGAGACATGGAACGTTTCGCAAACAGTGATCATCTGAGCCGACTGCATTACGCGATTTGAATGTATATCTAAGTTCGCCTCGTCTGCAAGGTTATGTGCTGATTTTTGTTTTTTACCAAAACTTGTCACCTCATGGTTAACATTTGGCTGTGATGCATGTGCCTTGTATGCACTTAAATATGGGCCTAATATACCCACCCTGACATCCAGTCTGAACTGGGTATCATGATGAGGCTTAGTATATTTGTCACTTTCATGGTATGTTGCTTTCTCACTCAATAATACCAATAATAATAATAACAACAGACATTCGTCGGTTTTGACGATAATACTAACCTAAGAAGAAAGGGCTTTAATCCTAAAATCAATAACATTTATCAACTCTACTGCAGTAAACGTAATAACCATTTTTACTATTTATCTCGCCGTGATTGATTTCTCTGTCCTAATCAGCCCTTCGAAGTGTCCCCCTCCCCATTGCATTCGAAAGAGAGGATCAGACAACTCCCTGATGAATACGTCATGACTGCCCTGCTCCAGGCGGGTTTTGCAAAGCGCATATTAAATAAACGACCAGGCGTCGTATTCTGTGCGTGTAAGTGACATCTGTGAACCATTATGAAGCAGGAGAGGGCCGCGGCGAAACTGTATTGGACGGTTGGAGAGCCGAGCTCCGGTGTTCCGGGGAATAACTGACCAGGCTGTATGGAATTAAATAGTAAGGCGATTTCTCAGACAATACGAATCAGTCCGAAGATAGGTTTCATCGTGCTAGAATGCAAAATGACCAACTCAGGCAACGTATGTATTTATTTGAAAGAGAGCGATTTTCTAGATAGATTTCGTCTGGTGAAAATATCTCTGTTCGAACCCAAGTACAAACCAGGGTTTCTAATGTGGACTTACAACGCAAGCAGTTCTTCACTTGACGCAATATAATCTTCAACCTTCCTCTCTCCTGATTTGCCTTTGTTCTATATGCTTTGTAGGTATCCAGAAATGTTCAAAATGTCTTTTGCTTGAAGAGTGAATCCTTTGACAAAACTAGAGGCTAAGTGGGTCGATTGATAAGTAAAATCTCTGACCGCTAAAAGTGGAGTAAGATACATATTTGAACATGTATTTAATAGTATATATAAAGTCCGTTCAAAGTGTCAGTTCGCTGTGATGACGTTTCTTATATTGAATTGAATCATCCTCATTCACTTCATCTTATATTAATGTTGTAGCATACCTACAGACGATAATGGGTGTGTCCCCATTCACATAAATTCAGTAGTAAATACTGTATGTTGGTCTGCAGTTGGAGATTCGTCTCCAGCTGTGCTGGTCAAACACTCTGTCTCCGGACAGAGAGGATTCCCATACGAGACTATGTCGAAAGGCAGAGTCTCGTCTCGTGAAACAGCTACCTGACCCCGTTTTATACGGTGTCTACAGGGAATTTTTGGCCAAGCCTGCTGGCTCGGATACCCTACATTAAATTCTGCCTTGTGCCACATCTGACCGCGTGGGTTGGTTGGTAGATATTCTGCAG
>OZ038487.1:39547519-39695019 GCA_964036315.1 Acanthosepion esculentum
AGCAGGACCGACTTGGTCCTATAGCCTTGGTTGGCGACTAGTCTAGGTGACGGAAAAGTCTGGATTCTTCAAAACCTCAAGATATGGGTACATAGTGGAGCGGATTGGGTTCTTCAGTCTTGGGTGGGCAACTAGTATAGGAGAAGGAAAACTCTAAATTCAGAAATCTTATGTAGCCCTTGGGGAGCACATATTATGCAGCTAATAAAACGATCGTTGAGTATATATATATATATATATATATATATATATATATATATATATATATAGATAGATAGATAGATAGATAGATATTGGCCACAGCAGAGAGAACAAAACTTGGAGATTTGAGTTACTAAAGCAATTAACTGAAACTGATATATCCTAAAAGAGGTATGGCATGTAGAATTAGAACAATCTACCCCCGTTTACTAAATAAAGGGTTCGGTTCAAAATTTCAGCGTATATCGCCTGAAGAAGGCCAGAGCATACAAAGGCCGAATCGATATAAATATGACAATAAAAGATGAGAATAACATTCCAAACGATGTCAATTATGAAATATATATATATATATATATATATATATATATATATATATATATATATATATATATATATATATATATATATATTTATGAATTTGACAATGTCCGACAATTTATTTTAAAGACATTTATGATATGTTTTAACCCCCCTTTTTTTTTATAGATACAAGTATTTAAGCAAATGCTCTGTTTATAATAAACAGTATTAAATAACATTTACCGGCCTGAATGTCCGAGAAATTTTCATAGAAAATATATTCATATTTCATATTTAAGTTTAAAGATAGTAAAATCGACCTTGCTAACCGGACGCTTCTTCGTGGCCGAACGGTTAAGGCACGTCACGCGAAATGACGGTTTCGTATAGGATACAGGTTCGATTCTTGTCGGAGAACGATAATTTTCTATGAAAATTTCTCGGACATTCAGGCTGGTAAATGTTACTTAATACTGTTTATTATAAAAAACAGAGCATTTGCTTAAATACTTGTATCTATAAAAAAAAAAGAACGTTAAAACATATCATAAATGTCTTTAAAATATATATATATATATATGTAAATTATTTTCAGATATCTGTAAAGGAACAAAATGAATCAAAAGGCAAGAGGAAAACGTATTCTTAGCCGACGCGTTTCGTCCCCTGAGTGACTTTATCAATGCAAATGTCGTATTTATATATCCTACAACACATGCACACACACACATATATATATATATATGGAATAGCGTAGAATATATATAATAAAAAGTCAGAGCGAAGATTTTTTTATTAAATGGTTTTCGATAACACAAGTCCGCCTTGTTATTTAACTCGCCCGCCACTTGCTGTTATGTTTGATTAACATCTGTTCTCGCCAATCGAAGTAAATCCTCCGGAAATCACTTAAACTTCAAAATATAATTCTAAATTCAATCATTGGCTTGAGACATTATGTTGACTGCAATCTTACATAAAGCTCCTACTTCTTCCGGCAACCTACTAACCCGAACGTCTCGTCATTTGAAGAAATCAATTCATACGCACTTAATCTTTATTGCTCGTTGCAGTCTCTCAGGCTATAAACCATATTTAAGACACATTTCCAGGATTCTTCAATGTAATCAGTTAAATATTGTTAATGGCAAAATCTACACACGGGAGAAGTCACGATAATTTGAGATTTTCCTAAATGTAAGCTATATTTAGTGCGCCACAGATAAATTTATATCATATTTCAGTCTCGTGTGTCTTTCGCTTCGTCTGTTCTTAATCAAAATGCACATGTTTCAAAGAAGAGAGATAATTCGTCGATCATGATTTAGTATTTTTTTCTCGAAGCAAACATTATTTTTTTTTTGTTCTGGGTACAAGAGAAACCATACTGTAGTTCCCCAGGTTACGACAGTTCCAACCTCCGACGATTCGTTGTTACGACGCAATCTCAATTAATCTTGTTTCGACTAATGCCGTTTGCCTCGTACATACGACGTTCACCACGTATACATATTTATGTCCTCTGTGTATTTTTTTTAGGCTTAATTATGTTAACATTTGTCATAGAAATGTGTTGTTATGTCCTAGATTATTAGCATAGGTGAGTGAAATAAGTGGTAATTTACAGAAAATCGCGTGTACCTTCCAACTTACACGGAAAATCGCGGTACGGCGCATCGTAGGAACGGAATTCTGTCGTAAGTCGAGGACTCCCGGTATACAAAATAATGATTTTTAGTCTTTCTCAATTTATCAATTATTGGTTTGTTATCAGGTTAGATAGAGATTGCCACAAGCATATATGAAGGTACAACAACCTATCATTACGGAATCTGGATCTTAAATTTTTGCTATATAATTTTTGATCTGTGATTAATTGAAATGAAAAGCGCTAAGTGCATTGATAAGAACAGAGATAATGTTAATATATATATATATATATATATATATATATATATATATATATATGTAGAGAGAGAGAGAGAGAGAGAGAGAGAGAGAGAGAGAAATAGAGAGAGAAAGAGACACAGATAGACAGAGAGAGAGAAGTAATACAAATATGAAGTTTGTCACTTAGCCGATTGGTCTTACCGTCAGCGTTCCGACTTCAGAGTTTCGCAGACAGTCCACTCCAGCAACCACTCCGTCTCCTCGTCAAGACTGTTTATATTTCTCGTTTTTGCCTTTATATATTTAAGGTTGATTTTTTTCCTTTCATTGGGTGTGTGCGCGCGCTTATGAGCTCGCCTGCGCATATAAGCGTACGTGAATAATGTAGTTATTTCTAATTTTTGTCGTTTTTCTTGGCGCTTTATACTCTCGACTTATTGTTTTTTATGCTTTTTCTCTTTCTTTCAGTTGTAGCGATTTTGGCATCCGCATGTTGTTTTCAAAAGTTCATGTCCTGTTCTCAGTTTTTAATATAAAATGAGCGCAACTTGACACTGGCGTTTGTTTTGGTGCCGATTTCTGGTGTGCTCTAGATTAAAAACCTTGTAGCGTCCACTTGCGAGTCAGACTTTGTTGCATGTTGGCATTTTGGCCACAAAGGAATGCCTTAAATATAGAGAATGAAAAGTTTTGCTTTCGCCATATTATGCTCTATGAATTTCGGAATGGAATAATCCGTGACAAAAAAACATTCCGAAGGTTTATTTGGATCGGGTTCCAGCTCTTCGGAAGGTCAAAAAGGGGTTTGGCAGATTTCGTCAACCAAAACGATCAAACACGCTCTGGGTGAAATTCCGACTTTGACAAAGACGCTCTGCTTACCATCATGGAGAATAAACCAAAGATTTCGACGGAAGAGATTGATAAGCGTTTGAAAATCGATATATCAGCTTTCTTTCACCATTTGAAGAGACTTGGGTTCGTTTTCCAAACTGGAGAGCTAGGTGCTCGATCGTCTTTCTTGGGTGATTTCTTTGCTGTTACTCCATAAAAAGAAGCGGTTCTTGGACAGAATTGTCACAGGCGATGAAAAATGGATCATTTATGACAATGTTCGACGCGAATGGAACTGCAAACAAGCTTGTGAATGTGTTGAACCCGTGGCTAAAACGAGTTTGCATTCTATGAATGTTGTTCATGATGACGGTAGTCTTTGAGTATAGAATCCAGAGGTGAGCAGTGAATATTTCGAAGACAGTAGGGAAGCGTAGTTCAGGTTAGCAGTGGATATTCCGATAAAGTAGCAGAGCGTAGTTCTTCCTTCTGTTCTTTCGCCTGACAGGTTGGCACTGGATATTCGGAGAGAGTAATCAATGGCCGCCTTTATACACGACGGATTGAATATTTCACGTCTCCTGATTGGTTAACCTTCTTTTGGGGAACTATAAAGTGAGTTAAGTCATTTGGGTTTGCTCACTAGTATATAAGTACACAAAATAATCTAACAATTAATGTATTGGTGTCTGTTTGGTGGGATTGCAGAAGGATAATTTGCTTTGAGCTTCTTCCAGCCGGCCAAACTACAGAGAAGCATTGCGACCAACTCACAAATCTCAATGTGGCTCTCCAAGAAAAACCAGCCGATTTTGGCAAATTGAACAGGTGTCATTTTCCAGCACGACAACACAAGACAGCATGTTGCAAAATCGACCTTTCAGAAGCTTAAAGAGTCGAAGTGGGAAACCATCCAGCACCTGCCGTATTCTCTTAACTTGGTCTGCTCTCTAAAGAACATTTGACTCTTTACTTGTATATAGATTAGAATGGGTTGGCTCAACAATAAACGCGATATAAAGAAAAACTTCTTCAGAGGTATTTCTTTTGGGCAGAAATACACGGCTAATAGAAAACGGTGGTTAATACACCAACCGGCTCGAGTCATTCTCACCAATGCCAGTCGGGCATGCAAACCCATTCTCCGCAACCCATGTAATACAGGTGATTCTACTTTATACAGGCCAGCAACTTTCAGTTCTCTCCTGCCTCATCAATGGAAACACTGACATCCACACTGGTCTGATTTACGTATCTACTGCTTTCTTTAATTTCCTCACTCCCCAGCGATATTCTTTATCTAGTATTTAATATATCCACTCCCGTACACGAGAGGATATGTATCGTTTTTTTTTTTTTACGTACATAGTCTGCTATACCCGGTTGTTTCTACTTCCGTTCTGGCTTGGATTTTCTTATGTTTATTGAGTCTAAATTTCAGGAAATGGTTGATATGCCCCCCCCCCAAGGGTTGGGGAACTTGATAACATTGAAGCTTATAATCAATGGCAAAAAAATGGGCATCTTAGACATACAATACTAATAATCCGTAGTAAAATAACATTATACTTTTTGTGACTTGTATTTTCCAACCCTAGTTTTTGAACTCTACCACAAAAATAAAGAGAATGAAAAAAAATGGGAACGTGATAGGGGGCTTAATGTGTTATAGGTTGAAACTGTTAAACTGGATGTTTTGTAGAAACCATAATGGGGACATTTTATAAACCACTATGTCACAACGGATTTTTAAACCTATAATTAATAATTAATATGGGAATTTTTATAATGAATAATTAATAGCGGATTTTTATTTTTAAAATGAATATAAGATTTTAATTTTTATTTTCGTAAGTAATATAGGATTACTGAATTTTATTTTTTTGGCAATTAATACAGATCATTTATTTTTATTTTTCTATTTAATACGGCTTTTATTATCATTTTCATTATTAATAATGTCTTTTTATTATAATTTTTCTAATTAAAACCGGTTTTTTTTTAATTAGTGCGTGATTTTAATTTTTATTTTATAATTAATTCCGCATTTTTATTTTTATTTTTGCATATTTTATAAAAGATTTTGTTTTAATTTTTATAATTAATTTCGAATTTTTTTATCTGGATTTTTATACTTTTATACTTAATTCATTATTTTAATTCTAAATTTTATAATTAATTCCGGATTTTAATATTTACTGCTATCATTAATACCGAGATTTATGTTTAATTTTTCATAATTAATTACAGATTTTTATTTTATGTTTATTATAATTTTTATGATTACTAGTGGGTTTTTATTTTTTATAATTAATGCAGGATTTATTTTAATTTTTTTGAAATTTATGCAAGATTTTAATATAATTTAAATATTTTTATGGTGATCCTCAATGGATTAAACATGATGTAAAGTCTATTGCCATCTGCGCTGTCGAATCTCCGGAATTATTCAGCATTGTAGGTATTGTTTGTTGATTTTAGTCAAGATTCGAACCCCTTTTGCCACTAATCAATGTTCAGTATCTGTCTATATTTCGGAGATGAGCTATTATGTATACTATTTATATTATTCGGACTATTGTCCTCATCTTTGTCGCCATATTTATTACAACGTTTCGGCCGTTGTACGCTCCGGCCTTCTTCAGGTGGTTGGAATGTCGAACAGAACCATTTATTTCGCTTACTGGGGTAGACTGTTCTATTTCCACGTGCCATGTTTAATGGATGTCAATTATCAGTTATCTCATGTTAAATACCCTTTGAAAGTTCTCAACTGCCTTAACCGGGTATTGAACTCACACTCGTTGGGTCCTGTCACTGGATCTAACTAACGTCTTTATCCACTGTGCCATGTGTCTTTGAGTTAGATCCATTGAGTTAGTTAGATCCAGTGACAGGACCCAAAGAGTATGAGTTCAATACTCGGTTAAGGCAGTGGGAATTAACAGAAGATAACTGACAACTGACATCCATTAAACATAGCACGTGGAACTAGAACAGTCTACCCCAGTGAGTGAAATAAAGGGTTCAGTTCGACATTCCAACCACCTGAAGAACGCCGGAGCGTACAACGGCTGAAACTTTGTAATAAATATGGCGACAAAGATGAGGACAATAGTCCGAATAATGTAAATAGTGTAATTAATATTCGTTGGTTTCCGTCATCGTTTTTTGTCTCGATAACTTTTTCTAATCGGTATCACCCATGCAAGGCAGTAAAGTCACTAAGACACAAGGGTTTATTGGGTGTGGAAGAATTAGGAACGGAAACATTACTAATGAACGTGAAGAGAAAAGAGTAATCAGGGGAACAGTAGATAGGAAATTTTGGAAATTAAAGTTGGCTGGAAAGCATGGAGCCGGAAGCGACAAGTACGAGAAAATAAACTGTTAGCGTAGAATTTATGGCTGCAACTTGCCAGGTCAGCTGTAATTTGATGCGATATTGACGCTACGCCAGTCTAGTACAGCGCTGAAATTTTAAAAAGTTTACATCCCATAGTGAAGAGCGATGTTTATTCGTAAATATTTACAAAATGTGGCATTATGCGGCATTGGCCAAAATGGGGTATGGGAAAAAGGACGGTCTTGTTCTGTGTTAAATTTAAACTTAGCTCGCAACAACCACTGACCCAAACATGCCATAATATACCTAGCACCAAAACAACGCATTCTTATTTATCATCCGCCATAATACTTCAGTGTCTCTGTGAAAGTCCAAACTAGTTTCCACATGTACAATTCATTGTCTGTGGGGGGAGGGGAATAAAACAACAATTAAAAAAAATCTAAACCCCAATGTCTATTTACAATAGCGAAGAGCTCATTCGAACAATTACCATGAAAGGATTTATAGAAAAGGCAATCTTAGGGCGGCGGAAAAGTGACTGAAGACGAGCTTCCAGATCAGGACCAATAATATTGGTGATTCATCTTTGGACTTTATCAGAGGCACCGGACCATATGTGGTAGCAATATTCTAAGCACGGACGAATGGTAGACTAATAGATATGTAAAATAGATTCTGGAGAGAAAAATTGTCTCGGACGACACAGTGAACCGACTTCCTTAGCAGCTGGCCTAGCAATGGATTCAAAATGTGAACCATCAGTGCAGCTGTGGATTCCCTTAGTTGAAACGTTGAGACTGAAATCCGATGGCCTCGTAAAAGGTGACTGTGGGCACTTTCACACGAACTGATCGAGCATTGACCATATTCGATTTTAAAAGCAAGATTTTATTTTGCGAAATAAATAAGCATCGACCTATCTACGGATAATGGTCTCGTTAACTTGAAACCCGCCGTTTACGTGAGACCAATCGTTACTACGTCGCCCCACTGACCTCCCCCAGTGATAGCGAACATCGATTAGCATTAAATAATTAAGGCACTTTCGATATTCTCTCACGCTTAATGTAAATCACATCTCAACCATATTTTATTGTCTGTGGCGCTGATAGACGATATGAACTAACAGCTGTTAAGTGCCGGCATTGATGGCGTGGTCGACATTCCGTCTAATCATCGCTAACTTGCGACCATAGAAATGCCCACAGGATTTGGTCTCTTTCTGCGTTATGAAGAGATGCAGCCTGAATACTTCTTTGTTTTCTTTTCTTTTCCTTTCTTGCTATCTTACTTTCTTTCATTTTCGGACGCTTATTGTTTCTTTTCTTTCTTTTCTTTTCTTTCTTTCCTTCTTTCTTTCTTTCACTTTCGGATACTTATTATTTCTGTTTTTTCCTTTCTTTCTTTCTTTCTTTTTTCTTTCTTTCACTTTCGTCCACTTATTCTTTTTCTTTCTTTCTTTCTTTCGTTCTTTCTTTCTTTCTTTCATTTTTTCTTTCTTTCTTTCTTACACTTTTTCGTTTCTTTTTTATTACTTTCGGACACTTTTTCTTTCTTTCACATTTGAGCACTTATTCTTTCTTTTTATTCTTTCATTCCTTCTTTCTTTCTTTCACTTTCGGATACTTATTATTTCTGTTTTTTCCTTCCTTTCTCTCTTTCTTTTTTTCTTTCACATTTGGACACTTATTCTTTCTTTCTTTCTTTCCTTCTTTCTTTCTTTCGTCCACTTATTCTTTTTCTTTCTTTCTTTCTTTCTTTCTTTCACATTTGAGCACTTATTGTTTCTTTTTTCTTCTTTCATTCCTTCTTTCTTTCTTTCTTTTGATTTTCATTTTTTCAAACGGCAGGATATGAGTCTGGTATAATTTACGCTCTTGAAACAAAATATTGCTACTTGTTGAGCTTGTTTTTAGCTCGCGCTGTTGAATTCCTCACAGATGAAGAAGAGACTTGAGGCCAGGGAGATGTAGTTCTGCAGACGGATGCTGAGAATGACATGGACATAACAACAACGAAGTTTTAAGGAAATTGGAAACAAAAAGAACACTTATCCTGAGAATCAAAAAGAGACAATTAAAATTTCTAAGGCACATATTGAGGAAAGAAGGCTTGAAGAATTTGACACCCACATGGCATATTGAGGGCAAGAGAGATAAAGGAAAGCAACGAATAATCTAAATAACGAACTTATTTACATGTTTGGCAAAACAGGGATTAGGAGCGATAACAAAAAAAATCAGCTACAAAGGACTGAAAGCTGTGGAGAGCCATGACCGCTTACGTCATGAAAGGATACAGCAGCAAATAAAAAAAGAAGAAACAGTAATTTTTAGCCTAGTTTTCCTGGGGAAAATATGTTTATAATTTATAAATATATGTCGCTCGTTATTGTTCTATTTATTAATTTGTTGGACAACTCTCATTTCCCGACATGATTTTGTCGCTTTGTCTAACTTTTTCGCTAGCATTAAATATTCTAGTGTTTAACTGTGTCCCTATGTATAGTAATTAGTTCAAAGGAGTTATCATCCATTTCAGTATATTGTAGTAATTTATCAAGTTGTTGGCTAGGGTGTTGCTTCTTCCATTCGGACACTTGTGGCTTAATGCAAGGAAAATTATTCTTTAACCGGATAGTTACCTAAGAAAAATAAATGAGACAAGATTGTAGTAGTCGGCAAATGTTATTCAGTTCCCACCTCCTAAGAGCCGGCTGTACGCGAGCGTGGAAAAGTGAGGCGAGGAAGGAAAAATGAGTTGAGGTAAGAAGGCGAACGGTCTTAGCCGCATATGCCTTCCTTTCGCGTCACGGGGGAATGATCCTCTGGTTTAGGTTGCTAGGGGCCACTGTCTTAAGAGAAACCAGCCTGCTCTATCCTCGCCAGCTTTCGTCTAAAAAAGTCATCCATCAAAAACCCAGGTTCTAACACCACTCAGCTGACCTTCTTTGTCAGGGTCGTTTGAACTGTTTTTTGGATCAGTCAGCTGATCTTCTTTGCCAAGAGGATAATTGTCAAAACGATTTCGGTAACATCCTGCAGATGTGCTCTTAACAAGATATCAGCTGACACCTGATATCGCTACCCTATTCACACATCGGTTAATTACCTTGACTTTTTTAAAAAGATAATGGAGTCATTTCAAGTTGCTTTCTTCACGGTTTTGAATTCTGATTAGTAGTTCTTCGAGATTAATTACATTTGAAGAACCTAATATATTCTGTTATTCAATCTACAGCTGGTATGGAGGAGAAAAAGGGTTTAATTCCTTTCCCAGGGGTATTTAAACAAAAATAAACACTGCAATATAATTCGAACAAGCCTCGCCAGCTCCACTTTATGGGTCGATACCTGTTACGCAACACGAATATCGCACTATCCACAAAGAGTAAGTTGTCCCAATTCTTACCTGTTTATTAGAACAATTGTGATAGAAATAGCGTTGCTCTGATGTGAAATTCAAGAGAATACCTATCGAAAAAAGGGCCAGCTGTCACATAACAACGTGCGGTGTAATAAACACAGAGTATATCTGCGGTCATTCTAGGCTAGACTGTTTTATATCCGGGCTATAAGTTAGGTTATATCATTTTATACCCCCGTTTAGAAAATGGAACAATTTATAAAATATCCCACTCCCAGACCAGAATATATCTTCCTTTTCATAGTAATAAAATATATACTTTATTTTTTTTATCTTTTTACTCCAAGTAAGGGGATAATGCCACTAAGACGCAGGGTATTACAGGGAGTGTAAGAGAATGCAAATACTTTAGTAGGGAAAAGAACAATAAAAAAAAGGGTTCAAGAAGACAGAAGATTGTAGATGCCAGGGAAGCAAGAAATCGAAAGAGAGTTCCACTGGCGAGAAGCGCTAGAAAAGAAACCATTAGAATATAACTGACGGTTGTATGTAGCTAGTTCAACATGAAAACGGTGAGACCTAGCTGCCAATCTAGTATCACGCTTCAATTCATGCAGTCTAGGCCCCACAGAGAAAGAAAAAAGCTCTTCAGAACAGTTGTATAGTAAATATTTGTAGAAAAGACATAGGGAAGCCCTGACATATCGATGAGAAAGTCGAGATGCCTGATCAAGATGCATTACATTATAGACCAACGACTCCCAACCTGAGGCGCATACTACACCAATGGGGCATGGTAATATTTTGGTGCGCATGCGTAGGATGTGCACCCTTCTGCTTACTATACCAACGGAATAAGGGAGCAATTCGAGAATGAGTTATTAACAGTGAGTTGTTTTCTAATTTCTGAGCTCAAATTTCATTTTGCATTATTATTTCATGATTAAAATGATCAAATTATATTACAGAATAAGCTTTCATTTAAATATTTTATATTTCTGCCTTTCAGTTCTCTATTATGTTTTGAAACTATATATATTTAACTGTCTTTTTGTTTTTTGAATTTTTCTCTTTCATGGACCCCATGGCATTTGGAGGCTTGTTTAGAGATCAAGTTAATGGTCTTTTAAGCTTCCTTCACGTGAATTGGAGTAAAACTTTGAATATGTAAGAATTAAATATTACAGGGAGGTACCAGAATTTTAGAAATATCAAAGTGGGGCATGGCCCCAAATCGTTTGGGAACCACTGTTATATATTCTTCTTTGCATTTTATTAAGAGTCTTGAAATATATGGTAGGAGCATCAGACCAGATGTGGCAGCAATATTCAATGTACAGATGAATGGTAGACTTATAAATGTGCACGATGGGTTCTGACGAGAAAAAATGTCTTGCATGACACAGTGAACCAACTTTCCTAGCAGTAGACCTAGCAATTGATTCAATATAACCGCCCCACTTAATGTAAGAGAATTTCCGAGCAAAGGATTCTGTTTTATCTACAGTAGACAAAATAATACTTTGTTCGAAAAGAAGAGGGGATGAGGGTTGGCTTTTTTTCAGTTCACTCTTGCAAAGCCGTCAGTAATCTCTGGAACAAAGCTTGTGAGAGGCTATACGGTATCTCCTTCTATCAGTCAATAGTTAACTTTACCTCTTAGAGGACACGCCTAGACTCATTACAAGCTGCGATAAAGAGGCGTATCATACAATCGGACTTGCCGCTTTATTATATCCGGAAGAAGTGATTCCTGTGGGCTATAGCGGTTGAACAGGCAGGGGAGAACCAAAGCGAAGATCGTGGATTTACTTGGTATTTCCGTTTTGGTACAAAAGTTTCGATACTGGCTTTCACGCAGGAATAGGCCGCAGTGGCACATTTTTCAAGAGGATGATAAAAAATATAATTCCAAGTAACATCGCAAAGAAAGTCACGAAACGAGTGCCAACCAGTGCGTTGCTAACAGAAAGATCTTCCGTCAAGTAGGGGGTCCTTGCCTGATGGAACAGTGGAATTGGATCTATAGATCTATAGAGTCAGAGATATTATACATTCTGCAGTATCAGAAGTTCTCAGAGATTTCTTTGCATTCTGCAGCCCTCAAATTTATTCCGATTCCTTAGTTTGCATATTAGCCAGACTAACTTCTGGATGCCTATTGATTTTATTCAAGATGCTTGAAGGGTGGCCAGTTTTTGCACAAGCCACATTTTAAAATCTATCGATTGCATTGATTCTCCGAAAATTTGAAATACAAATATAAGAATTTATTATGAACTCGTCGGCACTTTGTCTATTTTTATCCAACAGCTGCATTAATTGAACAAGTGTACTTCCTTTTTAGAAATATGAAGCCCTGATTAATGTTGAATGAGTTCATACCAGGTACTATTACCAGCTTATAGACTGCTCCCTTTAGGGCAATTAATAAACTTTTTGAGTCTATTACACTGATTGCGTTAAATCTCTTTTCAAAGGTCAAAGGTTTATCAAGTGATATATGGTTGCCATTTTATGCTGAATTCAAAAATATCATTCATTGTGTTTGGTCAGGTCTGTTTTTTAAGATGTGCTTGAATACTTTACAACAAGTTGTACAGAATAATAACACCTATTCAAAAGCCTGTAGACTCTACATATCACAGCTGATCGTGGGTACCTGATACTTAGCATCGCATATAATGTTGTATATGCACCTGACTACAGTTTACCACCATACTCGCTAACACGCACATACCTAGAGGGGCGGAGCTTATCCCTCAGCTTAAAATAATTTTAATCTACTGTGTCAAGTTTCAACGACGAGCTGAGTGCTGATTTATTTTTTTCTCTTTTTAACTTGACTTTTGTATTCCTGTAAGAAAGGATCGCAAGTGTAAGAATAATCCTGACAGGTTCTGTTATATCTTCGGCAATGTGGTTCTTGCAAACCGTTAAGTAAAAGTCACTTTGTGAAGAAGGCATATCGCGATTACTTAGGAGTCCAACTAGGAGATCAGGATAAGGCATTCGCTTTCCACTTTTGCTGTAAAACATGTGTGGAGAATTTGAAGGATTAGAAGAATGGTAAAAGGAAGGAAGAGTGTGCCATTTACCATTCCAATGGTCTGGAGGGAAGGAGATCACATTACGGACTGCTATTTCTACATGATAAATTTAAAAGGAATAAATCGCAAGAACAAGCACCCAATACACCAATGTTCCTTCTGCCATAAGACCAATACCTCCTGTTCCTAAGCCAGATGGTAACCGTTATGGTCCAATATCCTCGTCGCCATTGTTATGGTCCAAGGTTAGGAACAAGGAAGAACAACACGAACACAAGAGTAGAAATAACGAAGATATATTACACAGAATAATAATACAAGATGTGGAAGGTGTTAGTATGACTGTCAGTCTGGTTTGGAGTGAACTACGATTGGCTCGACTCGATTCCGTCTCGACTCGTTCCACGTCTCTCTTGAGAGGCGCAGTCTTTATAGTGTCAGGAAGAGTTCATTATGTCGTTATAAGTAAGTTCCCATAATAGTAACATGGAACATAGTTCTGATTTCGAACATAGTGACATGACTGTTGTAGCTGGGGATGACGCATACAAGAAGACGACCAGCTAGTACCCTTGATCGACTCGGGACTTGTGATGAGAAATGGACCCTTTATGACTATCGTATACGATCGACTCAATGGGCTGATACTAACGAAAACCCGAACATTTTACAAGTTATTATAGTCAGGTAATTAGTTTCACTGTTACAGTATGTCTGAGCTAGACAAAAATGGTAGAATGATAACACTGGTTAACAAAAAAAAATGAAATGGTGTCGACACACCAAACATCTTTTTTTAGCTAATTTAAAGACGCTGAATCTGAAAATGGTTTTACTTTTTCTTGGCTAGCTACAGTTTTTGATGTACAGAAATGTACCATTTTTGGAAAAAAAAAACATTTCTTTCAGTTGTTTTCTGTATATGATATCGACTGATGGCAATATTTCTCAAAATAAAATCGTAGAAACCTCTCAATTCGTAACTAAACCAACAAATATGGGTTTGCTTATTGAGAAATACTATTTTTACAATAAAAATCAAAGCCTAAGTCTTTAAAAATAACATGATTGAATATACCAAGACCAACAAGTATTTTCATCAAATCATTTAATAAACTAACAGCAGAAATAAAACGTTTGTGGATATAAGAACTATGGTAAAAGTTTTCTCTTTCTTGAATGTCTGTCATATTCAATGTTATTTAAGTTCCTTTTGATACTCCAGCAGTATCAGGTACAACGGAAAAGGTGCATTCAATTGGGATGTCTACAGTTGGAGTTTCTTTTCAGCTGTGAAACCAAAATGCTCTCAATGTGCTTGGTTTTCTTTCCGTAGTGAAGGGATAAAAGTGATGGGATAAATTTATGAATATCAAACAGAAGATTTTAAGGTTACTTTTTTTTTTGATGTCATCTTAATTATCAGGTTTACTAAAGTGGATTACTGATAATGTTTATCAGTTAATTTTGGCGAATTTTGGCGATAAATTGGAAAACCTCGGTGCATCTAATTTACAATTTTTGATTCAAAAACACATTTTTATAAAAATAGTTTATCTCTGGTGGCAACATAAATTGCTCGGGCTATCTGAAAATTGAGATTTTTAAGACGTTTATTAACTAGATTTTCGGAGAGCCAGGATCATAAATTGATCTTTCTTCCAAAAATGAGCAATTTCAGTACAGCAAAAACGGTAGCTAACCATGAAAAACTGAGGTCATTTTCGGAATCAGCACCATCAAATTAGCTAAAAATATGTGTTTTGTTTCTTGGCACCAAAAATTGTGTTGATCAGTGTAATTGTAGTGAATGCAATTCCTGACCCTACCCTACCGGTCAGAACTTTGACGACCGGACTGATTTGGGTTGCTTTGAAACCGGTGGGCGTGGAATCTTGACAGTGATTGATTGTCTTTGCTAAGATATAAGGCCGATACACGCGTGAAAATGAAGACTACGTTAGCGGCACTAGAGCAGTGAAGAGCTCTGATGCTCAGCCGTGCCTTTCTCTCCTAGATTCCTTTGCGGTACAGGAGGGAAACAACCCACACACGTGGAGAGCATAGGTGGCTAGCCGACCTGTAGATGCCCGTTCTCTACATCCCCATCCTCTTCTCGCTTTCTACAAGTAACGATACCACCTATGACTCTATAAAATAAGGCGATGGAAATAAACCCGAAGAAAAATTGTTTGTCGTTGATTCGCTCTGTTGATGCAGCTTTGGTGAACCTCGTGAGGAACTGCTGATAGACCACAAGGACCCAGAGTCGGCACGCAACGCAACAGTCACACACCCGCAGAGATTTCTGGCGTGCATTCTACAGATCTCAATTTTATTCCGGTTCCTTGCTTTGCGAATTAGTAGGCCTTACATTTGGATGGTAATTAATTTCGGTCAGCCAATGCCTGATCAACGTTGATTGAGTTCCTCTCATTAACAGTTTGGACACTGCGACCATTACAGAACATTCTCGTATTTACATTTTTGGAAAGCATCTTTCGCTATTCCAATGCTTCTTCGGATTTCGGTGTCGCACTTTTCATCCTCTGTTAAAAAGACTTACCAGATATTTTTGTACTTGCTTGATTTTGGTGTTTCCAACTTGTAATTTGCATGTTTGGCTATTCCTCTTGCTGACAACCATACATTCCTTCTTCTTTCTATTGATGTTTAGTCCGTTCTTCTCGCTGTCCCTTATTACATTCTGTAGGAACTCTTGTAGTTTCCTTTCTTTGTCTGCTATCAGCACTGTGTCATCTACATATCTTATGTTGTTATGATTGTAGCTGCGAATAATGAATCCTAGTAGATCATCTAATTTTCTCCTGATCCCTTTATTGCATAGGTAGAAGAATTCCGATCCAGGCATACCAATCATTATATATATATATAATCATTGTCGGTACCTATGTCCCCTACTTTTCCCACAATTTCATCAGCTCTCATTCACTGTTCAGATAGTTTTGTAGCTTTTTACTTTCTTTCAATTCTACTCATTTGTTTTGCGAGATAATCGACATCTTCTTCTTGTTGTTCTCCTCTTCCTCCTCCTGCTTCTTGTTGTTGTTTTTGTTGAGTGAGAGAGCGGCCCGCCAACAAAGTGGGGTGCAAATATACTATGTCTAATGTACCCATCATGACATCTGATGTGAGAGAAGCGTATACCACACACACGCATCACATCCAGATGTGCGCGATATGGCGACGGGTTTTGATAAAAGCAGTACATAACCTAGCAGGTAGGATCTAGCGAGAAATGCCTTCTTGTCCGCTTAGAGGGTCTCCTATTAGGGGTTTTCCCAAGTCACCTTTGCTGTCTCATCCTTCAAACTTTCCAAAAAAGAAACGCTTTCGACTATGATACTCCCCGACTAACCTTGCTCATGAAGAGAGATGTATAGTGTTTCAGCCCCATAGTGGACATGCCCAATTGGTTAAAGTCAGGCGATTGACAAGCAAGTTTGTGGTAGTGAGCAAGATATTTACTGTAGCCCATCTTAATATATCAAAAAATGTATGTGTTAACGTTAATTAACATCAGAAGCTATGAGAGCAATGCATAGTGTAGTTTATGATTATGCACATTTCCTTTCGGGTCCCAACTAGAGACCAAAGGTGAGAAATGGCTTTATGTCATTTTCCACTGATCATTTTTGTAAAAAGAAAAACACTAAGATCACAAACATTTTACATGGATAAAGCTCTTCGTAATGTGTGAGCTGTACAATGTTTTGTATTTCTCTAAGTCATGGGCTATCAGGGATCTCTTTACCGGGCCAATCGGAACCAAGGGCTCCAACTACAAATAAAATTTGTGATGTCCTCATGTGCCACATTTTTTATATTTCCACTTCAAGATACTTGTATTTTGATATTTTTGAAGATCTTCAAAGATACATTACAATTTACAAGGACTGCTGTGTCAATAAGAAAACACATTCTGTTTTTGTGGTCTTTGATCACGATGTCTAGGCGATTTGCTTTGATTGTTCTGTCTGTGTGTATTGTAAAATCCCATAAAATTGTTACAGGTCCTATCTCTGTAACTGGGTCTGGGTGATGCTCTTCCCAGTTTCTTGCATTTTGCTTCCTGTAAAATTTGCATATTTTCCTGTGCAGATATTGGCCCAATCTATCATGCCGAGTATTCATTGGGGGTTAACACCGTGCAACCTGACGCAAGATGGTCAATTGTTTCTGGATATTCATCACAGAATCTGCATTTTGGATTATTATTATTATTATTATTATTATTATTATTATTATTATTATTATTATTATTATTTTCTTTGATATCTGGCGTTTACACATTTCTTTCCGGGTCCCGCCCAGGGACCTAAGGTTAGAAATGGCATCATGACACTTTCCACTGCAGAGAAATAAAAAATAAAAATAATAAATAAATAATTACATAGATAAAGCCCTTCGTAAAATATGCGCTGTACTTGTCAGAACAATTTTTTGTATCTCTTTGAGGCATGGACTTCCAGGGATCCCTTCAATCAGCCTACTGGAATCTTTTCCAACCAGTCCAAGGGCTCCAACTACAACAGGGATTGTTGATGTTCCCATGTGCCACATTTTTGAGATTTCTATTTCAAGGTCCTTGAATTTTGACAGTTTTTCGAATATCTTCAAAGATACATTGCAGTCTGCAGGGACTGCCATATCAATAAGGAGGCACTTATTTTGTTTGTGGTCTTTAATAACAATGTCTGGGCGGTTGGCTTTGACTGTTCTGTCAGTGTGTATTGTGTAGTCCCATAGAATTGTAACAGGTCCTATCTCCGTAACCGGGTCAGGGTGGTGTTCGTACCAATTTCTTCCAGTTTCCTTCCCATAGAAGTTGCAAATTTTCCAGTGCAGATATTGGCCCACTCTGTCATGCCGGGTTTTATATTCAGTGGGTGCCAATATCGTGCAACCTGATATAAGATGATCAATAGTTTCTGGATATTTGTCACAGAATCTGCATCTTGGGCTAACACAGTATTTTAGTATATGTGCTTGATAATTCCTAGTTAACAAGCATTGGTCTTGTGCAGCAATGATAAAACCCTCAGTTTCACCTTTCAACCCTGCACTACGTAGCCACTGATGGGTGCGGTTTTTGTCTACGTCTGCTTGTTTGGTACGGGCAGAGTATTGGCCATGGAGCGGTTTATTTTGCCATTGTTTCTTCATCTGGTCGGTCGCATTTCTCTTTGCATTCTTTTTTAAGTTTTTTGCAGCTTCAGCCGGTGTACAGTGATGTATTTGAATTTCTGTGCCCATTTGAAGCTCCTTTTTGAATTTTTCGGCTTCCTTTACTTCAGAGTAAAGACACTTACTACTTTCATGTTCCTTGACACATACCATCATCCAGTCTTCTGTATTTTCCAAGTATCTTTGGAGGCCAATTGTTGTACTTTTGTAGGATAGTTCTAGTTGAACTAGTCCTCTGCCTCCTTCGGATCTGGGCACATACAGGCGATCAATATCAGCTTTGGGATGATGCATGCGGTAGCAAGTGAGGAGCTTTCTCGTTTTGGCGTCCATTCGCTTAATTTCAGCTATGGTCCAGTTAAGTACATTAAAGCTGTATTGCACCACAGGAACAGCTAAGGTGTTTATAGCTGATATTCGTTTTTTTGAGTTTATCTCGGTATTTAGTACCAGGCGTACATGCCTGTAGTACTCCTTTCTTACATTTTCTTTCATTTGGGAGTGTTGTATGCCATCTCCCTCACTAATTCCTAGGTACTTATAAGCTTCATCATGCTCCAATTCTCTAATCTTCGTGGCAAAATCTAAATCTATTAAGATTGCTTCTAAAATTCTACCTTTCTTAAATGTTACTTTAGCACATTTATCTAATCCGAAGCTCATGCATATGTCGTCACTAAAGTATTTTACAATATTAAGTAGGCCCTTCAACTCATTGTCGTCTTTGGCAAAGAGTTTGAGATCATCCATGTATAGTAGGTGATTGAATATGTTGTTATTTATTTTGTAGCCATAGCTACTGTTGTTCAGTTCATGCGTAAGGGGGAGTAAGGACAAACAAAACAGAAGGGGAGACAAAGAGTCTCCTTGAAAGATTCCACGTCGGATATTTAGTCGGTTGGATATGGCAGTGCCCCTGGTGTGACTAAGGTATAGTTTGGTGTTCCACATTCCCATGCTGTGCTTAAGGAAATTTAATACCACAGGGGAGACTTTGTACATTTCCAAAGTCTTAAGGATCCAAGAATGTGGAACACTGTCAAAAGCTTTACGATAATCAATCCACGCTGCACTGAGATTTCTACGTCTGCTCCTGCAATTTTCCAGAATCATTTTATTTATTAGTAATTGGTCTTTGCAGCCATATGAACCCCTCCTGCATAATTTCTGTTCCAGTGGAAGAATGCTGTTTGTTTCTAAAAAGGAGTAAGCACGGTTCGTCATGACAGTGGTGATCAACTTATACGTTGTGGAGAGACATGTTATCGGTCGATAATTTTTCGGGTCATCTGTTTCATTTGTTTTTGGTATGAGGTATGTAATACCTTCATTAATCCATTTCGGGATTTTATTGGGATTATTTACAAGCGTTGATAATGTTTCCGCAAGTATTTTGTGGATAGACGAGAGATGATAAAGCCAGAAATTGGGAACCTTGTCATTTCCTGGGGATTTCCATTTTTGCGATTATTATTATTATTATTATTATTATTATTATTATTATTATTTACTATTAGGTTTTAATTCTGCTTCTTTTCATATGTTCTTTAGTTATTTAGCACGTACGTTATGCCCTATCATTATCGCATGAATAACGGACTATTCACTTTTGATAGGGAGGGAACCCCGAAAAGAAATATCAGACACGCTCTTTGGTTCCTGTGAGAAAAAGAAAAAATAGAAAAAAAGAAATGTACAGATAGAGAAGGCGATAACACTCATGCGTGTAAAGTCTGCTTCAGTGAAATGGAAAACCTTTTCAGTTTTGAATCTTTACATTTGTACCCTCTTACTTCTTTAAATAATGGCCTGAATTCATACTTATGAATGATATTGAAAAATCTGATTAAAGTTGTTGAGCTCAAGTATTTAACGATGCAATAGGCGAATTTTCACCTGTATTTTGTTGTCTTAAAACTCACAAGGAACTTATTCGTTCATCAACTTAAGATTTACGATTCATCAGAAAATTCAAACAACAAAACCACAACATTTTAGTAATTATTATTGTTATCGTTATTCTTTATAAGACTTCTGGTTTTTATAAAAAAAAGTGCTCGTTATTTGCCCACTGTGGCCTTTGTTTAAACACCACAAAAGGTGGACCTTAAGGTCGATGCCAAGTCACTTGCTATTTATAGAAGAATAATAAGTCTACAAAGTTGCATTTCTAAAACACTTTACAGATCCTGAGATCCCTCTCCATGTCTTTCGAGATCAACATACTAAATCATGTTCTACCAGACGTCTTCTATGAATTAACACTCCAGGGTGTTTTTAAAATGAAAAATTCTTGCCACACAGAATATTTATCGCGATTCGACAAGGCATTAACTACGTTTACGAATTCTGACGCTTCGAGCAGTAGCTCGTGAATGTCATCAGTGTAATGCATTTTGCCTATTAATGGATCCAACCGAAGCAGGGAATTGACAACCTTTTGTAATTTGCATAATTGTAGTTACATTGTTATTTAGATTGAATTTGGCTTCCGAATAGGAATTGTCTTTGATACCGCAAATACGTATAAACCATTGCCACTGTCGATGACACTGACTTAATAGTATATAACAAGGATAGCCAAATTAGTTTAAAATAAATGCTACATAGAAATAAACTTCGGCTATTTGAAACCCGCAAAGCAGAAACAGTTTTCTGTAATCCTTGCTAAACTGAAATTTCTCTAATCCTTCGTCTTTCCATTCCTTCCTTCCTGAAAGAAAATTCGTAATTCAAATATAGCATAAGAATAAGGATTTAAATTCTCACACACACACACACACACATATATATATATATATATATATATATATATATATATATATATATATATATATATATATATATATATATAATATTCACATATCTGTAAAGGAGCAAAATGAATAAAAAGACAAAAGGAAAACGTATTTTTAGCCGACGCGTTTCGTCTCCTGAGTGACTTTATCAATGCAAATGTCGTATTTATATATTCTCTCTCTCTCTCTCTCTCTCTCTCTCTCTCTCTCTCTCTCTCTCTCACACACACACACACACACACACACGCATATATATATATATATATATATATATATATATATATATATATATATATATATAAATGGGAATTTTTGAAGTGCGTATTGCCAGACATGAGCAAGTGGCAACACTGCAAGACAGTGACCTTGAGCAAGTAAACATTTCGCCATTTTTGTAACAAGAATGAAATTCACAATATCCCAGCTGAGATGTTGCATCAGTAAATAGGGGTCTCAACAGCAGATTTCAAGAATGCATTCATACAGGAGGACGCCATCTACAGGACATAATTTAAAAACAATGAAAATTCCATCATTGTTTCTTAAATGGCATGTTTTATAGTTTCAATTACTATGAATTAAATATTTTTCTTCCATCACTCTTGGTTTTATTGGATTGTTAAAAAGTTCCCGTTTTTTGGGATCACCCTATATATATATATATATATATATATATATATATATATATATATATATATATATATATATATATATGGAATAACGTAGAATATATATAATAAAAAGTCAGTGCAAAGATTTTTTTGTTAAATAGTTTTCGATAACACAAGTCCGCCTTGTTATTTAACTCTAAACGCAACTGAGAAGGTACTGAGATTAAGCTTTTTTATTCAATTGTTTCTTGCATTCTTACAAATGTTGTCTTTTCTGGACATAAAGTAAAAATTGTCCAAATGTTCTAAATATCTGAGCGCTTTCGGTTATTCTATTAGCCATTTTCAAGGATTTTTTTATTTTTAATTTTTAAATGAATATGTAGATGTCTATATATGTGTAGCTATAGTGATGGCAATGATCTTTTCCAAACACGGTCAGCACAAGTGGCCGTGTTCATTATTGATATTTTAAGTGTTTTTACACACTTTATATCCAGAAAAGAAAACACTTATACGAACACAAGAAAATCTGAATAAAAAGTTTAATTACAGTACCTTGTCAGGCACCTTTAATGAAACTTGTATAAAAGTGGGACTACTGCCAAAATACACAAAATCTATATCTGTGTGCTTATGTGTGTGTGCAATTTCTAAAGTATTAATAGATTTTTTAAAAAATCCAACATTTGTATTACTTCAAACATTACTTAGTGGATATTCGTATTTGAAATAAGCGCCATTTTTTTTAAACAGTGTGTATTATGTCTCTCGGCCTGCGCCTACGAGAAATCTTAATAAAGAAAATGTGAGCTCTGGCAGATATCGAAACCGTTTCCTCCTTTGTAGGAGAAACCTCTGTTTGATCCGGTGTTCTTTACCATTCGGCTACGAAGGGTAGCCAGGCTCTATTTATTTATTTTTTTTTTACGGAAAGCAGTCCAGATTGTTTTTTCTCGAACGGCTATAACTGCTTAGTTTCGTATCCGTAACGTAAACAAAACTATTTCTAATTTTTATTTTATTTTAGGCAAAGCCAATGCTTGACCCATCCTCAACTATGGGCTGCACGGATATGGCTTTTGTGTTCCGCTTGGGTCTTACCTTCTCTTGCGCAGAACTGGCAATGTTAGGCCTCTTTTGCAGTCGTGGTTACGTTGATATTTTGATAAATTTTGAAATATTGTCTTAGTCCACCAACCGAGGAGTTGTTTTCCTCTGTCCCTGTTGTCTTCATTCAGTCCTGTAAGTATCAGATTCTCCAAACATTCTTCCCTCATTATGAGCGCTAGAAATTTCAACTGTCTCTTCATGATATTAAATATAAGTTTCCTTTTTGTTTCCATTTTCTAAAACTTCGTCGTTGCTCGTCTCGTCGGCCCATAGTAACTTCAGGATCCTTACGTAGACAACATTTTTGCTGCTTCAAGTTTCTTCTTCTAGAGCAAATTGTCATACAGAAAGACTGACATCAAGTAACAGTTCAGTAATCTAATTCTTTGTTTCTAACGAAATATTCCAGTTTCTTAATACTTTGCGTAATCTTCTAAGCCCTCTTTCCTCATTTGTGTCATAGAAATTTCAACTGTTCCTTCTTGATGTTAAGTATAGGTTTCCTTTTTGTTTTCATGGTATTCTCTCCACCCTCCTGTAGGACCACATTTCAAATGCCTTTTCCTGATGTAAGTATAAAAGTATGTGTCCTTTTATTTCCATTTTCTCTAAAACTTCTATATGCCTTGTCCCTTTAAGACGTTGTCGGCCATAGCTTTTCACAATTTCCTGTCCTTTGTAGCGCTTAGTAAAATTTATCTTTTTGTTATCTCTCATAAACCCTGTTCTGATAACCATTTACTGAAGCTCGCTAAATTGGCTATGTGCTGTTTTCCTCTGTCCCTCTTGCCTTCATTGTGTCATGTTAGTGTCTAATTTTCCAAGCCTTCTTTCCTCATTATGTGTACGAGAAATTTTAACTGTCTCTTTCTGATGTCAAGTAGAAGTGTCCTCTTTGTTTCTATTTTTCCTAAAACTTCGTCGTCGCGCAAATGTTCAGTTCATGTTATTCTCAGTATCCTCCTGTAGATTCTGTTGATTCAAGTTTCTTCATCAATGAGGGGATTGTCTCGGATTCACTGTCATATAGGAGGACAGATATGACGTAACAGTCCAGAAATCTTTCTGTTTCTTAATACATTGATTAACTTTTTGAATGTTTCTTTGGCCTTCAGATTTCGGTGTTGAACATCCAGTGTCCTTTTAAAAACATTTCTCAGATATTTAAATCGTTGTTATTGATTGATTTTGGTATCTCCAATTTGTAATTTGCATGTTTAGGTGCTCCTTTCGTTAACAACCATGCATTCAGTCTTCTTTCAGTTGATGTTTAATCCTTTCTTCTCGCTTTCCTTCACGACATTCTGTCGGAGTTTTTGTATTGTAAATTGCGGCGTACAAGTCGAGTTTTCACGACTAGGGGTCAAACTTATATGGCAGGTATAAAATGCCAACATTTACCCACGACTTGTAAACGAACTAACGATTACTGTACACCACCTACAATACCCCCAGCAAGCTGCCGCAGATATATCCTATTAAAACTTGTGTTTGGTGAACATATCTGGCATATTAACACAGAAATTAATATAAAATAATAAAGTACAGTGATACGTCGGCTTAGGTCGTTTCGAGTTAAATCATTTTCGAAGATACGTCGGGTTTTCTTAAATACTATAAGGAAGGGGTTAATGAGTGCTAGAGAATATGTGATAAACATATTAAGGAGAGAAATCATCAAAAGAATAAGAATTAAAAAGACAGATTATAACGATTGACATTGCATTTAAATTTTAAGATCGACGTTGACTAGGAAGCAAGAAGCCGGAGGTGAGTTTTAGAAGCGAGAAGGGCGGTAGAAAAAATATTAGCAAAATAAAACTTACGGTTACATCTAGCCATTTCATTTGTAGAAATATGAGACCTTGCCGCCAATCCAGTACTGCGTTTAAATTTATAAAATTTAGGTGCCGTAGAGGAAAGGTTTCTCGGAACAGTTAGCATGAAAGTATTTGTCTATATTTCTGAGATGAAGTATTATGTACATTATTTACATTATTATTCTATAAATACTTTCATTATTTACATTATTCGGACTATTGTCCTCATTTTTATCGTTGTAATAAATATGGCGACAAAGATGAGGACAATAGTCCGAATAATGTAAATAATGAAAGTATTTATAGAAATGGCACAGGGAAGCTACGTAACAGCGGTGGGAAAGTGGCTGAAGCCGAGACATCATTATTTTCGACAATAATGTTATATTTAAATTTTGTGCCACGAAGAAATTGTTTAAATATTTGCAGAAAAATTACATAATAAATGAGATTGAAAGTCTCCATTAATTGTTGAAAATACCTGGGAATGCAACCTGTTTTCAAAGGAATTTTTGACATGACTACGCTTCTTCATCTTATACTTTTTTTAAATTTATTGTTCACCATTACAAAGCTCTAGAGCCACTCAAGTTATGGGTTTAATGAATGAGGTTGTTGTATGAACATAAGATTAAGAAGTGCAGATTATAGGGACCGAGAAGAATTCTCTTTTAAGTTCCGACATTTTTTTTTTGTCTCAAACAGTCTACACTCTGTAGATTACATGGAGGGTTCAGAATTCCCTGAAGGTTACCCAGATCGATATACATCTGGGGAAGGACGGAGGGCACAATAGTACCCCCCCCCCAAAAAAAAATTGGGTACAATAGTCCAAATAATGTATATAATGTTTCTTCCAAGTGAAGTCATTAAAAAGCGTTGGTTCATGAATTTGTTGACATGGTGATAGTGTGTTCAATCCCTGGGTCGGGCAGTGTGTACTCCGTGAAAACGAATGAGCGGTACAAAAGTTAATAAAAACTAGACGATATCACTATACATGGCCAGCGGAACGAAAAACAATCTACGCCCGTAGATTAACTAAAAAGGGTTCAGTTCAGAATTCCATATAAATTATCACTGAGGAAGGACTGAGAGACATGGGCCGAAACGTTGTGATAAAGATGGATATAGACAACAGTCCAAATATGAATAGTGTAAATTATGTTTCTTAGTTCTTTAATAAATGTGCTAAAGTCATTAAGTGATAAAAGTTTCAAGTTACAGATATATGGAACTGTGATGAAATTTGCCCAGAAGCCTAAAAGTGTTGTGGCAATAAATAGAAACAAAAGTGTCCATTTCTAAATTTACGTGCTATTGTCTCCGCCATTCGTATTCCTGCCAAGGTTAGGTCAGGAATACAAATGGCGCCGAAAGCTTTTCTCAGAAACTTTTTCAAGTTGTAATTTATATGGAAATTTATTTATATGGCTGTAGTGGACGAGTTAATCCATCTGGATGTAGGAGGAATGAACTGGAGAAGGCGAAATTTGATCAAAGCATTGTACCTCTCACCAAGAAATATTCATCAGAGTTGATTCCTTCGCCATAAGAAACATCTAGAACCCATCCCGTAAAAACCAGAAAGAAGAGGAGACCAGCTGTTCTTACTGAGACCCCTGAAAAGAATGAAAGGGAGGCAGAGTGGGGAAAAGATTTACAAATGGAATACGAAGGGAACGTGGATGATTTGATGCTGTGTATGTGGTGCCACGTGTCCTAGCATAAGGTCTGAACTGGTGGGAACTAAAGAAAGTTGGAATATGTACCATGAAAAAAAGCGATAAAATAGTGAACGGCTAGCAGCGTTTCGGCCCTATATGTTATATAGTAATAAATAATTTCTTATTCTCAAGGTCGCGTAAATACATTTGAACTCTGTCAAGGCTAGGAATTGCGGATTAGGCAGCTCTAGCAATATTACGTTAATATCTCATCTTCATTATTGACAAGAACAAGCACAGCCAGAGGAAACAGATACTTTTGGGGGAGGTACGAGGAACTTATTTACTACAGATGTCATTCTGATATTAAAATTCTGTTCTGATAATTTGATGTTCCGGTATTCTGATGTTCCGATATTCTGACATTCTGATATTCTGACATTCTGTTCTGATATTCTGATATTCTGATGTTCCGAATCCCCTGCACTCCGTCAACAATTTACTCAACCTCATCAAGTATGTTAGGCACTGTTTTCCTCTGTCCCTCAATCTGTCCTGTGAGCATCAGGTTTTCCAAGCCCTCCTTCCACATTAAGTGTCCCGGAAATTTCAACTGTCTCTTCCTGATGCCAAGTTTTCTTTTTGTTTCAACTTTCTCTAAAACACGTCCTTGTTCACATGTTCAGTCCATAGTATCCTCAGCATCCTACTGTAGAACCACATTTGCTTCAAATCTTACAAGGCAGGCTTGTTAAGCATTGCACGACGTTTACGTGCCCTTGGGATGTGGTGTTATGGTGATTTTCAAAACGTAGCTCAGATGTTGCACAAGGCCAAGAGTATAGGGCACCCAATGAGGATAGAACTCACTATTCAGTCGTAATTGATCTATCGAGACAAGCTTTTTAACGATTACACTACGTCGAAATGTTCTTGGGATGTGGATTTATAGTGATTTTTTAAGCATAGCTTAGCTGTGACCCAAGGCTGAAAGTATGGGACACCTAGTGAGGATCGAACTCACCGTTCAGTCTTAATTGTTATAGCGCGACCAGCTTGCTAACCATTGCACCGCGTTGATGTACACAAATGATTTTCTAAGCGCAGCACAAAGCCGAAAGTGTGAGTATCGAACTCACGACACAGTCTTGACTGATATTGCAAGACAAGCTTGTTAACCATTACACTAAGTCGAAACGGTCCCTGGATGTGGAGTTACGGTGATTTTCTAAACGTAGCTTAATGTGGCACAAGATCGAAAGTATAGAGCAATAAGTGAGGGTCGAACTCACTATTCAGCCGTAATTGATCGGGCGAGACCAGCTTGTTAACGATGATATCACGTCGAGGTGCCGCTGGGATGTGGAGTTATGATTTACTTCATTTACATTCAAACGTTTATGCTAAAATTGAGAGCAAGCCAAACTTTCAAGGCAGAATCGCGGATAATATCGCGAAGATTAACATTAAAAGCGAAGGGGGAAAAATTCGTCCGAATGACTCGTCTTACAGGCCGCGTTGCTGAAAGCAAACGGAATCTACATACACTTTAAAAGCAAACATGAAAAGGAGCGAGGCTTTACACCGTGAGCAAGTTGTGGATTATTTCTCCTCGCTATCTCGACTTACTTTCCGATTTAAATGCCCTAGCAGGTTAATCTGACCACTTAAAAGACAATTATAAGTTTTAATTAGTTGAAGTCCAACCTTGTAATTTGATATATTTGCTGTGCAAGTGGGCGGAAAGATTTTGTTTCTACATGGGAAAGAAACATCGGAAATTCTCCCAAACATGGTAGGAAAGCTAATAAACTGACAGCTTTTCTTTTTAACAATAACTCTTAATTTTGACAACAACAAAAAAACAATACAAAACAAAAAACAATACAAAACAAAAAACAATACAAAACAAAAAACTGCTAAATAATGACATAAATTTGGAAACAGTTTGCCGATCTGTAGAAAAAGTCTTGGTTTGGTTTGATTTTTTTTTGCAGTAAGTTTCACCCTGTACAACGCCCGGAGGCCATTTGAAGTAGAGGGTTACGTCAAGGACTAGTTTATATGGATACGAAAGGAAGATAACAGTTAACTCTAGACTAGAATCTAGCAGATTAAGATTGTAGTGATCTGGGAAACATTCTCTTGGGATTCTGTTCCACGGGGAAGTGGTTCTCGGGAATAAGCTGCGTGGAACTTCTCACCGACGAAATACGGAGGGAATGTTGGTGGTTTGCTACTATGTAAGTGGTATGGCGGGTTCTAGCCGTGAAGGTTAGACCGTCTGGAACCAAGGAATGTAGTCTCGTCCGAGCACTTTCCATGGAAGTAGCGATAGTGCAGAGAGAGTTTTGTCGCATCCCGCCTGTGAAAGAGAGGCCGGAAACACTTTATAAACTATATCAAGACTGGAAAGTGAGGACTGGGCAGCTCCCTCCCAAATATGGTAACAGTACTCCATATTTGTAAAGAATAACATGAGGAGTCAAGTCAGGTACTTACAGGAGCAGTACAGAGAGCCAATCGTTTTACCTGCATCTTTAGCGATGGAGCGTATTTTAAGGTAGGTAAACCTTTTCCAGAATAATTCATGACGAATCTATTTTGATGAAAAAGATAGGTATGGTTTGCACGAAAGACATAGGTAGAGTAAAAAGGCAGACCTCATTTTATGTGGAATTAGGTTTACCAGACGTTTCTTATTTCTTATACACTGGACATATTGGATAATTTTGTCCCCTGTCCAGTGCTGACCTTTCAGGGATACCGCAACCGGGTAGTGTTCCAGTCAGCATTTTATCTTTTTAATATATATATATATATATATATATATATATATATATATATATATATATATATATATATATATATACACACACACAGACACACACACATATATATATATATATATATATATATATATATATATATATATAGAGAGAGAGAGAGAGAGAGAGAGAGAGAGAGGAGAGAGAGAGAGAGATCCACTAACAGACTTTCGCAGCTCATCAGTGTGGATAGACTGATTTGGTATGAGTCGGAGACTCTACCCCTAAGCCATTGGCGCACGGCAGGGATGAAGGTGAATTTAGACGTATTTATTTTTAGATAAACACGCTTTGACTGGGATAATTCAATTCGTTTTAACCAAGAGTCTTGTATCAGCAGCATTGATAGCCACAGTTTAGAAATTCACTTTTCTCCCCGAGGGCTTAATCTAAATAATTTTTTTCAGGAGCATGTATATATTGTCATCCACAGACATACTATATATATATATATATATATATATATATATATATATATATAATGTGAAGAGGTTATAATGGTTCCAACGAGAGAAAAGTGTGTATATTAAAAAGAAGAGAGGTACCGCAAACTTTTTTGTTTGTAATGCGGGTTTTTAAAAAAAAAAAATTATTCTTTAACTATGAAATATAAATAATAATATTTTTTTAAAAAACCCACATTATAACCAAAAAAGTTTGCGGTACCTCTCTTCTTTTTAATATATATATATATATATATATATATATATATATATATATATATATATATATATATATATATATATATACGTTTCGGAATATGCGAGTATAAACGTGTTATGATTCATCATCATCATGATATTTCATCATTCTAGAAATAAGGATCTGATACTTCGTCATTATAAAAACGATACTTTCACCACAAGCTAAGGTAGTAGTAGTAAAAAGAGCAATACAGCCTGGACAAGACATATCTTCTTCACTCCGTGAAAATCCAGAGTTGACGGCTTCAAAAGTCTCCCTTATCGTAACAGTTATAAACAAGTAAGCCCAAAATTTAACAGACAATATCCATGAGAACATTTATCACACACAAAACCAATATTGTAATTAACATTACGAAAAGAACAATACACATTCTTGTCATTAATTTCAACACTTGTCTCAAGTTTTATTGTTGTATGTTATTGTTGTACGTTTTTAATCACTTCATTTTCAGTATTAAAAAAGAGAAAAGGAATCCTCTATCAACTACTAAAACATGTAACTCAGGGTAACTTATAGTAACAACTCAACATCCGCACCGTTATAAATGGAAGAAATAGGGATCTACAGATTTTAATAATTTTTATTTATTGAAGTATTATTTTACTTACAAATTGAAAGAAATGAATTAAAAAAACTTAGTGAACAACTTCACACGAAATGTTTTGTGTATCCTTTTTAAAGTACAACTGAATGAATTGCGTGACGATAAATGCGTCTATATGTGTGCAGATGTATGTGACACGCCTAGTTGTGTAAGAATTGTAGTTGAATACCCGATGAACGAGGGCGGGAAAAAGATAGACGCTACTGTTGCTTGTGTGCGGATTGTTTTGCACTGTGTGTATAAATTCTAGTTGTAAACATGATGAAAGAACTTTGTGTGCAACTGTTGACGCATGTCAACAAGTTAACCGAATGTCGTCGCATTCGCTAAACGTAGTTTTTATAATGTTGTATACTCAAAATAAATAAGCGAAAAACGTGTGTAATTAATTAACACGATTGAACAACCCCGGTCAAAGGTGAGTGAAAAACTGGTTAGTGAACAAGAATTTTTCTTATTTATAATTGGTAGGGTCCGAAAAACGAAAAATTTAGATTTTTTAATCGTAAGCTTATTGGCTAATATATATTTTAAAATATTCTTTTAAGGAAAAAACTATTGTTGAACATATACTGAGTTGAGCCTCTAAAATTTCAGATCTAAGATATTTTATCGTCTGTCAGTTCAAAGAATACTGCGTGTTTCAGACGGCGTCGCTGGTTGGTTAATATATGTCAATACAAAGATTCAAATATTTGTAGTCGGAAAAATACAAACATTGAGTTACTGTCTGTGTGATAAATTTTCAATAGCATTTTTCTAGAATTCTGAAACGGGACTCCGCATATATATATATATATATATATATATATATATATATATAGAAGTAAGCCTAAAATTTAATATATATATATATATATATATATATATATATATATATATATATATATATATATATATATATATATATATGTCATTCACAGACAGTACTGTTTCGCTGTATCACAGCTGCTCAGTGCGACTAGACTTCCGAATGCCTCAAGCCAGGATTGAAACACAACTAATTTGGTGTCAGCCAGAGCTATCTTCACTCGGTAGAGTTACACAACAAAATCTAGCGTATTGTTTTTACAAATGTAAACAAATGCCAATCAACCAAAGCGCTCCATTCATTTTACTGAAGAGCTTTGCAATATTATATATATATATATATATATATATATATATATATATATATATATGTGTGTGTGTGTTAGTGTGTGTGTGTGTGTGCAAATAGATTGATATAATAGGAAAGAACCATTAGATTGATGATCCGAAGTTCTTTAGTATTTTTGTTCTTATTTTAAAAAATCAGTGCTCTGAAACAAGAGAAAAGGAATCCTCTGTCAACTAATAAGACATGTAACTCAGGGTAACTTATATTAACAATTCAACATCCACACCGTTATAAATGAAAGAAACAGGGATCTACAGATTTTAATAATTTTTATAATAATTCTCAAGTAGAGCCTAGATTATAATTATTGAAAAAAAAATTTTTAACGGCGTAAGAAAAAAGGCCGAAAAACTTTCTGTCGTTGAAAAAGACCAGACGACATGCGTTGAACGGATGTCATCATATGTTGATACAATAGTTTTCAGTGAAAATGATTACCCTACCGCCCCTTATTAAAATGACAGGTTTTCTCCATCTCCATAGAAACTAATATTATGAATGTATGTGCTTATAAAGCTCCGTAAATTTCCAAATAAGTTATTTCAAAATTCGCTTGAAAATGAAACAGAACTATGTACTTCAATTTAATTTAATTTCTATATTTGAATTGGAAGTTTTTAGCATCTGTTTTTGAAACATGGTAATACCAGTGTAGCGATGGAATTATATTTTCTTTTAAAAATAATCATATTTATATATATATATATATATATATATATATATATATATATATATATATATATATATATATATACAAAGAGAGAGAGAGAGAAAGAGAGAGAGAGAGAGAGAGATTTTAAGAGTATCCCGTATTTCTAATTTTCTAATCTGGCAACCCTAAGGGGAGTTCCTCTCTGCGCAACGATGCAATCGGTCTATTTTTGATCACCAACCAACAGGGCGATATAGATAAGTAATCCTGCCATTTATATGCATATCGGTGTGCTACGCATGTATATCAGTATGTATTCTGTAGCCTGCAGGTCTTAGCGAAGAACAGTACCAACTAACAGAAACCGCATCACTTGAGGACTTTCAATAGCGGCAAAAGCTAAAATAGATATCACATATAACTCGAAGAGAAAATAATGATACAACGAAGATATCAACGTTCCACACCACTTCAAACAAAAGGTTAGGAAGAAAACCTCCAAGAAATACTGGAAACAGCGATAACAAAGGATTTGACGGACCTATTTTCTTGACAAATCATTTTATTAGAAAAGATTTTGTAATTTTCAGGTGACAGTAGCACTACTTGGTCAGTGAATGCTGAATGTTTTCTTACAGGAAAATGGCTAATATTACCCAAACTAAGGCAGTGAAAACACTTAACCTCTATCCATCATAAAAATTCTGTATATGGAATTAGTAAATAATAAATACTTCAGATAACTCGACGTATGGATCAGTTATAACAATTTAAGTAGAGGAGAAAAAGAAATTGAACACAGAATAGGCTGCGCCCAGCACTACAAATTGCTATGAAACTAAAACATCACTCGTGTGATGTCCTTAAATAGCCTCGTTAGGTCGAGACTCATATCTGTCGCCAAACTCGTTCAGAAATATTTAAACTGTCAGCTGAATACAACGCTTAACACAATCAATAGGGCAGGTTGCACTCAGTGTATAGGCTAGGGGTTGATGTCATAAGTACAGACACCACAAATTAGATTCATAGCTTTTATCAGTGTTTGAGCATTTAGTTTTAAAGGCCGTCTTAAAAATGTACAGAAATATCGAATTTACACAGTGTTTTGCTTGCAAACTGACTTCAAAATTTTACTATTTCAAAAATAAATCCAAATAAAATTGATATTTCTTGTATTATATACATTGAATAGAAATATATTCAAACCAGAATCCACTACAAGCAAAATATACAATTTTTTTTACTGCGTTCGATAGGTAAAAACTGTGGTAAAAAAAATATAAAAGACTACAAAAAAGGCTACTCAAAGAATAAGATTTGGGAGATCATTTGTTAGATCATAATTAATAAAAACGAAATATAGATAAAAATGTGTAACACATTATGAAATGAACAAAGTCCGACAATTATTTTAAAACATTTTTATGTTTATACATTCTTTTTTTATAGATAAAAATATTTAAGTAAATGCTCTGTTTATAATAAACAGTATTAACAACATTTAAAGGCCTGAATGTCCGAGAAATTGTCATAGAAAATATGCGTTCTCCGACAGGAATTGAACGTGTATCCTATACGGAATCGTCATATAGCCTGACGTGCTTTTACCGATTTCGCCACAGAGGAGCGTTCGGTTAGCAAGGTCGATTTTACTGTTTTTAAACTACAATTTTCAATGATTTAATCACGTAAATATTTGTATCTAGAGAAAAGAATGTATAGACATAATAATGTTTTAAAGTAATTGACGGACTTTGTCCATTTCATAATGTGTGGCATCATTTGTTTACATTTGGATACGCATCGAGCAGATATGAATGTACGTGAGAAAATCATTTAAAATTGTAGTTTAAAAACAGTAAAATCGACCTTCTAAATGAACGCTCCTCTGTGGCAAAATCAGTAAAAGCACGTCAGGCTGTATGACGGTTCCGTATAGGATACAGGTTTGATTCCTGTCGGAGGACGCATATTTTATATGAAAATTTCTCGGACATTCAGGCCTGTAAATGTTGTTAATACTGTTTATTATAAACAGAGCATTTACTTAAATATTTGTATCTATAAAAAAGAATGTATAAACATAAAAATGTCTTAAAATAAAAATGTGTATAACACTTTAATACTGCTAGGCACAAATTATAAGACCAAATGTTTCAACACGACAATTTTGAACCTAAACATAATCTTTAATCTAGTTTCCTCAAAAATGCTACTGAGTTTGAAAAATATTTGGTGTCGTTATTTATTATTTCAGATCCAAACTTTCAAATGGAGTGCAACAAACAAAATGGCATTATATGCACATTTTGAAAATAAATCCCATTTTTGGTTCTTGACACTATTTCACTTTTATTAAACTTACAAATGTGTCAGATCATTTTGCTGCACCCTACATATATATATATATATATATATATATATATATATATATATATATATATATAAGGTGTATACATTTATATATATATATACATATATATACATATATATATATATATAAGGTGTGTACATTTATATATATATACACATATATATATATATATATATAAGGTGTGTTCATTTATATATATACATATATATATATATATATATAAGGTGTCTACATATATATATATATATACATATATATATATATATATAAGGTGTCTACATATATATATATATATATATATATATATATAAGGTGTGTACATTTATATATATATATATACATATATATATATATAAGGTGTATACATACATATATATATATATATATATATATATATAAGGTATGTATATATATATATATATGTATATATATAAGGTGTGTGTGTATATATATATATATATAAGGTGTGTGTATATATATATATATATAAGTTCTCTCTTTCTCTCTCTCTCTCTATATATATATATATATATATATACTTTATTATAGGATATAACATTCGAACATATATGCAAAACTGTTTCATAAATACATTCATGTTTCGATGCATATCATCGCATCTCATCAGGCGGTGGTAAATGTGGGTTATTACCGTTTTTAATATTTACTTACATACTATCTATTTTCCCGCGAAAAAAAAAGGAAAAAGAAAATAAGAAAAACAAGAGAGAAAGACATAAGATATAGTCTCCTCTAAAAAGAAGAAAGAAAGTAAGTCACATGATATAGTCAAAAAGAAAGAGAAAGACAAGATATAGTCTCTTCAAAAAGGAAAAAAAGAAGAAAGAAAATAAGAAAAACGAGAAGGAAAGAAAGACACAATATATAGTCTCTTTTCCAAAGAAAAAGAAGAGAGAAAGATAAATATAAGGATGATATAGAAATGTAAAGAAGCTAGACAAGATATGTTGATAATGGGTTCAACCAATCAAAATAGTGTATGTTAAGTAAGATGTTATGAGCCATAGATTCAAAATTAAACGGATACATATTGTCTATTTGAAAGAGAATTTTGATAAAGGCTCTTTAAGAAATATGAGAGTTAAAAACAGAAACAAAATATCAAATTTACAAAACCGGAAAGTGGAGGAATTTGGATCAATATAATTAAATAAATAAATAAATGAACTAACCAAAACTTCAAAGTATAAAATATAAATAAATCAAATAAATAATAAAATAATAACATAAAAAATTATATGAAATCATAATTAATACATTATAACAGTTAAATAAAGAGTTTTTATATGTATATTAATAAAACAAAATAACGGGAAATGTTAAAACGTTAGCTGAACGTATATACCTCTATATAAAATATTATCAGTAATAGTAAAGGAATAACGTATATACTATAGTACCTCAAAAAATCTAACTTACTAAGGATAAGTTTAAAATGTTTACCACAGAGTCATTCATCAAGAAAGAAGTGATTATTAAATTTTAAAGTTTAGCACGATTGTAAGGTCAAAGGCAAAATATGCTTTAGCAACTCATCCCTATTTAAAAATCTGATTATCTGCATTTTCTCCTGTAAACACAGAAAACAAGGTTCATATAAGGATCTACATGTTTTAGCTAGTTTTAGAATTTTCCATTGAACTTTAGGGGGTTTATTTTCTTCTTTCAACTTCGAAAATATTTTGAAAGTGATGTTCTATTTCTATAAGTAGCATTATTAGAAGAATATAGGTGTTTATACCAACGATCTTTGAAAGCGTTCCTTGTGCTGCCAATATAAAATTTTTCAGTCCTCGGATTTTCAATTGAGAAAATAGAACTCACATACACAAGGGATTTAGTCAAGCATTTGTTAGACAATCGGCATTGGTTAAGATTCTTACAATTACATTGATTACTATCCTTAACCATATTGGAATTAGTACTTACATTATGGTTATTATTGTTAAATTGGTTAAGTATTTTATTGTTGTGAAACTTAAATATTTTTCAAGATTATTAGTACAAATATAGCTAAGTTTTAATGTATTCCAATTAAAAATTTTACTAAGGGGATTGCTTTTCGGAAAATGTTTGTCAATTAATTTTAGAAACTTATGGCCTAACTTTGTACTAATTAGTTAAATGGAGGCGTGTACCAGATGATCTTCCTGCTTCTATTTCTTTCTTAGAACTACCATTATATTCTATAAGCTGAATTTCAGAGGACTTATACCCACTATCCCTAAGAACTTTATTATACACAGTTCTATGTTTTTCAAATAACTCTTTGTTAGAAGAGTGTTGGTTAATCCGATGTTCCACAGGGGGAGGAATATGTCGGATTACAGACGGTGGGTGATTAGAATTAGGATAGATATAGATTGGGCTGGCATTGTTCTTCATAAAAGGCTGAAAATTTTCATAGACTCAATTTAATGTTACATTTAGAAAATCAACTTGTTTGATATTAGTACTTATTTTCAGGTTAAGATCTAAACTCTTAAGTTCCCTATTGTATTGAGCCCTATTTTTAAATTAATGTTGTAAACGTTTGAACTTATATTTTATTCGTTCTCATTTCATTTGATATATATATATATATATATATATATATATATATATATATATATATATATATATATAGAGAGAGAGAGAGAGAGAGAGAGAGAGAGAGAGAGAAAGAGAAAAAGAATAAACAGATTAAATAGATAGATTAAATAGGTTTTGTGAATATCTGTAATAATTTATGTGTCTGCCTTGTGGTTAAAAGATTCCAACAATGCCAAGACTACTTTGATCAAGCCTTGTTCAAAAGGTAGGATCTGAAATGTTTACTGTGAAAATAGTTAAACCATAGGAAGATTGGTATATCAGAAAGAATGAAAGCGTTCTTCAAATTCCGAGAAAACGAAGAATAATTCTTATGATAGTGCTGGAGTTTGGGTATCAGAAGTCGTTGTCGAATGAATAGAATAATTAAAGAGGTCGCGTCGCTGATAATAAGAAGCAGGAGATGGAAGCTGGAGAAGGTTCTGCCTCGGGGCTAAATGTATCAAAAGTTGGAGTTCGCACCCATATAAAAGCCAGAATTTCGAATGTTAATGTTCAAGAATGCAGACGTTAATAGCAGAATGTTTAATGTCAAGAATTAGCCGTTTTGATAGGGCGTGAAACACTACGCATTCATTGAGCGAACGAATAGCTTTACTGTGGGTTGGAATTTATAAAATATTTCTCTTTAAACAGTATTTAAGGAACATAGATTGATCAATTCCACCGACTGTTATCGGCCAACGTTCTTGCATAGGTCATGATTTTGCTGTAGAAATGTATTGACGATAGCTATACTGTAGAAATTCATTGTAAATGAAGAAAAAAGCGTGTATCAGTGGTTAGAGATTAAAGTGAATTTCACTGAAAGGAAAGATCTATAACCGGCCCTTAAACATAAAACTCATTTTTTTTTTATTTGCGTAGTGTATTGGGAAATGGCCGGAAAACAAAAAGAAAAAAACACCCAGCTGTACACACACACACGTGTATGTCCGTGTGCGTGCGTGTGTGTGTGTGTGTGTGTGTGTGTGTAGGGGGTTCTGTGTGGGTCTCTGTGTGTGTGCTGACAAGTGTTGACTTCTCTATGCTTACAATTATATTTGTGTGAGCGCGTCAAAGTTTGGAGACTTGTTGGTTCGCCATTGTTGACGATCTGCCATCTCTGTAAACAAAATGGAGTCGCAGTTCGATTGCGATTTTACCTTCGTTTTTGTTTCGAAATCGCCTGGGGCAGCCAGACGGAACAAGTTAAATAAGTTACCTTCGACAACATAGATGCACTCACAACTCTTTTAACGAGTAGACTGACCGTATTTGAGAAAACTATACACTATATTTCTCTCTCTCTTTTGTATTTTTTTTACATTGGTTTCAAGTAATTCTTCTTTCTCCAAGGCAATATGTTACTACTCAAATTTAATTCAGCAATGCCATCACAAAATCAGGTACGTATATATATATATATATATATATATATATATATATATATATATATATATATATATATATATATATATTTGGTGGGACATTGTATTTGTAGTTTTCTCTATTTACGCGCGCGTGTGTGTATTTGTAAGTGTATCTAGATATTATCTTGTGCTTATGGGTATATGTTTGTCTCGCATTGTTTAGCTGATTGTATGTATGTGTGTGCGTGTATTTTCCTGTGTGTGTACATCTTGCTGCGCTGGGTTTATATAAGTGCGTGTAAATGTATTTCTATATGTTAATGTTTGTGTGCGTATTTGTGTCTGTTGATGTATGAGTGCGTGTGGTCTTGTGTCTGTTACCCCTATAGTGTATGTGATCGTATGAATGTCTGTGCGTCTTCTTGTTCGTCAGTCAGTTATGTGGCATGCGTGATACACGCTTAGGTGATCATGCATCTTTCGACACATGACTGACGAGGCAGATTTTTTCCCGCAGTAGGTTGCCATTTCTTTCTGCGGTAGACCAGTTGCCATCCAAGGCTGTGGAACAACGCTCTATTTACCCATAGTTGTGGTGGGGCGTGAGAGAAGAAGAGGATTCGTACCTTTCCCAAGGGTATTAGCACGTCAGTGAATGTAATGGATTCGACGAGAATTGGAACTCGTCTCACCGATTCCTCAATCCGAGCCGCTATCCATTACTCCACCATGGCTCCTGATCGTACTCAGCATCACAAGGCTCAAGAGCAACTCAAGGTAGTGTGTGATATGGACGTAAGAGGGGGAAGTAAACAGGATTAGGACGATATATAGGATAGACAGCGATTAACCTTTGATCTTAAGTGGTTAAGTCTTTATTTGTATGGGAAAGCATCTACGCGTCAATGCTCTTGAACTGGAAAGTGACGATTGGCTAGCTCCCGCTAAGATATGCCACCAATATTCCATTTTGGTCTGATCTAACACCTGTAATGCCTAAGCATGGCTGACAGAATCAGATGCGTGCCTTTTGTTATGAATGTGTGTGTGTGTATATATATATATATATATATATATATATATAAAGAACACTAAGATAAATAATCCGGTGTTCTTATTGATATATTTTATTTTTATTTTTATCTTTACAAAACAGTGCTCAATGTAAATTTACAGAGCATAAATATTATAGATTAACTGATTTAAAATATGTTTTTTTCGTTACACAGTAATGACCATGTTTCAAAAATGGAAGCTAAAAACTTCAAATTTAATTTTGTAATTAAATTAAAAATACTAGTTCCATTTCATCTTCAAGCGAATATTGGAGTAACTTATTTTTTAAATTTACTGAGTTTTAAAAGCACAGAAAAATTCATAATTCACTGTTTCCAAGGATACAGAGAAATCCCATCATTCAGACAAGGGGGGTTAGCGTGTTTATTTTTATTAACTTTTGCTGTATCAGTTATTAGTTACATTCGAAAAAGGGGTTAAGTTTAGGTGGGTAGGGATATATTTTTCAACGAATTCTGACATCTGTTAAATGCATGTCATCTGGGTTTTTTTTTAAATTACTATTGTTAACGGTAAAAATCCTTTCTGCATTTTTTCCTACTTGTATACTTAAAGATTTTTTGGTGAATGTTTGGGTGAGACTACATTTTATTTAATTACAATTTTAAAATATTTTCAATCTTAATTATTAATAGACTATATTTCTTTTTAAAACAAGTAAATGTATTAGAATTACTTACATTATATAAAGTAATTTTTTCACATCAAATATAAGTATGTATATTACCAGCTCGTAATGATTCCGTGCGACATTTATTTTGTAGAGGACAGTTATGAGGGTTTCTACGCCTCTGAGTGTTGACTTCAATGTTCACTTTTATATATATATATATATATATGAAGAAATATAGTCTTAAGGTATGCTATATTTATGGGATAAAGTGCTCAATATCAGAGATAGAACGTGTGAATATAAAAGTGAACATTAAAGTTAACACTTAGCGACGACAGTCTGTTTCATGCTAGACGCAATCGTGGCCTGACGATTGCGTCTAGCATGAAACAGACTGTCGTCGCTAAGTGTTGACTACAATGTTCACTTTTATATATATATATATATATATATATATATATATATATATATATATATATATATATATATATATATACACTACTTACATTGTTCGAACTGTTATCCCGATCTTTAATACCACATTTAATACCACATTCATGACATTTCGGCGATTGTACGTTCCCTCCATCTTTAGGTTTATTTGTTGGAATTTCAAAACGAATCCTTTATTTATCCAAACGCATTATACGTGGAATTAGAACACTTAGAACCGTAGACTAAATTTCAGTCTCAGTTAATTAGTCTTGATATGTCTCTAAGTTTCTGTTGTTTCTCTGTTCGAAAGAACACATGGCCCAAGTGGTTAAAAGCGTTAGTTGATTGATCCAAAAAGTACGTTGACGAAAATAGTTTTGAATTCAATCTCCGGCCTCGACGGAGAGGACAAAAAAACTGCCAAACTGAGGCCAAAATAAAGATGAGGCCCACAGTCGGACAAATGTAAATAGTTACAATATGTCATCTCAGAAATACAGACGGATTATTTCCTGCTGTTTACGTTTATATGGGCGCGTGTTAGAACGATTGGAACGTTGTCTTTCTGCGTCCTGGATTCGAATACCACCATGGCCAATTCGCTTACGGCCAAATCACGTTGAAACACTCGTCCCCGGACGATCACCGAAGTTAAGCAACGTTGAGCCTGGTCAGTACCTAAATGAGTGACCGCCTGGGAATACCAGGTTCTGTAAGCTTGGATGTGCGTGTGATGTAATGGATAATGGCTCGGAATTGTTAATCGGAGAGCCGAGTTCCAATTCCTGTTGTATTCGTTATCTTCACTTAGCTGTAAATACCCTTGGAAAAGGTATGATTCCACCTATTCTAACCCCAGCTATGGGTTAATTAGCAGAACTTGTACCGCTAAAATCATTATTATCTTCAAAAATAAACATAGAATTGCGTATAAAATATCTTGGTTTCGGCATTAAATAACCCATAGAGATGTTGATATGTCGTTATCAAAAACAATTCACCGTCAGTTTCAACAGATGTATGATGTTATCGATCTTGTGGCGCTGTTGGAAATTAACTGAAAACCATACCAGGTGTTGACCCGTGCCTTGTGAAGGAAATTAGGCAGACGGAACTGTTCAGAAGCCATCTATGGTTATGCTAACATGAAGTTACAAGTCATCGTGTGTTTCAGCATACCGACCCGGTTCAAATTGTTTATCACGCCAGATTGTGCGCTCTCACCACTCAGTTCCACTCAGCATATTTGCAGGTCGGAACAGTGGGCGTTGAACAAACACAAATTTGCCTGAGCAAATGTCTGGAACTAGGATTGACTAGCCGCCTTCGAAAATCGAGTACTCGGTGATTATATCTTGTATATAGTATTATGTTCATCATTATGTGCATTTGTGGCATATTCTTTATGCGTGTATGTGCTTTTGTGTTGGGTTACATCTATAGTGTATGTGGTCGTATGCATGTCTGTGCGTATTTGTGCTTTTGTGTGCGCGTGTTCGTGCGTGTCGCGTGAGTGTGAATAATGATGATGATACTTCGTTATTCAGGAACCATGGTTCGGGTCAAAGATTTGTTATCACCTACCATATTCACTTCGAGCCAGCAAATCTCAGGCTTCTCGGTCGTCATCCTGAAGCTTTGGTCATTTCCGCTACACGATACAAGTACCCACAAATACAATTTCTAAAATGAAAAAGATAAACTGAATAACAGAAAGAAAGACGGGGAGAAGAACGAAAGAAAGAAAGCTAGTTAGATCGCCAGTTAGATAAATAGAAACAAAGAAAGAAAGAACGAAAGAAAAGAGGACCAAAGTTAAAAGATAATGGAAAGAAAGAAAGAAAGAGAGAAATGAAAAGAGGAGAAGAAAGAAAAGAGAAGGGAAAGAGAAAAAAAAGTAGGCGTGGGACTGCGAAGGCAACACATGAGAAGGAAAGAAAGAAAGAAAGAAAGAAAGAAAGAAAGAAAGCTAGAGAAAGAACAGAAAGAAAGAACGAAAGAAAAGAAGAAGAAAGTAAAATCATAACCGAAAGAAAGAGTGAAAGAAAAGGGAGAAGAAAGAAAGAAAAGAGAAGGGAAAGAGAAAAAAGTAGACGTGGGACTGCGAAGGCAACACATGAGAAGGAAGGAAAAAAATAAAGAAAGAAAGCTAGCTAGAGAAAGAACAGAAAGAAAGAACGAAAGAAAAGAAGAAGAAAGTAAAAACATAACCGAAAGAAAGAGTGTAAGAAAAAGGAGAAAAAAGAAAGAAAAGAGAACGGAAAGAGAACGAAGGAATGAGACTGCAAAAAGAAGATTCGAGAAAGAAAGAAATCTAGCTATATAGATAGATGAATTTAAAGAAAGAAAGAAAGAAAGGAAGAAAAAAAGAAGGAAAGAAGAAGATGAAAGTAAAATGATAATGGAAATAAATAAATAAAGAGAATAAGAAAAAATAAGAAAGAAAGAAAAGAGAATGGAAAGCGAATGAAGGAGTGAGACTACAAATGCAGCACACGAGAAAAAAAGAAAAAAGAAAGAAAGTAGCTAGCTAGCTAGATAGATGGATAGAAAGAAAAAAGCACAAAAGAAAAGGAGAAACAGGTAAGAAGATAATGGAAATAAAGAAATAAAGAGAGAGAGAGAGAGACGATGAAGAAAGAAAAGAAAACGGAAAGAGGAAGCACAAGAAAGACAGAGAGGGGCAGGAACAGTGAGAGAGGCCCCAAAAGAAAGCATTAAAATAAAACATATACTCGAGAGTGAAGAGGACTGAAAGAAAACTAAAAGTTTCATCTTCTTCGACAAATTCAGCGAATATATAATTTCGTTACTTTCGTTGAAACTTTACATAGAACAATGGCCAACTGGTTGGATGCTTTGAAATTCAAACTGATGAAGATGCGGCTTACTTCAATACATTTGTGAGGAAGAAACGTTTCAGTCAGAATCAAATATCTTTCAGTCATCTGTTGGTCAATTATGATCAGAGGTCGAAATATCTTGGCGACTTCAATATAAACAAGACTCACTCAGTATATATTTCAAATGCTTCTGCCTTTCATGTCTCATCTGTAATTTTGAATTGAAGCTGAAGACCCATGTTGATCTGAGAGATATCTAAAGAGGCTTCGAGCCGCGAGACTCAATTAATATATTCTTATATTAACCACTCGTATGTATTGTCAGCAAATTTAGAATCTAAGAACTCAACTCTTTATCTGTCTGTCTCTCTGTCTTTCGCTCTCGCATCCACCAACGTCGAAACATACATGCACATTCTTCTACATGCATATATATTGCTACACATGGACATGCATATGTGTTCATATACACTAATTACAATGTCTCTCTACCCCTCTCTCTCTGTTTTATCTTTCTTTGTGTGTATTAGGTGTCATAATGTGGTGGTTCGAGGTTAGAGTATACGTTCGTTTTACACTCAGTGGACAAAGAATGGTAAGTGCCCATAAAGAGTTTTCAATATACTAGCATACTCGACTCTCCCGTCGAATTCGACGTATGAGGGCCAAGCAGATCAGTTCTTAGGAAACCGACAGCCCGACAACAGCACATGAGATTTGATTATAGTGGTGAAGGACCATCCATCCATTTTTTAGGGCCGAATACGTGCCACAGGATCCCTCAGCAAGTTTTGAATTCAGATTTGTCCTTCTCCTAGACCAGTTGCCATCCGAGGCTATAGAACCCAGTCTGTCCTGCTATTTACTCATAGCTGGAGGGAGAAGAAGAGGAGTCATACCTTTCCCAAGGGTATTAACATAAGTGAATGTAATGGATTCGACTGGAATTCGAATATATATATATATATATATATATATATATATATATATATATATATATATATATATATATATATATATATATATATATATATATATATATATATATATATATAGGAGGCACGGTGGAGTAATGGATAGTAATTGGATTGAAGAATCGGGGAGCCGAGTTCGAATATATATATATATATATATATACTATTATTTCATATATATATATATATATAAATATATATATATATTATTTCATAGTAAACTTTTCCTCTCTAGTATTTCATACTAAACGTTTTCCTCTTATATCCATTTCTCGTAAAAATTATATTTAATAAATAAATTATAAGTATTTTAAAATATGGCGTTACTTTTCAATCTCCCAGTATATATGCATACAAAGAGACAAAAGGAAAAGCTATACTTAGCCAATGCGTTTCGTCCTGTGAGGGACTTCATCAGGGCAATATAGGAATTATAATGCTGTACGTGTTTATATACAGAGGCTAATATGTCATTGGTTTGTCAAGGCTTATACATTTGAGAACGTTCATGAATGTTCACCAGATATTTGAAAGGTCAGTCAAAGCATGTGGGGGACACAAAGTATCCTAATTCAAAGTCTGGTATAAGATAAAGTGAGCGATTAATATTCAATAGTTTTTTTACATTGCCACGATAAAGTCCCTGAGAAGACGAAACGCGTTGGTATAGTTTTTTCTTTTATCTGTTTTTATTAATTTTGTCTCCACTACAGATACACTCTGTCTGAGAATATATATATATATATATATATATATATATATATATATATATATATATATATATATATATATGAGAATATTTACACACACACACACACACACACATACACACACACATATATATATATATTATAAATTAACTGATTTAAAATATGATTTAAAATATGTTTTTTCGCTACACAGTAATAACAATGTTTCAAAAATGGAAGCTAAAAGCTTCGAATTTAATTTTGTTATTAAATTAAAGACACTAGTTCAATTTCCTCGTCAAGCGAATTTTGGGGTAACTTATATATGTATATATATATACATTTCACCCCAAGCAAGGCGGTTACAAAGAGTGAAACTAAAAATAAAGAGGGGTGTTTGAGGAAAGGATAAAGAGAATAACGGGGATCAAGATCAAGGCATTAGAAGATGTCGATTGACATTACATTAAAATTTTTGAAGATTATAGTTATCAGGGAAGCAAGTAAGAGGAAAGGAGTTTCACTGTCAGGAAGTGCGAGAGAAGAAGCTGTTGGAGTAGAAGAGGCGGTTACATTTAACTGCTTCGACAATAAAAGGGTAGGACCGAAATGCCAACCTAGTATTACGCTTAAATTCAAGCAGTTGGGGCACTAGTGAAAATAAACCGTTAGAGCAGTTGCCATGAAAATATTTGTAGAAAAGACAGAGGGAAGCAACATCACGTCCGTGAGAAAGTGAATGGAGTCGCGATGCCATGTCAGGACTTATCACATTGCACATCAGTCTTTGTATAGGTTCTCCTCCAGTTCCTTTCTCACGAACGCGGGTGTTCCCCAAGGCTCTATCCTGGGTCCTACACTGTTTCTGATCTTCATTAACGATCTTCCTGATGTCATCAGTTCCCAAGTAGGCATCTCTGCAGACGAAACTACTATTTACTCCTGCCTGAATAGTAAATCTGGTATCGCTGACAAAACTGACCTGACCTTTGGTTTCGAAAAGGACCTCTAATCTGTGGTTGACTGGCGCAAGAAATGGCCGGTGAACTTTAATGCCTCAAAAACGAAACTGCTCTCATTTACCCACCACAGAGAACCCTCCTTGCCTCCCATTAGAATGTCTGATGCTCAACTCGACGTGGGCGCTTATCTGCGCCTGCTTGGTCTCACGTTGGTCGCTGACCTAAGATGGAACAAATACATTGAATCAATAGCTTCATCTACCTCAAGGAAAGTTGGTTCTCTGTATCCCGCTAGAAAGTTTTCTAGCCTGAGTTCATCCTTCAAATCTATAAATCAAACATTTATACCGAAAAATTCACCTTATTTATTAACTCATGAAAAGACTAGAACTCTAAAAATTAAAAAAAAAAACGACAATATGTCTAGAAAAAAAGAAAAAAAAGATCAAATAGCAACAAATTGCTACAATTGGAAGAAAATAGAAAAGAGAAAAAAAAGCTAAGGTGTGAGGGTAAAGAGGAGAAAAAATGAAGAAAAATAATCACGACATCCTACACCTACGCACATCCACGTAGACGGGCTCATGGGCGAAGGCCCACACACTACAAAAATATTTGCACCATTGATAAGATCGAGAAGTATAAGCAGTCAATTGTTAATACCCCCTTGACGAGTGGACGGACGGATGAGTCTACGAAACTCTGGAGTCGGGATGCTGAAGGTAATATCAATCAGCTAAGTGACAAACGTTTACTTATATTAGTCACACACACACACACACACACACACACACACACACACATATATATATATATATATATATGATAATGAAATTACTAAGCATACCAATGTCAAACATTCCAACTCAATATACGCTATCCATTAAGATATTCGTTCACTCTCTAAAATATATACAAGAGAATTGAACCATTCTTTTCATAGTGAGTTGTACACGTTCACATCTGTTATGCGAATATATATTTGTCCCTGTATACATATAAATGAATAGACACACCAAGAAATCCACAGTGCCCCGATTCCCATCTGGTTTGTTAATCTTGAGTCTTTGAAAGGCTTCTCTCATCAGGTCGAAATCTCTTCGTAGTTTGATGTCTAATTTAGACTCGTTTAAGAAAATCCAACATTCTGAATTTATTCCTTCTTTCTTTCTTTCTTTCTTTCTTTTACTTCATTTCGTTTTCTTTTCTTTTTCTTCTTTTATGTTCTCTCTTTATCTTTTTTACTTACTTTCTTTTATTTTCTTTTAACTTAGTTTTTCTTTTTACTTTCTATTTTTCTTTCTATCTTTCTTTTTTCTTTCTTTTTTCTCATTTCTTCTTTTACGTTCATTTTTTACTTTCTTCATTTTTTTCTTTCTTTCTTTCTTTTATATTCTTTCTTTTTCCATTTTCTTTTACTTCATTTCATTTTCTCTTATTTTCCTACTTTTAAGTTCTCTCTTTATCTTTTTTACTTACTTTCTTTTATTTTTAACTTTCTTTCTTAGTTTTTGTTTTTACTTTCTTTTTTAATTTTTCTTTCTATCTTTCTTCTTTCTTTTTTCTTTCTTTCTTCTTATTCCTTCTTTTACGTTCATTTTTACTTTCCTTCTTTTTTGATTCCTTTCTTTTATTTTTGATTTGTTTTTTTAATTTTTATTTTACTAACTTTTGTGATCTTATCTGCAAGTAATTTCTTCTCATATAAGTCACAATTATTGAATTTTCACGCAAGAAGAGAGAGATGTAAGCAGCAGGGAAATAACAGGAGTAACAAAATTCTCTGAGGTGGTTCAAAAAGAAAGAAAGAAAGCAAGCAAAAAAAAAAAAAAAGAAAAAAGAAAGAAAGAGCTCTTCAAATTGAAAGAAAAGGAAGAATAACTCTTATGATAGTGCTGGGGGTGACAGAAGTCGTTGTCGGATGATATTTAATAGTAAAATAATTAAATACAGCTATTAAAGAAATTGTGTCGCTGCCATTCATGATGATAAGAAGTAGGAGACAGAAGCCGGAGAAGGTTCGACCTGGTTGCTAAGATATTTATTATTATTCCCTACTGGCATCAGAGTTTGGTGTTTGCGCCCAAATAAAAGACAGAATTTCGAATGCTAATTTTCAAGAATGCGATTGTTACTAGCAGAATAAGGTTATTATAATGTTCTTGTACAGTACAGGTGATGAACTTACTATAGAAATGCATTGGCAATAATTTTACACTAGAAATTAAAGGTTTTAAAAATGCAAATATCGAAGAGGGCGTAATGTATCTTGTTACCAGATTTATTGAATCTTTACAGTGAGAGAATTCTGAGAGAATTGAAAGACCTACTATGAATCATTTTTCGCGGCCGTAATTTTAACAACATTAGATATGCAGATGATACAGTGTTGAGCGAAGACACTGAAAGGAAACCACGGAAACTTCTGCAGAAGATATTAAAGCAAAACAAGAAGAAATAACTAAACATCAATTGCAAGAAGACAGAATGGTTGCATGCAAAAAGGGCAGCCCAACATACGAATTACAAATTGGAGACGCCAAAATCAAGCAAGTACAAAAATTTAAATATCTCGGAAGTTTTTTTTTTTTTAACAGAAGACAGAAAATGCGACACCGAAATCCGAAGTAGTATTGAATAGCGAACGATGCCTTTCAAAAGCTTAGCAAAGTATTAAGAAACAGGAAAATTTCGTTAGAAACAAAGAAAAGAGTACTGAACTGTTATGTAATATTGGTTCTTTTATATGTCAGTGAAAACTGAACAACCACCTCAAAGATGAGGAAGAGACTTGAAACACTAGGAATCTGAGAATACTGTAGACTGCACACGTGAGCGACGACGAAGATTTAGGGGAAATTGAAACAGAAAGTGTACTTATACTTAGAATCAGAAAGAAACTGCTGAGGAAAGGGGGTTTAGAAAATTTAACACTCACAGGACATTTTTAAGGCAAGAGGGACAGATGAAAGTAGAGCATAATATACCGAACGAGCTGTTGTCAATGGTTCGTAGAAGAAGAAGAAGAAGAAGAAGAAGAAGAAGAAGAAGAAGAAGAAGAAGAAGGAGGAGGAGGAGGAGAAGAAGAAGGAGGAGGAGGATGAGAAGAAGAAGAAGAAGAAGAAGAAGAAGAAGAAGAAGAAGGAGGAGGAGGAGAAGAAGGAGGAGGAGGAGAAGAAGAAGAAGAAGAAGAAGAAGAAGAAGAAGAAGAAGAAGAAGAAGAAGAAGAAGAAGAGTTAATTAATGTGATAAAAAGGCATAAAAAGGAGAAGGATGAAAACAACAGCTACAATAGATGTCAATATAAAATTAGGATCAAGAAAGCAAATAAACGCTTACCGTTTCGTATTCGCCTAAACTCGAGTTCAAAAATTAATATATTGTTCACACCGACCGAGAAAGTGAAACATGTGAAAAGAAAATACAACCGTATCAATAATATAGTGACACCGGTATATCTATGAATGGATCATACTAAATCTTAACCAATACTTTTTTTTTTGGTAATAAGGATGGTTGTACTCAGAATAAAATGTGAATTTGAAAATATATCCTAACGGAAAGATGATGTACAATCCTAAATTTTTTATAAGATGACATTGCAGAAATTAAATTCACTGAAGTTAATTAAATAACTGTTGTGAGACCGATACTTTCCTACATCATGGACTCTCCCAGTACCATATTATTATGTGAATGGTAGTATCATGGGAGTAGCACCAGTAATGGTGCTCTGCTGTCGAACTCTCTGTTTGGCAGAGAGGAACTCGGACGAGGCTTTGCCGCAGGGCAAAGTTTCGTCCGGGGAGGTAGACAGTCCCTAAACTCGTGTATACGGGTTGTAAATGGGCATATTTTTGGCCGAGCCTACGGGCTCGGTACGTCCACGTTAAACCAGCCTTGTGCCACATTCGACCCGTGTGTGTGTGGAGGGGGGGTGTTGTTAAATATCGTAGCACCAGTAATGCGCAGCCGCGTACGATACCATTATTGGACACCACTGGATAGTAAGCTCTGCTTACTCTTACACTATTCTTTGTAACTTTTCTGTTTAATATACCTTTCTTACCTTTAACCCGTGTTCCGTGTTTTCCTTCCGTGGCCCCTACTTCGGGTCCACATCAATAACGTAATTGTCAGTAGTTAGAAATTTAAAGCAAACCTACAGAACAAGACTATTATCTCTATAACATCAATGCGTTTCTTGTAATTTCCCTATAGAAATTCATTGAAAAATAACAAAGCGATTGTCAGCGGTCAGCAAGTAATGCAAGAGTTACTGACAGGACAGGAATATGTTAATTGTTATATTAATAAATTAATAGCAAAAAATGATAATAGAGTTTGAAAAGAAGAATTAAGTTTCACGAAAAAAAAAAGAAGAGATATTTAGAAATTCTTGATAAAATCCAAAGAAGGATCAGCAATATTACTGGTCCTGACCTGGCATCTCGGCTTCGACCATTTTCCCCACCGCCATAATGTAGCTTCCCTGTGCCTTTTCTATAAATACTTTCATGCAAATCTTCCGCTATAGTACATAGAATTTATGAATTTACGCGCAGTATTAGATTGGTAACAAGGTCTCATCAGTTTACAATTGAGTTGGCTAGATGCAACCGTAAGTTCTATGCTAACGGTGTCTTCTCTCACACTTCACGCTTGTGGAACTCTCTTCCAGTTCCATGCTTTCCAGCCAACTGTGACCTTTAAAAACCTATATGCAATGCCAATACTTATCTACTGTCTTAGTGGCTTTACTGCCTTACTTGGGTGAAATGATTAAAAAAAAACTTAATGTATGATACGCTAATGTGGAATTAATTTCTGTAACATTCTGAGAGTGAGAGAGAATGAGAACGAGTGAGTGAGAGAGATTGGGAAAGAAAGATAAAGTGAGTGAATGAGAGAAATCGACAGTTTCTTTTCTCGCACTTCTCGCTTGTGGATCTCTCTTCTGCCTTCTTGCTTCCCAGCCAACTTTGATCTTCAAAAATTTAAATGGAATATCAAACGTTATCTACTGTCTTTTTGCTTCCTTTTTCTTTTATTGTTCTCGCTCCTTAATAACGTTTCCCTTTTTCTTATTCATTCAAACACAGTAACCCCCTGTGTCTCAGTGGTTTTATTTTCTTGCTTGGTGTGAAATTAATACAAAAAAAAAAAGGAAAATGGAAGAAAAACGACTGATAATTGTTTTCTGTATAAAGAAAGTAAGCTGGTCATAACGATAAGGAAAGTGAAGATGAAAATGATAGAAATGAAGAGAGAGAGAGAGAGAATGGATTTTTATTAATTCAACAGATTGTTATCACTTTAAACGTTATTTTTAATGGATACTCGTATTTTAGTCGACGCTCCGTTTGTTTATTAAACAGTTTATTTATATATTTTCGTCTGCCGGCCTAAATGTTCAACAAGTGAACAGAAGAAAAATTTGCCTTCTCCGTCAGGATTCGAACCTTCGTAGCTCAGTCCATTAGAGCGTAACGGGTCTAACGATAGCTCTATATGCCCAGGGGGCCTCAAATGCGAATTTTGCCGGAGAGGCTAAATTTATTTTTAATAATATTTCTCGGACATTCTGGCCAGCATCCACTAAATATAGCGTTTAAAGTGATAAAAACCACCCTCTGTATATATATATATGCATATATATGCATATATATGCATATATATATATATATATATATATATATATATATATATATATATATATATATATATATATATATATATATATATATATATATATATATATATATATGTAAGCAAATATGTGGATGTAGATCCGACGGTATGATGAAAATGTGGAAAAGACAAAGCAAAATCCGAATATGTGAGTTTATTGTTTTTTATTTTGTTTTTGTTTTTGTTATTTGGTAAAACAAAAACAAAATAAAAAACAGTAAACTCACATATTCGGATTTTGCTTTGTCTTTTCCACATTTTCATCATATATATATATATATATATATATATATATTTATATATATATATAAAGAAATATAGTTTTAAGGTGTGTTATACTTATGGGATAAAGTACTCAATATCAGATATAGAGCTTATGTAAATATAAATATAAAAGTGAACATTGAAGTCAACACTCAGAGGCGACAGGCTGTTTCATGCTAGGCGCAATAGTCGAGGAAAAATCCAGAATTCGCAGCCTGACGATTTCGCCTACCATGAAACAGCCTGTCGCCTCTTTTATATATATAGATATACATATATACATACATACATACATATATATATATATATATATATATATATATATATATATATATATATATATATATATATATAACTTTAAACGTCATTTTTAGTGGATAACCATAGTTAAGTAAACCCTCCGTTTATTTTAAACAGTATATTTATTTTCGTCTACAAGCCTGATTATTCGAGAAATCTGCCAGTGTGTGCATTTTTTCTGTAATAAGTTTTATCAAATATTCAGGCTAATAGACGAAAATGAATATACAATTTATTATAAATGGAGAATGAAGAGGAGATGAAAAGTATAAAGAAATAATTTGAAGAAGAGAAGCTGGAAAGGATAACGGGTGAAGGCATGATAGGATTGGAGGAAAAGTTGAATAAAGTTGGTAAGAAGGACAGAAGACGAAGACAGGAGAAGGAGAATTGATAAGAAGAGAGGAAAAAAATGTGGAGACGAAAATGATAGAAAAATGGAAGAAAGCGGAGGAGAAAGCGTTAAAGAAAGGCGAGGGAGGAGAGATAGAAAAAAGAAGAGAGTGGAGAGTGGGTGAAAGAAAAATATAAAAGAATCCAATAAGAGGCGGGGAGTTTGAGTAGGAGGACGGGGACGAGGAAGAGGTGAAAAAAGACGGTTTAGAGGTAAAAGAAAAGATATAATTGAATCATTAGAAGAAAAAATGTCTAAGCTGGAAGAGGGAGATAAAAAAGAAGTGATATGAAAAGAGGCGGAAGAGAAGTTGAAAATCAACAAGGCGGGGAGAGAAAGAAATAGAAAGTGAAGGAAGTACATGAGGGAGAAATGAAAAGGGAAATAAAGGGAGAGTTAAATGACAAGAAGAAAAAGAAAAAGTAGAAAAGAAAAGAGAAGGAAATGAGAAGTTAAAAGGACAAGAAAAAGAAACGGAGAAGAAGAAAAAGAAGAAGAGGAACAATAAAAGAAAAAAAAGAAAGCAATAGAAAGTTAAATTGCAAGAAGAAAACGAAGAAGAAAAGAGGAAAGAAAGAAATAGAAGCTTAAATGGCAATAAGAAGAAATGAAAAGAGAAATATATGGAATGTTAAATGGAAAAAGAAAGGAAAAGAGAAGGAAATAAAAAGTTAGATGAGAAGAAAAGAAACGAAGAAGAAGAAGAAGAAAAAAGAAGAGAAACAAGAAAAGAAGCGAGCGGCAGAAAGTTAAATGGCAAGAAGAAGAATAGAAGAGGAAAGGATAGAAAGAAATAATAAACTTAAATGGCAAGAGGAAAAGAAGAGAAAGAAGACTAAAAAGAAAGGAAGAGAAAAAGAAATTGGAAGTTAGCTTGCAAGAAGAAGAAGAAGAAGAAGAAGAAGAAGAAGAAGAAGAAGAAGAAGGAGGAGAAGTAGTAGTAGTAGTAGTAGTAGTAGTAGAAGAAGAAGAAGAAGAAGAAGAAGAAGAAGAAGAAGAAGAAGAAGAAGAAGAAGAAGAAGAAGAAGAATTGGTCGTCTCCAAGTATAAACGAAAAAGAGAGAATTAAATCGTTAGAGGACAAAACAATCAGAACTGGAAAAGGAAAATAATAAATGTGACCACAGAGGAGATGAGGAAAAAGAGAAGGAGAAGTTGATAAACGAAGAAGAAGAAGATAAAGAAGAAGAAGAAGAAGAAGAAGAAGAAGAAAACTTTGGTGAAGGACGAGAGAAAGGAAACAGTATTAAACGGAGAGAAGGAAATAATTTATGAGAAGAAGAAAGAAAAAAAGCCAAGAAGAAAAAAATGAAACCAAAAGCAAGAAGTAAACAGACGGCAAAGCGACAAACTGGTAGAGAGACGTGCAACACGGAAGGCATCGTGCTGCGAGCTCCAATGCAAGATACGTTTGATTTTTGTGTCGATATTTCTTGCGTGTCGTTATCAAAGAACGTTATTCATCCAGGCTGCTGCACACTGCTGCAGATCCATTAAAGCGAGTAGGAGAGTTGGAGGACAGTGACAGTACAGACCAAAGTGAAGGTAGTCACTAACCACATATCAACGTCCGGCCAGAGATGAATCCAAAAGATGCTAAAAGGAGAATGTAGTGACGACCGACTGCGACCGGATATGACGAATGATTTATGGAAGATGCGCATGCGTGCCGAGCTGCGCTTTTTCTACAGATGTAAAGCTATCGGTATCTAACGCATGGAAACCAATTGTGAGCACAAACTGATATCCCGCTCTGTCAAATTTTATATTTCTATCTTTTATTAAAAATTTTAAAACGTCTATTGTCTTTTCTGTCTTATGAGCGTAAATTCGATTTTATATCAAATGACTGAATTGGTATCAAATACAGAGTATGGATCGAAATCCAACAGAATGATAGAATGAAGAACAGATAAGAAATAGTAATTGCCATGATTAAATGTAATTGGTAGAAATGCCAAACAAACAGAATTGACAACGTTTGCAATAAAACAATAACAAAAGAAAGAAAAGAACAGGGCAGAAATAATACGAAGCAAATAATATATGTGAGACGCAAGTAGGCAAAGCAAGATAAGGCAAAAAAATGTTCACAAACTAAGAATGGTGCTAACACACAAAAGAGGTACAAGCAAGTGATCGCAGCGTTCTGAAATCAAGACAAGAAAGGACAGAATTAAGTCGGATGAGACCGAGAAGTGGCCCATCTTATTGCCTAGGAAGACATCCCAGCATGCATCTGTGTCTTTTTTTTCGATAAATTTGGGCAGAGGGGTATTTTGGCAGTCATTCTAAAATGATTGGAACTAACAGTTTATAAATCTAACATGTTTCGCTTTTATTAAAGCGTCATCAGAGAAAAATATTTTTCTTGAAAAAATATGGGTTCAGACTACTGCATCATTTACTTACCTGTTTCTGCACAATGAGTGGGTATGGCAGTGCGGTTAAAGGAGCGGAAAGTGATGTCGGCAGGACGATTTCAAATTCCTGTATAGTCTGTTATGGATTTTCTTTTATAAACAAAACTTCGCTTAGTAAAAGGCTCGATAACAACTTAAGGTAGAGAGCTAGGCAGCCATGGGCCACATGCGACCGGTTTGGCCTTTTGAATGTCACGCCTAATTTAATGATGAAAATAACGTTTATTAAAACTTTGCGTTTTGTTTCATTCTCACTTGTTCAATCACATTGTCTCTCACGCAAAGAGGTTGGGAGAAGCTGGTATCAAAGGAAAATAACTATTAAATGCCGGAGTAATCACCCTTATTAATGCTTATACCGTTGTAGTTACAGTTCGACTAACCCACTCACATAATAATAATTAAGTTCGGTATTTCTTGAATTTTTTAGCCTTTCCTTGAAAGTAATGTTTTCAGCATTTTAATCCATTGGCGATTTTCATTAAGGCTTATATCCACACTCTTCCTAAAAACTTAGAGGAACTTAAGCAAGAATTACTGAGGTGCTGGAGAATGTTTCGCAAGACATGCTACAGCGTGTTTAGCAGGAGCTGGACTACATGTGTTGTGTCACAGGTGGTGTGCATATTGTACATTTGTGAAATCGGTTATAAATTCTAAATCCCTTTGAATATCTTGTTCGGATTTTGAGAAATAAATCATTTATTGTTCAACAGGAAGCCTATTCAATTTAATTTGTCTGGAATATGTAGTTACTCAGATATTCACATTTTAAATGATGTTAAATTTTTTTGGGGGGGGCACACCGTACTTCACTGCCATTCTTTAATAAATTCAATCTTATTGGCGAAATGAAAGTATATGTCACTTTACCGTTCTAATAGAAATTTTAACATAGCATAAATGATATTAAGTGAAAGAGTCAAATATGATGTATAGCGGAGAATGCGTTCATAAATTGACTTTTATTTACAAAGCTTATAAAGCATAAGTAATCTTACATAAATTTTTCTAATTGTAACTCTAAAAAATATATGGTATTATGTGAAGACTGTGATATCCAGAGTAGTAGTGAGTTTGTTAATAAATCAATTGTAGTTACCAAAATTAAGCGTAAGTACTCTATTTTAACAATATAGTCTTACGTAAGGGTTCCAATATCCGAGTTAAAAATGAACGAGTTTTCTTTTAAGTTATTGTACACCCTTTGTGCAAATTAATTGAAACAAAACGAATAATTCCGTTATTATTTACTTCTTTTTCGTATTTTTGCAATGAAACATGACCCAGTGCACATGTTAGTAAAAATCACCCTTATTGTTGTACTTACTATTAATTCATTTCGTTTTCAATATAAAAAAGAGAAAATGATTCCTCCTACACTACAAATGCATACAAATAATTACTACGAAGTTGTTCCTTTCAGATTGACCACAGATTCTCGATTGGATTTAAATCAGGAGAGTTTCCGGGCCAATCGATAGTACTTTGAGTTGCTCACTGGTAAGGTTTGCCAGTGTCCTTGTGCAGCGTTACAATTTTCGTACGCTTCCTTGGAGCAACGTTTATCGCAGACAATGGCTGTAGGACTACTAATCGACAGTCGAGACAGTAGTGTCTGGGCGTGATAAAAATCTGATGCAATCACGGAAGATGCAATATTTTACAAGCACAAACAAATTTCATCATACACTGTTGGGGCGCACCCACCTTCACAACCACAATAGACTGATCCTATTATTATAAATAGAACAGTAGTTCTAGAGACTGTAGACGAGTGTAGCAGTGTAGTGCATTGCAGAGTGAGACTTCTGTAGTGATCAGTTACACTTCCGTTTCTCGACCGGAAGATACCGTTGGACTTTATTACTATTACTTATTGTTACTACTAACCTACGTTCGTTCTATTACTAATCTCTCTGATGTAAATACCTCTCTGAATATACCAGTATTTTTCCCTACGACTGTGTTTGTTCGTTATACTCACGTGGAAACACTCAACATCTCAACAGTGGTGACGAAGGATGTTTTATTGATCTCAACATACACCCAGACAATAGATTCATATTACTGCACACCATTGCAAATGACCTAATCTGAGAAAAAATAGAAATCGATTACACCCTGTCACTCCAATGGGTCTAAAAGTGACCGTATGGTGAAAGAGAGCGGTTGTTTCAGTTAATTTGCACAAGGGTGTATTTCTTGAGAGTGTAACAGGGTAGGTAAGTTAGGACTGATGTTGTAGCAATCCTGACTTGATATTATTTGAGTGTTGTTACAGTAATTACCCCATTGTTGTATGCATTTGTAGTGTAGGAGGAATCCTTTTCTCTTTTTTATATTGAAAACGAAATGAATTAATAGTAAGTACAACAATAATATAAACAATAAAAAACTTGAGGCACATGTTGGCATAAATAGCAAGAATTTATATTTTTTGTGATATGAATTACAGAATATTGGAATGGTGTGTGTAAAAATATTCTCAGTGTCTTTTTCGTTAAAAAGTCAGTGCTTACTTGGTTTGGTTCCGAGAATTTCGTTTGTGAGGATGCGTTTGAAATCGTCTGTTTTTGATCTTCCGGGGTGCTGGCAGACGTGTGTTTCTACTGACTACTACTATTTGTCTACTGGTGGAAAGGTTTTTTATAATCACGAGGGTTAGGATGATTAAATAGCATTCTCTTCTATCATCGCTGATGAAAAGGTTATTCTTAGAATGATGAAATACCATCATTCTGATCCATAACAAGAGCAAACTTTTTTAAGCAGTGTAATTTGTTGTTAAACAGTATATTTTGTTTTTCTTCCATTGATTGTGACGCCGTTGTTCTTTTGTTTTATTTTTACATTTGCCATATTGTCTTCCTTTGAATTAACGTGTAAGCCTGGCCAGGATGCTAATCCCGATTGCGGAAACTATGAGCACGTATGTGTTAGAAAAAGCAAGATCTAGATATTATGAAAAAAGAAACAAAAATTTAACCAAATGTGCTTTGCGCAAAAGAAGTTCTTACGGTGCTCAAAAGAATCGACGGTTTAATCTATGCTCTGTGCAGAGAGAATTATTTAGCGCTTCAATTCTAGATTTCCGCTGACGCTGCAGCAGCTTATTCAGGATATTGTTTGACTTTGCTAATTCTTATCTGTTAATCAATATGACTTGCGTGTAAAGCTACGGTTATCAACGCGGAAAGAAAAGTGGAATCGGCAAACCTAGTTCGAGTTCGGTATTTGTGTCCACTTTTGCCTTGGGAAAGGCATGGATCTATCACACCTCCCTATAGCTATTAGATGGCAACCAGCGTAAGGGAATTTTGAATTGCAAACAGGGATTAAGACGACAGGTAACAACTTAATTATTTTCCCCCAGGAAGGCAATGCGAAATTCACGCTGGGTGCAAACCACCTACATACGAAAAGAAAATAAATTCAGTAAATACAAGAAAATAGAAAGGGGCATGAGGCAAGAATGTGTTCTCTCACGGACTTCTTCAACCTTTACAGTGAGGGGATCCTGAGAGTATTAGAAGACCTACCAGGATATATTATTGACAGGCACAATCTTAACGCAAGAAATACAAATGACAGTGTTGATAGCAGACAAAGAAAGGAAAAAAACCTTCTACAGAAGGTAGCAAAAGAAAGTAAGAAGAAAGGGCTAAACATTAATTGTAAGAATATAGAATGAATAATTGCCATCAAAAGGAACCGCCCGAAAGGCGTACTACGAATTTCTGACACCGTTTAGTGGTATATGCATGTAGAAGTGAAGAATTAAATTAATCTTCAAACACGTATCTACAAGTTTCAATAATTTTTATTTATTTGAGCATTATTTTTCTTTCAAAATTGAAAAAAATTAATTACAAAAATTCTTTGCGAATAACTTCCCACAAAATATTTTGCGTATCCTTTTTGTTTTAACTGTACAACCGAAAGAATTGCGTTAGTATAGGATAAACAGAAAATGCGTCTACATGTGTGTGGAGGCATGTGACCCAGTTTCTCGTCGTTTTCTTCGTATGTATAAATTCTAGTTGTCGACTGCATGAAAATAAGGCAGGTGAAAACTAGCTGCCAATGCTGCCGCTTGTAAAAATATATCGCTAAGCATTATTTTTGTAATATTCACGAATAATTATGCGAAAAATGTGAGTAATTAATTAAGCGTTAGAATTTCAGTTTTGTTTGTGCAACAAACGATCGAACAAACACCCAGCTTAAAGGTTCACTGAAAGATTAGTAGCAAACAAGAAATGATCATATTTATAATAAAATAATCGTCTCCAAAAGAAAACAAAATTTAAATTTATTAACCTCAAGCTTATTGGTAAAAAATATCTTCCCAGTTTTTAAATATCCCTTTTAAGGATAGAAACTATTATCGATCATATTCTGAAGTGAGCCTCCAAAATTTAATTCTAAAAGATATTCTATCGTCTGCCATTTCAAAGAATACCGCGCGTCTTGAACGACGTCGCTGGTTGGATAATATATATGAATACAAAAATTCAAATATGTGGAGCCGCTCTTTGTAGAAAAATTGAAGTTACGTTCGGTGTGATACGATTTTGTACAAAAAATGTGTTTTCAATGACATTTCTTAAATCTATTAGCATTTTTCTACAATTCTGAAACAGGGTTCTACAACCAGAATCGATCAAGTACGAAAATTTAAATATCCATCAAGATTACAATGTACGGTAAAGTTGACACTAAAATCCGAAGGAGAATTGGAATAACAAAATATGACTTCCAAAGGCTAAGCATAATTTTAAGAAATAAGAAAAATTCGTTAGAAGCAATAGAAAGAGTGCTATATTGCAAAGATATGCAATATATGTCTTCCTATATGACAGTGAAGAGGAGACTTGCGACAACAGAAATAGGGTTCTACAGAAGGAGAATTTCTTCTTACTTAGAGGAAATGATAGTTTTTCAACTCTAAAGAAGTAGTGCGGCTCGTCCTCGTTGCAAAGGTCTGAACAGGTAGAACTAAAGAATGGAGTTCTTTGGAACATTTGCCGTAGAAATAGCGTTAGAATACCGATAGGTTTGCAGCGTTGCATCTGTAAGAAAGAGGTTGCAAAATGGTGGGTATGTCCGGCTCCAAAAACCATGGACAAATAACTTAGATTCGACCACGTAAACAAATCTGTTGGCCAAATCCAGAGGCTGTTGTAGAAAACTGAAAGATTAACAGCGAAAAAGAAAAGAGTGCTGAACTGTTATAAAACATCAATATTTCTATATGGTAGTGAATGCTGGATAACCTCAAAGATGAAGAAAAGAATGGAAACCAAAAATTGTGCTTATACTTAGAATCAGAAAGAGATAGTTGAAATTTATAAGACAAGAAATGAGGAAAGAGGCTTTGGAGAATCTGATACACACAGGGCATATTGAATGTAAGAAGGACAGGGCGAAACAATGACGAAACTACCTAACAAGCTCGTGCACATGGATGGAAGAAAAGGATGTGGGTGAAATACTAAAAATAGAAACATCGTTCAGAACTAAAAATGATATGAAATTGTTTGTTGTTTCGTTGTTTGTTTAACGGCACATCAATACCTCTCTACATCAGATAATGCCGAAATTTAATTGAAATATTTTGAACACAATTTTATCGCTCCCACTAAATATATTTTGAACGCAATTGCATGCCGTCAACTACAGTTAAAATGTAATAAAACTTATTGGTGGTCATTCTTCTATAAAATGTATTGTTGGTCATTTTACTATAAAATGTATTGTTGGTCATTTTGTTATGAAATGTATTGTTGGTCATTTTGTTTTAAAATGTATTGGTTGTCTTTTTTATAAAATATATTGGTGGTCTTTCTATTATAAAATGTATTGTTAGTCATCTTATTATAAAATGTATTGGTGGTTATTTTGTTATAAAATGTATTGTTGGTCATTTAGTTATAAAATGTATTGGTAGACTTTCTACTAAAAAATGTATTGTTGGTCATTTTATTATAAAATATATTGTTGGTCATTTTGTTATGAAATGTATTGTTGGTCATTTTGTTATAAAATATATTGGTGGTCTCTCTACTATGAAATTTATTGGTGGTTATTTTATTATATAATGTATTGTTGGTCATTTTTTTATAAAATGTATTGGTGGTCCTTCTACTATAAAATGTATTGGTGGTCATTTTGTTATAAAATATATTGGTGGTCTTCTACTATAAAATGTACTGTTGGTCATTTTGCTTTAGAATTGTATTGTAGGTACTTTTACTATAAATATGTATTGCTGGTAATTTTTCGTATACACTACTGGTATTTTTACTATAAAAAAGCATTTTTCTACATTTATAGTGTGTTGTTTTTATTTAGAGGGGCACTATTTGCCCATAGCTGGGACCCTAACAGGTACTACCACACCGGGTTACAGAGGGACGTGGGAACAACAGCAGTTAAGAGCTGATTCCACATTCCTCAAAACCTCCAATCTCCCGATTAGTGGCTTTGTTGCCGCATGTTGTTTATCGTCATACCCAGGACTAATGTTAAGAACCAGTGGAGAGCCATGATCACCCACGTCTTGCAGGGACATGGTACATAGAAGAAGAAAGAAAGATGAAGAAAAACATGATAAAGATAAATTTCGCTGCCTTGGCAGACCACATAACAAATCCGAAAGAATATAAAAAGATAAATATATATTTCGTTTATTCGCCAGTAATTTAAAACACTTCTCATTCTCCATAATTGACTTCGGTTTTCAGTTAGCCCTCATGAATATTTATAAGCGTTCTTAAATTTAAACATTCTAAAAACTAACCACCTATTTACTTCTGTGTATAAATACTTGTTTCAAAATAAAATCCTTACATTTGCCTCCATAAAGAACGTCAGAGGATGAAATGCGTCAGTTATGACAGGTTTTCATTTTGTCTTTATTCATATTGTAATTTGTGCAGATATATTTTTAGTTATATCTGAATGTTTTACACATAAATACAGGGTGTTTCAAAAAATGTACACACACGTTTACAGAGTATAACTCAAGTCGACTTGCTTTCTTTTCATATTTGAACGTTAGTATTACTAATGTCATCCAGGCTTAGCTTTGAACAAAGAAAGTTCCTCCTGAAATGCTGTTGGAAGTACGAAAATGCAGTTGAAGTTTAAAGGCGGTGTCGAAAAGAGTTTTATTCAGATCCACCCAGGCGGCGGACAACCTCACAAATTAGATATAAGTTGGGAAGTAAGAGAGAGAAAGAAACTGTTATATAAATTAAAGGGAAGAAGTCAAAAGAAAAAAAGAAAGAAGAAATGATAATAATAGATGAGGAAATAAAGAAGAGAAAAACAGAAAGAAAGACAGTAACATCAGTAAAAGAAATAAAAGAAAAAAAGAAATAAAGGAAGAAATATTGAAAAAGAGAGAGAGAGAGAGAGAGTGAGAATGAATCAGTAAAACGAACAAAAGAAAAAAAATCAGAGGATGAAATTTGGGAAGTAAGAGAGAGAAAGAAACTGTTATATAAATAAAAAAAGGAAGATGGCAAAAGAAAAAAGAAAGAAAAGAAAAGAAAAAGTAAAAAGAAAAGGAGTTGTATTAGTGAAATGGAAAGAAGATAAAAAGAGAGATATAAGCGAAGAGGAAACAAAACAAACGAAAAAAGGAAATGAAAGGAAGAAAGAAAAAACGGTAAGCGCAGAGAGAGAGAGAGAGAGAGAGGGGGGGAGAGAGAGAGAGGGGGTGAGAGAAAAATCATCTTCCGAAAAGAAACAAAAGAATGGACAATGAAATATACTTACATACATACATATACATACACAAATTCATATCAGTTGCAACTGAATAGTGAATTCGATCTTCACCGGCTGCCCCATACATCTAAACTATGCATAGAAAATCACTATATACCAACGAGAAATAAATCTCACATAATGGTAAGACATTAGTGACAATGGTATCTTCATTTATCTAATGTTTTACCATTATGCGGGAGGTATTTCTGGGAGGTGTACCTGAGAAGTATTTGCTCCGCACCATATATATATATATATATATATATATATATATATATATATGTATATATATATGTATATATATATATATATGTATATATATATATATATATATATATATATATGTATATATATATATATATATGTATATATATATATGTATATATATATATGTATATATATATGTATATATATATATGTATATATATATATATATGTATATATATATATGTATATATATGTATATATATATATGTATATATATATATATGTATATATATGTATATATGTGTATATATATGTATATATGTGTATATATATATGTATATATGTGTATATATATATATATGTGTATATATATATGTATATATATATATGTATATATATATGTATATATGTGTGTATATATATATATATATGTGTGTACATATATATATGTGTACATATATATATATATATATATATATATATATATATATATATATATATATATATATATATATATATACGGTTTTTAAAATATGTACACACACTTTTACAGAGTATAGCTCAAGTCGACTTGCTTTCTTTTCATATTTGCACATTAGTATTATTGATGTCATCCAGGCTTAGCTTTGAACAAACAATGTCCATCCTGAATTTGCTACTGGATATACGAAAATGCAGTTGAAGTTTAAAGGCGGTTTTGAAGAGAGTTTCATTCAGATCCACCCACGCGGCTTACAATCTTTTGAATTAGAGATAAGTTTGAAGCTGATGGAACTGTACACAAAGTTTTCACAGAAGTCCAAGCGAAATGTTGATTGCTGCATGTGACTCCATTGCGTCGCGCCGTCAGAAATGTCTGGACCTTAACGGAAATCAATTTGAAAACATGCAATGACAACATCTTAAGAGCATGCCCTTATAATAAATACTGTTTTCATATGCATTATTTAAATTCCATATAGTTGGTTCTAGTTGCTTGACTTATTTATTGACAAAGATTCGAAATGTATATACATTTTTTGAGACACCCTGTGTCTATCGGTACCTGGCTAGAGAACTGATGTAGCAGTTGCTGCAGTCGTTATCAAGGTGCTTTGGATGATGTCGATTATCTTGGGAAAAAGACCGGTTGAATCTGAAATTAGGGAGAGTCTAGAAGACATTGTTGGTGGGTGGTGGGGAATTGCATCATTCTAGGTAATGGACACTTTTAGTGATTTCGTCGCCCGCCTCTTCTGATGACGTAAGAACCGTAATTATTCAATGGCGAATAGAATATTATTTCTTTAACATTCAATGAGTATTTAACACATAAAATTCGTAGCAACATAAAGCCTTTTGTATTTTATTAGTACAATGTAATTAAGATGATTACATTAAATCTGCCATCATAAAATGTTGTCATTGTTAAACTACGAATAGTAATGATAATTAAAAATAGTAATAATACGGCTATGGACAGGGAGGTGTCACAGTCATTAGACCGAATACTGTCTGTAATAAAAAAATAAGTCTTTCTGTTGCAATCCAACACAATGCAAATGGCAGAAAAGTAAGACAATGAGTAACACCATAACTTTAAGCACAACATTTGTGTATCAACTACGAAATAATCGTACCGTTTAGAACATTATCTATCTACCGTAATTCCCCATGTATAATACGCATTTCTAAAAATAATAAGCAAAATCAGTGGTGCGTATTATGTACAGCTACAAAAAATCTTTAAAAAATTGTCGTAAAATAAAATAAGAATTATCATGACTAAATTAGAATAATATTCTATGTTTAAAACCATTTTTAAAATAAGAGTAGGAAACGCTGGCCGTAATGAAATTGGATAGGTACAATTTATAAGGTTTGATTACCAAACAAGGGTGAGTATTATACATGAGTAGAAGCATTTTCCCACAATTCCAGCACAACTTTAGGTGTGCATATTATGGATGAAGGCTTATTATACATGGGGAATTACAGCATTTATTACAGTCGTTCACCCCAAAAAATCCCGAAGAGCCACTCAGGCTAGCGGGTTACTCAATGGGTTTGTCGAAAGAAGATAACGGTTAACCTGAGATTTGAAGAAGTTAAGATTGTAATTGGGAATGCATTATCTCAGGAGTTTGTTCGACAAGGCAGAAAGATCAAAGGAAGAAGCAGTCCAAATGCAACTTCCTTCTTATAAATAGGATACAAATGGAATGGGAATAGTTCGCCCCAATGGCGTAGCGTCTCTTAACTGTAAATATCTGAATTGGTGGGACTAGAGACTGTAGCTCGTCAGAATATTTGCCATGGAAACAGCAATTGAGCAGAGATAGGCTCACATTGTCAGGTATATGGGTTGGGGGGTCATAGGGTGGAAAACAATGTACATTTGAATAATAAAGAAGTATGCCATACCAAACAAGCATCATTCTGATGGAAAGTTAAATGAAATAATTTCATTGTGCCATTGCAGTAATTGCTGTGAGTAACAGATTTTCCAAGTCCTCCTTTCTCATTATGTGGCCCAGAAATTTCAATTCTCTCTTCCTGATGTTAAGTATAAGTTTCCTTTTTGATTCCATTTCCTCTAAAATGTCGTCGTTGCTCACATAATCGTTCCATGGCATCTTCAGCATCTTTCCGTCCTGGGTATGACTACGTAAACTACATCCGCGTCCTGGGTAAGACGATAAACTACGTCCAACAGCAAGGCCTCTGATCAGGAGGCTTTGAGGAGCGTGGAACCACCTCTTAATTGCTGGCGTTTCCAGGTCCACCCTGATCTGGTGGTAGCACCTGTTAGGGTCCCATCTATGGGCAAATAGTTCACACCGAAACTTGAGTAAAAATAGGTTTTAATACTTTGTAATACAAAAAATATATTACCAGCAATAATTTTTGAAGGAAAAGTTATCATCAGCAATACTTTAAAAAAAAAAGTACTAGCAATACAAACAGTTATATATTCTTTGAAAAAAATATAACCAGCTATAGATTTCTTCGAGGTAAAATATTCCCAGAATTAGAATTTTGAAGGAAAACACCAGCAATAAAAATTTTGTCGTCATTAAATAACCCATTGAGGTTGATATGCCGTAAAACAAAATAAACCGAACCAAACCTCAGCATCTTTCTGTGGAATCAGATTTCTGTTGCTTCAAGTTCCTTCGCCATATTTGTAGATATTGTCTAGTAATCACTGCTATATGAAATAACAGATATCGTATAACAGTTTAGTAGTCTTATTCGTTTCTTAGTATCTGCTTGTCTTTTAGATTGTATCTTTGGCTATCCAAATGCACCTTCGTCTTTCAGTGTCACCTTTTCCGTTCTCTTTTAAAACCCTTCCCAGATATTTTTATATTTTTGTACTCCGATTTGCAATTTTGCTAAAAACTGTCTTCTTGCCGTTGATATTTTCATCTCGCTTTCTTTCGCTACCTTCTGTAGGAGTTTTTGTAGTTTTCTTTCCGTATCTACAAATAACCGAGTTTATTTTATACCCGGGCATTTAGTCAGTTATGTGCCATGCGTGATACACGCTTAGGCGATCATGTATCTTTCGATACATGACTGACGAGGCAGTTTTTTCCCGTTCTGCAATAGGGGCTGTCATTTCTTTCTACGGTCTGTCCTACTATTAACTGGGGAGGGGGTAGAAGAAGAGAATTCATACCTTTCCCAAGGGTATTAGCACTTAAGTGAATGTAATGGATTCGAACTCGGCTCTCCGATTCCTCAATCCGAGCCGCTATCCAGTACTCCACCGTGCCTCTTGCATGGGAATTACTCAAATTTAGTTGTTCGTGAAAAGAACAAAATTATTATTATTATTATTAATAATAAGAATAATCAAAAAAAAAAAAACAAAAAAAAAACGAAGAATTTTTAAAACAAGTTTGTTTTTTATTAGCAAGCATTAAACCATGCTCTAGACACGACATTTGTCAAAATTGAAAAGTCTTGATTTTTCTTACCATATTAGAAGTAGTTTTTTGCTCATAATATAAATACAGTGTCGGATCGATTCCTGAATCCTTAAAGAGTTATCTGTACTTTGTTTTTATTTACCCATATTTAGTTTGAATCTGTCTCTGTAGACATTGATAATTACGTACTAGTACGAATTGGGAAAAAGGACAGAACTTTTCAATGAGGTAAGCACAGTTTAAAACTTGGAATCTATATAGATAATATTATAGCCTCTGTCTGTCTGTTTATTTGTTATCGAACTCCTCCTAGGGTTTTGGAGATAAAGCCCAATAAATATATATTTTCTGAAAGTGCATTACCCAGGGTACTTGGATAAGTATATTTCATTTTGATCAAAGAGCGTCACCGGGGTGCACCCCCGACTGAAAAATTATTTTTCCCTTTTTGATGTAAATTAAATTTAAATTTGAACAAGGGAATGAGTCCTATCCAAAATATAGAAAGAGAAAGCCAAAAGATGAATGTCACATCGGCAAGATCATTTTGATGAAAGCCCCCCCCACCACCACCACCACTGAAATTTCCCCCTTTGATTTAAATTAAATTTAAATAAGGGAAAGTATCCTATCCAAAATATAGGAGAAAACCGGAAGATGGAGGTCGCAGCGGTAAGATCATTGAGTAACATTGAAATGCATCATTCTTCTCCACAAATTATAGGAATGATTTAAAATCAATCATTTTCTTACCCACCAAAAATGTGTGAGACGCAGCAAAGTGCGAGTAATTCGGCTAGTTTGCAAATAAAATCAAAGAAGCGATCCCCACTGGGTCTTCCGTACTTTCGGCCTTGTAAGCTACACTTACTAAATCACTTGGGCACTTTGATGTGGTGTAATGGTTAACAAGTTTGTCTCGCGAGATCATTTACGACTAGGTAGTGAGTTTTCATCCTCAGTCGGTTTTCTATAGCATCAGCTTTCTGCCGTATCTAAGCTACGCTTTGGAAATCGCCATAACTCGTTAAGAATTCAGAGATTTATTTGACGCTGTGTTTATATTGTAACTCAGAGACACCACTTCTCCAATGGTTTAAAAATCGATCCTGCTGAATTTCTTTGGGCAGTGGAATGTCCCATGGAAGCTAATCTGCATAAAATTGTCCCAAAATTTTGTTCTTTGTTTTAATTTTAGCACTGCCTATACCGTGGGGGTTATAAACTGGCCTTGCCTAACTTATATCCTGTGTATAAAACAGTCTAGCTTAGAATAACCCCGGGTATACTCTGGACCGGTGTTTCTCAAACTTTTTATCCCTGTCAAATCCTTGAAATAGTTTCCATGTCTCAGAGAACTGCATAAAAAATATTATCTACCATAATTAATACCTACCTCTTTTATATTTTTTATCGCAGTTCACGTGATAAAAATAACATATAGACATCGTGAATGCGTCCTATACTTGAGTGAATCACGAATTTGGCACGTACAGGTTTTGTTCATTAACCAATGAAGGCGGTTTCACACTGACGTCATATATACATCGCTAAATACCTTCCCTATGAGTATCATAATTTTAAATATCATAAGAGACTGAAACCTTTATTATAATAGTCAAGGATTTTCCAACAATATGAGGTAAGTGTATAGTAAATTACGAATATAAAATTAAGCAAAAATTATTAAGAAAGGAATTACCTTATTTTCCGCGTATAAGTCGAATTTTAAATCCCCCAAATCACCCATAAAATTGGGGGTCATCATCATACTAGAATTTGAAAAAAGAAACATTAATTTCTGAGTGATGTTTGCCGATATAGAGAACCTCGGCTTCGGTGCGATAACTAATAACGCACATGAAAAGATTCACATTATCAAATAAACTGATAATAAAAGTAATAAAACCATTTCTACCTTGTATATTACTGAAATAACTTCATATTAAATTGCCATTTCAAAGGCGTCCTGGGTATGACGATAAACTACATTCACGTCCAGGGTAAGACGATAAACTAGTCCAACAACAAGGCCTCTGATCAGGAGGCTTTGAGGAGCGTGAAACCTCCTCTTAATTGCTGGTATTCCCAGGTCCGCCCTGACCCGGGGTGGTAGCACCTGTTAGGGCCCCAGCTATGGGCAAATAGTTAACCCCTAAACTGAGGTAAAAGGCATTATAAAAGTGTAAAAATAGGTTTTAATACCAGAAATACTTTGTAAAAAAATATTACCAGAAATAAATTTTTGAAGAAAAAAATATTACCAGCAATACGTTTTTGAAAAAATAATATTACCAGCTATATATTTTTGAGGAAAAAAATATTACCAGAAATAGATTTTTGACAAAACAAAAATATTACCAGAAAAAAAAGTTGTCGGCATTAAATGACCCATTGAGGTTGATATGCCGTAAAACAAAACAAACCAAACAAAACCAAATCATTTCAAAGAATAATTCCATATCAATGAAATCAACTTGTATCCATGCAAGCTCATCTGTAAACATCGAGTTATGATTGCGTTCACAGCAATGGAACGTTGTCGTTCATTGTCGTACTGTTATTAGCGGTATTTTGTGATTGTCGATGAAGTATAAGTAAATGGCTATTAGTAGACCAGGCTGTTTGTAACTGTTTAGATATAGGAAAAGAAGAGGAAGAAGATGAATCAGTATTCACGTGATGAAACGTAAACAAATCAATGGTTTCCCTTTTAGGAGATTTGTGTAGGAAAAACATGATTCATTGGTTTTGTTATTTCGTTTATTTTGAATTTCCAATAACTTAACATAAAACGTAAAGTAACATTTCCAATAACATCATCTTTATATAATCAATAATCAGTCGTCTTATACTACAGGTATAGAATAACCTCATAAAATTTTGCTATATTTTTTGACCTCGTCTTATCTAAATGTCGCCTTATACGCGGAAATATACGGTAGTTTATTTATCACTGTTTCTCATGGAGCACCTGGCGACCTCTTGCGGAACCCTAGGGTTCAAGGGAACATCAGTTGAGAAACGCTGTTCTGGACTGTTAAACGTGAGTATCGAATCTGGGTTTTAATGATAATCTTCATAAAATCTTCGCTAAATATGCAAGAAACACATAAAAACAACTCACAGCCGGCGAAGCTTCTTCAAATAATAATTGGGATGAGATTCTATTGTAAAAGCTGACAGAGAACCCATGAAAAATTAGCGACGTCATTTTGCGACAGAGAAAAAAGTTGGCTATATGTCGTAACGTTTGAGTCCTCCCCGAATCGCCTTACAAGAAAAAGAAAGAAAAAAAGAAAAGAAAAAAGAAAAAAGAAAAGAAAGAACGTTCAATACGCCCCGCATACTTTCGGCCTGATGTCGCATCTAAACGACGCTTTTAAAAAAACAAAAACACTATCTATTATGCAACTTGCACATTACCTGTAAAAAAGAAAAGAATATTCTTCTGCTTGTACGTATGGAAGAACGTTGCGATTTTCTATTGAGGATCAGTGTGTAGTACCTGTCTGATCTTCAGCCATTCTGAAATGGAATAGGTTGCGTTTTCTCACTGGGAAACTTACAAAATATCGTTAAGTCCGAAGGTTTTGGTAAAGTGAGTGAAAGAAATAACGGTGAAAAGAAAGTTTGAAGTAAAAAAAAATATGAGAAGGTAAAAAACGAAAGAAAGCCAGATAAAAGGAATTTACACAAACGCGTACACACACACACACACACACACATATATATATATATATATATATATATATATATATATGTAGTCAAACCTAGAGAGCCAGGCAAACCTACCAAGGTTTCGCCTAAGCGGATCGTCAGGGAAAGCTGGCTCTCTAGGTTTGACTAGGTCCGCCCTACTTTTGTATTGAGCACTTTGTTAGTTAGTTGATTACTCGTATCGGGTTTTTTTCTTTGGGCTTTGGACCTGTATGTTGTACGATTATTTTCGACAGACGTTCATCTTCATAGCTCTTTCTTTTTTTAAAACCTTTTTTCCTTCGATATTGATTTGATCATTGGCAAATCAAGAAACCGAAGGTTTTCCGAAACGAGTGTAGTTACCCATATATATATATATATATATATATATATATATATAAAGTAAATAATAAACAAATTAGCAAGCCATTATGACCAAAATAAAGTAAATAATAAACAAATTAGCAAACCATTATGACCAAAATATTAGACTATAAAAATCAAACGAAGAATCGGACCAAAAAATAGCTATAACTGTTATATAAAGATAAAAAGAAAAAAATACTTAATTATACGTTAATAAAAACACCGATTAAAAAATAAACAAATAAATAAGATAAGAAATAAAAATAAAAATAAAAATAAAAAATAAAATAAAAATAAATAAAAACAGGCAAAATAATTTAACCCAAATAACTAAATAAACGACTTCCGGTGAAATAACATATTTGAAATAACATAATATTTGGCAATAAACTAAAACGCTAGGGGTTACTGAGTGTACAAGAATAGAAGAAAAAGTAAAACACTGTTAAGTAGAGAGAATAATAAAAGAACAAGAATTAAGAAGACAGCAGATAATGATTGACATTGCATTTAATTCTTTGAAGATCAATGTTGACTAGAATACAAGAAAACGGTAGAGAATTCTACAAGCGAGAATTGCGAAAGAAGCATAGAACTTACGGTTACAACTAGTCTTTTCAACTGTAAAATGATGTGACGTAGCTTCCAGTCTAATACTGTGTTTAAATTCGTAAAGTCGAAGAACCAAAAATACGATCTCATCGGAACAATTACTATGAAAATATATATAGAAAAGGCACAGGGAAGCTACGTTCAGGTTGTGGGAAAGTGACTGAAGCCGAAATACCAGGTCTGAAGCCATAACATAGCAAATCCTTCTTTCGGTTTTATTAAAATCCCTAAATATATAGCAAAAGCAGACCAGTTGCAACAGCAAAACACACCGCTTGTCATACACACACACGCACAAATACACGTACTCACGCGCGCGCGCGCACACGCACACACACACACAGATGCACACACACATATATATATATATATAATTAAAGTTTGACACTAAGATAACTGGTGTTACCTTCAGCATTTCGACTCTAGTGTTTCGTAGACTGACTCTCTAGCAATCATTCCGTCCACTTTTCAGGGGTATCAGCAACTGATATATATATATATATATATATATATATATAAAAGTGAACATAGAAGTCAACACTTAGAGGCGACAGTCTGCTTCATGCTAGATGCAATCATCGGCATCTAGCATGAAACAGACTGTCGCCTCTAAGTGTTGACTTCTATGTTCACTTTTATATTTACACACGCTCTATCTCTGATATTGAGCACTTTATCCCATAAATATAGCATACTTTAAGACTATATTTCTTCATATATATATATATATATATATATATATATATATATATATATATATATATATATATATAAAATTTCTATATATATTTTATGTATGCGCGGTGCTTATTGGAAAGTGCTCAATATCAGCAATAGAGCTAACATATTTAGTAGAATGGATTTGAGTTTGTAGCCCTGGGTTTCACGCTTATGCGATCCTCTGACAATATATACATACATACACACATACATACATATATAATCCCTGCCTTCATTTCATCTTTGGTGCGACAAGGTGTTTTGTTGGCCTCTCGCTCAACTGTGCCCACCGACATAATAATCAAGGGGTTGCAGTCTGGAGAGTTAGGTTGCCAGATCCAAGGGGTGATGTGATCGCAGAAATTATCTAACAGCCATGACTGGGTTCTCCTGTTTGTGTGGCACGGTGCAGAAACCTGTTGACAGACACAGGGCTTTCCAGCTGCCACCATCTTGACTACCTCAAGGCATTTGGTGTAGGCCTCCGTGTTGAGTCTGAGGCCCTGTGGGAAGATGAATGTTGACATAACGTCCCCATTACTAGTGCTGATACCAAACACCTTCGTAATCACCATTAGACTCATTCAACTCTTTCCGAATCATCTGCACTGTCCTTAGATTGAGACCCAAACACACTTAAATGTTCGTACTGGAGCTTCCGTCGCAAATGGCAAGCAGTACAGCATTCCATTTTCTAATTTCTGGCGGAGTTAATTGCGTCATGTCGCTCTTTTTTCACAGAAGGTGCCCAACTGACCCTACTTTACTATATCGTCGAAAAAATCAAAAACAAGCAACGTGCATGTGCGAAGTTAAAAATATAAAATGGCAACACTTTATCCATATATATATATATATATATATATATATATATATATATATATATAGATATATATAGATATATATAGATATATATAGATATAGATATATATATATATAGAGAGAGAGAGAGCAAGAGAGAGAAAAAGAGAGGGAGGGAGGAATAGAGATGAAAAGCAATAGGCGAAATATTTGAAAGACAGCGAATGGAAGACGTTTAAATTTTGAGATTTTATCTTTCTTTATGGAGAGATAGATTTAACCTATAAAGAAGAGGTCGCGTTAGAAAATATTTGTGCAATCCTTATTGCTTTTGCTGCATATGAAGATTAGACATGTTTATATAAAATTTAGATAAACGTACTTTGGAAGGGATAAGGAAGAAAATGAAAAGATACAGATAAAGGACGAGAGAGGATGAATAGTAGTGGCATAAAATAAGGTATATTCTCATTGTCATGGCCGTGAAATTTCCATGGATACTTCTGCTGCTGCTGCTAATAATAATAATAATAACAATAAAAAAAAACTAGCCAAATCCCCATCTTGTGAATATTTCTTTTAATAATAATTTTATTTATTGTAACTGGATTTTTGGCGATTGCCTTACGCGTTTTCTGTCGCTAGATGCTTTGCGTCTGAAAAAATGACGCTTTTATCGAGGTCGCTGCAATACCTCTTCTTCGGTAGGGCGCTGGGTTTATTGACCAGCGCCTAAGGCTTTCCCAAAAGAGATGTGTCGAGGGGGCTTAGGTACTTTCTATACGGCATTGCCCGTAAACCCAGTCTAAATTTCGACCTTGGGTCACTTTCGGTAACGATGTGGGCGTGCTGAAAAATAAAATCACTTCTCTGCCTTTTGACTGGGATTAAAGTGTAGTATCTGCCCTCGGGCGGATGAACTAGTTTTCATCTCTCAGTCGTGTCCCTGTCTGCAGACAGAGCGCAACTGATGACATTATTGAAAGGGTACCCCCCCGCCACCGGGTCTCGAAAAACTGGTGCTCGCGGCAGTATCAGCCTCATTGCACTAAAGATGGGTGTGGGGATCGGTAGTAATACCGATGCCAGCGGAACCGACGGTTGCGAGGACTGGGCTATTTTGGAATCTGTCCCGGGTGAACGCGCTCGGGCTTCCCACATTAAACTGACCGTGTATCATATCCAGTCAGCGTGGGAACAAGAAATTACAATCGCTTCTCGGCCTATTGACTAAGATCAAAGTATAGTATCAGTTTAATCTGATTTTTCTCTCTCCACTTCTATCTTCATTTCTTTCTTTTTCACATTTTCTCACTGAAACCAAGTAATGCATGTCACCACTTTATACGCGATCAAAACGGAATAGTTCATTATTTGTGAGGTATTGGCAGGACGTAATGGTCGTACGAACTAACGAAGGTAGGGACAAACACAATCATAATATAATAATAATAATAAGAAGAATATCACAGATAGATTATAATAGTATAACAATATCATAGATAATAATAATAATATAAATAATGACAGTATAAGAATAATATCACAGCTTATAATAATAATAATAATAATAATAATAATGATGATGTATGCTTATTGACATAGCAGTACCATCTGAGAGAAACACCTCCATGAAAATTATCGAGAAATTGTCCAACTACAAGGACCTGAAGATAAAGATTAACAGGATGTGGGGAATGAAGACTGAGTCGGTACCAATGGTAATCGGAGCACTGGGCTTCGTGAGAAAAGGAAGGGACAATTTTACTAACAGTTTCCCGGGTAACATCAACGTACAAGTTGCCCAGAAGATCGTCGTAGTAGCAACATTCCACATACTAAGAAAAGTGCTATCAATTAAATGGCAATTTTCCTATAGGGCCTAAGGACTATGGTTTGGATAAAGGACACAAAGCAGGAAACACAACATACACAAATGATAATAATAATATCAGAGATACGACGCGCTTTACCATTTACTCGGATTCGAATCATCATTATTTCCCTTGTGTTCGAAATATTTAAGAAAATTTAAGAAAATTTCACTAAGACAGCTTTTTTCCCCAAGAAGTGCTGCTAGGTGGAACAGAATCCCACGTGATTGATTCCCTGAAAATTTAAATCTTGACCTCTTCAAGTCAAGTGTCAGTTAGGATTTTCCTTATTTTTTCCATCATTTTCCTTTCTTATCAATTTCTCTTTCATTCATATCACACACCTCATTCAACATTACCGTTTTGTTGACTATAAAACTCTAGCTTGAGTAACTCACAAGCCTTGTATTGGGTGGAATTTAATATCTAAAAACAAAATAAAACGCTTTGATCAAATTGTAAGTAAAAGAATGTCTGACTCGTACCTCTTCTCAGGATAGCTAGAAAAAAATAATAAATCGAAATAAAACTTTTCATTAAACTTTGGTCGGGTTGAGAGAATGTCGAAATGGTAGATGTTGGATCAAAAGATAAAGATGAATTATTGATTGATAAAAATACAAAAATCGCTAGTCTTCCAGAATGAAAATTTTGGTCGGATTAAGAGAAAATCGAAAGATTAGATAAAAGGATTCGAACCTGTACTATCGATTAATAGAAACAGAAACTCGAGTCAACAGGAACCAAAAATTTGGATCAAATTTTAGTCGGATTAAAAGAATGCCGGATAATAAGACTTATACCGACAATTATTGGTGACAGTTGATTAAATAAGAACATAATATGTATGTAAATAGGCGCTGTTGATGAGTAAACTTCGTTGTTCAGTTTTCTTTCCCTTTGAAATGGTTAGTGTGTTATGAAGCATTAGGCGAATGTGTTAAAAATTAGTCCTTGGCATTCGGAGTGTTTCAAAGAAGAATAACATGCGGAATGATTTCTTTTATTAGGCCTTTATTTCGTTCGTTTCCTGTCCCGATTCGATTCTCGCTTAATCATTTTGCTGCCGCTGCGACCGTTGACGCCGACGTCGCTTGCCAGCCGCCGTTTCGCCGCTCATTCGTTCTCGCCAATCTGTTTGATCAAATTGTGCTCGGTCCGATCAAATCCCTCGCTTCATCTCCTCAATCACATCTCACGACTGTCAGTCGTTTACAGTTAGACACTCCGCCCCATTCTCATTTCCTCGTGTGTTGCCGACGCAGTCTCACTCCTTCGAACCTCGTCTTTTCTTTCTCTTGTTTTGTGCTCAGATGATTGCAACTTTCTTTCTTTCTTTCTTTCTTTCTTTCTTTCTTTCTTTCTTTCCACACAGTCACATATGCTCTATCCGTCTATACTTTCTTTCCACTTAGTTTTTGCTTTTTTATTTTTCTTATCTTCATTTCCTTCCTTCCTTCCTTCCTTTTCTATCTATCTATCTATCTATCTATCTATCTATCTATCTATCTATCTATCTATCTATCTATCTATCTATCTATCTATCGTTTGGTCGCTTCAGATCTATGTCTGTGATCGCATTTTCTTTCTTTCTTTCTTTCTTTCTTTCTTTCTTTCTTTCTTTCTTTCTTTCTTTCTTTCTTTCCACACAGTCACACATGCTCTATCCGTCTATACTTTCTTTCCACTTACTTTTTGCTTTTTTATTTTCCTTCCTTCCTTCCTTCCTTCCTTCCTTCCTTCCTTCCTTCCTTCCTTCCTTCCTTCCTTCCTTTTCTATCTATCTATCTATCTATCTATCTATCTATCTATCGTTTGGTCGCTTCAGATCTATGTATGTGATCGCATTTTCTTTCTTTCTTTCTTTCTTTCTTTCTACTAACACTGACCTTCACAGATCTATACTTTCTTTCCAATCAACTTTTGGGCTTTTTACTTTTGCTTATGTCTTCCTCCTCCATTCTCATTTTCTATCTATCTATCTATCTATCTATCTATCTATCTATCTATCTAAATACGTTCACATTTATCTGAGACATTTCATATCTATCTATCTATCTATCTATCTATCTATCTATCTATCTATCTATCTATCTATCTATCTATATTTCGCTTGATATCTTCAAGTCCCCGTTTATACTTGATGTCTCTTTTTTCTTTCTATTTTTCTTTTTTTCCACACATTCCGCCATACATATCCAAATTACATCGCTGTTTTATATATCAATTGTTTTATTTTGAACCATATAAAATTTGAACCATATAAAATTTGGGCCATCTAAAATTTTCGATATTATTTAGGATACAACATAATGCTTTGCTATTTTCTCTTCCAGATGTTAAGTATAATTTTCCCTTTTGCTACCATTTTCCTTAAAACATCTTCATTGCTCACATGTTCGGTCCCTTGTATCGTCAGCATCCTTCTGTAAAACCACATTCCTATTGCTTCAAATCTCCTCTTCATCTTTGAAGCACTCACTGCCATACAAGAGGACATATATCACGTAACAGTTTAGCACTCTTTTCTTTGTTTCTAGTGAAGTTTTTCTATTTCTTAATACTTTGCTTAGCTTTTAGAATGCATCCTTAGCTATCCCAATATGCATTCAGATTTCAGTGTCACACTTTCCGTCCTCTGTTAAAACATTTCCCAGAAATTTATTTTTTTTTTTTACTTGTTTGATTTTGGTATCACTGATTTGCAATGAGCACTCTGGTTCTCTTCCTTTTGCTAACAACCATGAATTCTGTCTTCATGCAGTTGATGTTTAATCCTTTCTTTTCGCTTTCCTTCATTACCTTTTGTAGGCGTTTTTGTAGCTTTCTTTCTGTGTCTGCCATCAATACTGTATCATCTGCATACCTTATGTTGTTAAGATTGTGGCCACCAATAATGAATCATGGTAGGACTTCTAATTCTCTCAGGGTGGCCAGTCTGTGTAGGATGAATAAATCCGGTGAAAAAATGCATCCTTGTCTTACACCCTTTTCTATTTTTGGATATTTGCTGAACTCATTATCTATCTAGACGTATGCAGGCAGTTTGCTGCCAGTATAGATTCTTGATTATTCCAATATCCTTCAAAAATAGATCAAGTTCGCTGAGAGGTTCCAGCAGTTATTTGTGGCGTTCTTTATCGAACGCCTTTGCGTAATCTACAGGATGGTCCGAAAGTCTTGTCATCCCCAATTATAAATAATGAGAACAGAAGAACAAGTAATACAAAGCATATGTACTGGATTCAGTATATTCACTTTCATTGACGTTGTCACAAATATGTAGTAGTGACAAGACTTTTGGACCGCCTTATATATACACACATACACACACACACACACACACACACACACACACATATATATATATATATACAAAGCATATGTACTGGATTCAGTATATTCACTTTCATTGACGTTGTCACAAATATGTAGTAGTGACAAGACTTTTGGACCGCCTTATATATACACACATACACACACACACACACACACACACATATATATATATATATATACAAAGCATATGTACTGGATTCAGTATATTCACTTTCATTGACGTTGTCACAAATATGTAGTAGTGACAAGACTTTTGGACCGCCTTATATATACACACATACACACACACACACACATATATATATATATATATATATATATATGTATGTGTGTGTGTGTGTGTGTGTGTGTGTGTGTACAGGGTGTTTCGAAATTTCGGAGAATAAGTAATACAGTAATACAAAGCACATGGACTGGATTCAGTTTATTCACTTTCATTGACGTTGTCACAATTATGTAGTAGTGACAAGACCTTTGGACCGCCTCATGTTTATATATATATATATATATATATATATATATATATGTGTGTGTGTGTGTGTGTGTGTGTGTGTGTTTAGGGGGGTTCGAAAGTTCGGAGAATAAGTAATACAGTAATACAAAGCATATGTACTGGATTCACATTATTCACTTTCATTGACGCTGTCTCACATCGAGAAGGTCTGTATGAACGCCATCGTATTCACAGCACAAAATGACGCGGCGCCATGTCCTGTGTGATATCTTACGAAGCTGTGCTTTGTTGCAACGGCTCTCCGAACGGCGTCCTTCAACTAATAAGTATTCTAGTATTATTTCTCCTCGAAAATACCACATAGAGTGTCGAAATAGAAAATTATATTATGTATGGGGTGACAGGAATTTCAGACCACCCTGTATAAAATACAGGTGTACGTCCTTCTGCATTTGTATTATTCTTTCTGATTACATTCGGAGCATAAATATGGCGTTCCTTTGTTCCTGTGTCTTTGACGAACCCGTAACACTTCTTGTCCTATCCATTACTTGATTCTGATGCGTGCTCTATTCATCCGAATTCGGGGGAAATGAAAACTCGAAGTGGGACCCATTAAGAGAAACTTTAGTAACATCGGCAATCGGGATAATCTCCAAGGAAATTAGACGAAGAAAAAAATGAATGGATGACAGACGAAATGCTCGTCATGATGAAAAAGAGACAAAAAAAACTGTGCCAAAACAGGGAACAGAATATAGGACACTACACAATAAAATAAAGAACAAACGCAGGCAGACTAAAGAAGAACGGTTTAAGGAAATACTATGTGAAGAATTAGAAAAAAAAAGTTTTTTTTTCTAATTTCATCATTAGATGGGTTTAAAATATCTGTTATCAAAATCATGTGACTTTCGCGTAACGGCCATTTTCATCTAGCGATTCTACTGTCCTTAACCTGGTAACTTCACATCTTGTCTCGCCTCCTGATAAATATAGAAGCTCAAGAGGTCTTGAGTAGAAAAATTACACGTGCGATACCTCATTGGTACCACACGGGAGGCTTTCTGAAACAGACACCGGTCGATGTAAAAACGAAGCTCTCTTTCCGTTTATTCCCGCCAAATTGGAACCCTTTTACTTTCGTTAATATGAATGGATGAATTCTAGCAACATGCATGTAAATTGTATTGCAAGAAAAGACCTTGACCCTTGCTAAAAAGACCTTGAACCCGCAAAAAGAGCAACTGTGAGCGGATTGACATTTCATCATCATCATAATCATCATAATCATCATCAGTTCCATAAGAGAACTCCAGTTGTAGTGACCACTCCTCTACAAATGTCTCGGTAGGTATTCATTCATGCGTAATGGGTCGTGGATGAGCCAGACCTGGCGGAACCCATCCCTCTCGAGGTCAAAACAACAAAATTCAAAATGTACTTTTGCTAACACCACCAAAATGAATTGGACATTGTTTTGTTTTGTTTTTTTTTTGCTTTTGTTTTATCTTTCTTCTACACAGCCTTTTTTTAGGCTAACACTTAAAATACTACCAACCACGAACTTTTGAATTCTCTCATTATTCACCATTTTGAACAAAATCCAAATACTGATTTGATAAGATTTTTATTTGCGTTTTTTTTAATAAAACAGGCACGCACCCATTCACTTACAGAATCTCCTCAATCCCCAACACCTAAAAAAAATTACACACACACACATATATATATATATATATCATGAATTATCCTGTTGTTTTTGACGTGTCAAGTTCCATCAGCTCAGTTTTTAGAACCGAACACCCAGTCTACCCACACATATGATCATATGATTTGATTATAGTGGTGACGGCCTGTGAAGTAAGAACCACACTTTTCGGAAGAAACGAAAAGATAGAAAGGGCGAACATAGTGTTCCACGAGGTCCCCATAGACTTTGCTCAGATTTTGAATTCATATTTTCACTTCACTTAGATTGGTTGTCAACCAAGGCTAAAAAGTCCTGTCTGTCCTACTATTTGATCCACAACTAAGAAGAGAGGAATAGATGCATTCATAACATTACAAATATTATTTACACATAAGTGAATGTAACGACTGAAATTCAAACTCGGCATTCCAATTTTTGATTTCATGACACAATTCATACAGCCAGCGATATATATATATATATATATATATATATATATATATATATATATATATATTGTCATCCACAGACAGACTGTTTCGCTGTTTCACAGCTCATCAGTGTGGCTAGACGTCCGGTTGCCTCTAGCTAGGATCGAAACACGACTGAATTTGTGTCAGTCCGAACTTCTCCCACTAAGCCGTCAGCATACGGTACGGGATGAGGGTGAATTTAAGCGTGTTTATTTTTAGATTCAGATAAACACACAGTGACAGAGAGTGACTCAATTCTGTCGAAGATATATATATATATATATGGGTATGATAAAAAAAATATATACATATACACACATATACATGCACGTACTTACATATTTCTTTCTCTGGTATTATAAGTACAGTGATCAATATTATTTAAGGTAACAGAGCTATTAAGTATATATTAGTGAATATGCAGAATATCCAACGCCGATGTCATCCCCAAGAACCCCGAGTCGTGCTATCGACGTCGGATATTATGTATATTCACTAATATATATATATATATATATATATATATATATATATATATATTTATGTATGTATGCATGTATGTGTGTGTGTGTGTGTGTGTGTGTGTGTGTGTGTGTGTGTGTGTGTGTGTGTGTGTGTAATAAAAATATAGTTTCATGTTATGCTATATTTATGGATAAAAGTTCTCAATATCTGTGATAGAACGTATGGAAATATAAAAGTGGACACTGAGGCCGACACCAAGTGGAGACCTCATTGCCCAGAAATACGACAAGAACAATATTGCCTCATTAAAGACACCGGAACAATAAATGCGATATTTATGATTAGAACGATATCAAAGAGTGAAATGCAAATGCAGAAGAACAGGTATTTATGTTTCATAGGCTATGAAAATGCATTAGGTAACGCACCACACAAAGAACTATTTGAACTGCTAGGGAAACTCGATTTAATTAGCAAAGATATTAGAGTAATCCAGAACATTTACTGGGAACAAACCGCCTGAAAACGGATGGAAAATGAATTGACGAAGTATAGAACAATATAAAGGGGGGTAAAATAAAGATGTGTCATATTACGGGATTTATTTAAAATATTATACGAGACTGTCATAAGAAAACTAAAAGTCCTACAAGGATTTATTATTAGCGGACACAATTTTAAGAGCATAGGATTCGTATAGAGGACTGTGTAGATTACAGACAAAAAAGGTCTTCCAAAAATTAGCCAAAGCATTAAGAAACACGAAAATGTCCTGAGAAACAAAGAAAAAAGTGCTAACAGCTATGCACTATCAATCATCCTATATGGTAGTGAATCCTAGACAATTTCCTCAGCGATGAGGAGATTGATTTGTTTTTTTACGACTTATCAGCCTTTTGCAGGTTATTTAAAGCTAGAAAATATTTTAGATTGTAAGAATATTTTGGATATAATAATGATTTACTGACACAAGTCTTACTAATTAACCCATAGCTGGGGAGATAAGAAGTAGATTCATACATTTTCCTAGGGTAAAAGTGAATATAACGAACCCGACTGAAACTGGAACTCGGCTCCCCGATTTCCCATTCCGAGCTGTTATCTGTTAAACCACCCGCACATCCATGCTTACAGCACATGATATTTCCAAGCGATCACTCATCTACATACTCACCAGGCCCGACGTCGCTTAACTTCGGTGTTTCAATGTGATATAGCCGTAGGATGATGATAAGACGAGAGGCAACAGGGATGTGACTGCAGACGAATGCTGGACGGAACATAGGTTGAAACAATGAAGGGAAAACAGAGAGTACCGTATCTCTCAGGAGCTTGTGTGGAAGAACAGGACAGGGAAGGGATATTAAGGATACAAGCATTGCTAAGAGCTACAAGGGATAGGAAGTTGTGGAGCGTCATGATTGCCCACGTCCTGAGGGGACGTGGCACATAAAAGAAGATATGATGTAAGCACGACTTAACAATGTTTAGCACTCGTTCATCCCTTGATAACAATTAGTTCTGGTGTTGCTGCTTTTAAATTAATAACCCAGTACATTCGTATTGCGAAAATATCTTTTTTTTTTTCATGTTCTAAGTAATTTAATTAATCCGTAATTCGATAACTGACTTGTTCCTTTGCACAATAGATATAACAGCAGACGTTAAAATGATCACATTTCGTTTGTACTGTAAGGGCATGAGTAAGGACAGAGAGGGGAGGGAATGAATAATTCCAGACATCCTGGAATGTTTCTGAGTGCGTATGAAATAAAACCCGCTTTCCATTGGGATAACATGTCCATTAAAAACATTTCTTGGTTACAAAAATAAGAAGAAGTATTGAACAAAGTAAAAAAAAAAAAAAAATAGTTTTTACTATTTTTTATAATAATATATTCAGATGTTCAGGAGAAAAATGACTGTGGTTTCCCGTCATCTTTTTTTTTTGACTCCCTTCTCATTTTCTACCCAAAGTCAAATATCTCTCCCTGCGATCCCAGATTGCCTCAATTTCTCTCTCATTTTGAAGTGCCATGCGTATAGAAAATGAATTAAAAACAAGGACACACAAAATATGCCTTCCCGTCAGATTTATTCAATGGAGGTGATGTAGCTTATATAGCGTTGAAACGCCGGTCTCCGTACGATCACCGAAGTTAAGCAACGTCGAGCCTGGTCATTACCTAGTTTCCGCTTGGGAATACCAGGTCCTGTAGATGTGTGGTTGGTGTAATGGATAATGATTCGGAAGTGTTAATCGGTACAGCCGAGTTCCAGTTCGCACTGGGTTCGTTATATTCACCAACGTGCAAATAAACTTGGAGAAAGGTATGAATCCACCTCTTTCCCACACATTTATCGGTTAATTAGTAAGACTTTATCACTAAATCATTATAAATCTAAAAAAAAAAAGAAGATTCTTACAATCTGAAAATATTTTCTGGTTTTAAATAACCTGAAAAGGGTTGATAAGCCATAAAAATGGATCAATCACTCAATCCGATTCTATTAAAAATGTTTTCTTTTTTTTTTTTTTCATTTTAACTTGCAAGTCATTTTCGTTTTTCTATTTGCCATCAATAATAATTTATTAAATTTTTCTTTTATATGAATTTTTTTTTATTTTTGTTTTGCGCAAATCTTTGTCGAATTTAGAAAAGAACTTGCCGCTCTTCAAAATATCCATGTATTATATTTTTATCCGCGGTAAGCATCGAATACGTTTGTACAGCCAAGAGAGCCGGTGAATTACGGTGAGCAGCCTGAACTCCTTTGAAAACGAACCAATCATTGGAGGCGATGTAATAAAGTCGTTTTCCATTGGGATAATTTTTACTTGGTTAAAACACTTACAAAAAAAAAAAAGTATCGAATAAACGAGAAAAATAATTTCCCCTCATTTTTAAAATGCTACATTCAGAAGTAAAATGACAGCGCCCCACCCCACTTCTCTATTTTACCGCCTTTTTTTTACACCTTCTAATTTTGTGTCCAAAGCACGTACTTATTTTTCAATTCAGCCCTGGTCTCAAGTCAAATATATTCCCCTGCGATCCCAGGCTTTTGCCGTACAGATAGAAAATGAACTGAGCAGGAAACAAACAAACAAGTGCCTAAGACAAAGATGTGTCCTCTCACTGGATTTATTCAACCTTTACATCGAGGCAATCTTAAGAGAACTGCAAGTCCCGTCAGGCTTTATTATTGGTGGGTATAATCTTAACAACTTAAGTTACACAATGATAATGTATTGATGACAGACAGACAAAAATCTGCAGGAATTCCTTGATAAGATAGTAAAGGAAAGCTAGAAGAAAGGACTAAACCTGAATTGGAAGAAGACAGAATGTTAGGTCATTAGCAAGAAGGGTAATTCAAGATAAGAAATATGAACTGGAGATGTAAAAATCAAACAAGTATAGAATTTTAAATATCTGGAATTGTTTTAATGGATGACAAAAATGTGTCAATGGAATACGAAGGTGTCTTCCGGAAATTAAGCAATGTATTAAGAAACGCGAAAATTTTGTTAGTAAGAAATAGTGCTGAACTACTACGAAATCTTAGTCTCCCTATATGGCAGTAAATGCTGAAGAGCCCTGTCGATTGGGGCTTCAGAATACTCCGACTGCACCTCTGCAGAGGGGTAAATTCCCCCCTCACAATGGGGCGTCCTGTGTATGACGATAATCTACATCCAGCAGCAAGGACTCTCATCCAGAGATTTTGAGGAGCGTGGAACCACCTCTTAAATTCTGTTGTTCCCAGGTACAACCTGGGTAGCACCTATTATGGTCCCAGCTATGGGCAAATAGCTAACACCAAAACTGGTATCAAGACAATATGAAAGTTTAAAAATAGGTTTTTATAGTAAAAATACGAGAAAAATATTACCGACAATACATTTGGCTCTCGACAAAATACCTCTTTACAAAAATACGACAATGGAAACTGATCTACAAGCTGATTTCTTACAAAGAATATTCTATTCACACGGACCTATCCTAAAAATCTTGACGGATTTAAATAACACATTGAGTTTGATATGCCGTAAAACAAAACAAAACAAAACAAACGGAATGTGGAAGAATTTACTCACAGATGAAGAAGAGACTTGTGGCAGCAAAGGTGTCGTTCTACAGAAGGATGTCGGACTGAACATGCGAACAACGAAGGAGTTTTAAGTATAATAAGAACAAAAAAAGGACACTATACAAGGCCCAGGAACCACTCGAGGTAGAGGATTATAGAGTAAGAGGCACAGTTATGGTGGAACTAAAGAATGTAGTTCGCTTGAACACGTTGCATGGAAATAGCGATAGAAATAATGATAGGCTTGTGACGTTTCGTCTGTACGAATGGGATTGTAGGGTGGAATCCATCACCCACAAGGACGCCGTAAACTCACTTCAGACCTCGTGGAACTCGTACATACGATCCATCGCTAAAGATGAAGCAAAAACTATCGGTTCCCTGTAGCATTCGAGCAAGTATCTTATTCTAACATTAAAGAGCCACATCAGGCCTAAAAATGGAGTACTGCTGTCATATTTGGGCATGATCTGCCCAGTCCACACTTTCCAGTCTCGGCAGAGTCCAAAAGCGTCTCTGCGTAATTGTGGGTGACAAATTATTTTCCACCCAACAGCTCGTCTCTCACACACGGGATGTGGCAAGCCTCTCGCTGCTCTATCACTACTTCCTTTGAAAGTGCTCGGACGAATTGCATTCCTTGATTCCGCCACTTCTAATCTTCATGGCGAGGACCCGCCAGGCAACTCACCTTGTAGCAAACCACCCTCATTACCTCTGTATTCCATTGGTGAGAAGTAAGCTCTAATCTTCTTCCCGTGAACCACTGTGGAACCGACTTCCAAGAGGATGTTTCCCGGACCACTAAAATCTTAAGCTGTTAAAATCTAGGGTTACCGTTATCTTCCTCACCTATTCGCATAAAATGTGCCACTTAGTCTGTAAACCTCTACCTCGAGCGGCTCCCGGGCCTTGTATAGGGTGAACCTCACTGTAATTGATTGTTTAGAAATCGGCGGTGAGATTCTTTCAATATTTCATCAGTAATACAAATAATCTAATAATAGTTTCATAAAATGCATGCCCCCCATCTCTCATGACCTCGAGCTATCCTTGTGGATGGCACCTATACTTTAAATCCATTATACAAATTTGGAAAGAATAAATACTAAGCACTTCAAATAACTCGGCGTATGGGTCAGTTATTATAAGGGATAAGGTAATTGAATATAGGACGAGCACCGTATGTGGTAGTTTCGCCCAACACCGTCATATGCTACAGAACCAAAAGATTAAACTAAGAACTCAAGGCGTATTCTTAAATAGCCTCGTCAGATCGTTACTCTACACGGGATGCCATGCATGGTATACAACTCATTCAACTCGGAAATATCTAAAGTGTCAGCTGTATACAACCGTTTTCTCAGATCAATAATAAAAAAAATATGAATTCTGGGCGAATGAATCCCGTAGGTCTTTGAAAGACAATTCTCCATTGGATTTCGTGGAACGGCGGTACAGTATCACAAGCAAAGAACTTTAACAAAAACAGGGAGCTCATCACTTAAAGACTTTCAACAGCAGCAGCAGCAACTCAAATGGACAGTACATGTAACCGGAAGAGGAAATAATGATCCAATCAAAATTTACATACCACTTTTAAAAAAAAAAAGATTAGGAAAGACGCCCCCCACCAATATTGAAATGTGTAATAACAGTGGATTATAGAAATCTATTTTGGTGGCCTTATAAATCATGTCTGACAACAAGGCAACATCATCTGCGTAATCTATGTCTGTTATTGTTTTTGCTGGGTGACGTGAACTTCTTGGTTTTTCAAGGGTGAACTTCCAGATCTGTGTTTAGATCAGCAGATGTTCGCAAGGGGTAATCTAGGCACAGAATGAAGAGGAAACAAGGAAGCGTATCTCCCTGCAAGACTCCCGCGACAACGTTGAAAAACTCCGTATCTACATCAGGAGATCGGACCATTGAGCGAGGGTTTTTTTTAATACAGCAACATGATAATGTCTCTTGCTAACATGATCTCTTCGAGTTTGACACGGTGGATGGAGTGGAAGGCTTTGGAGAAATCGACAAATACAAGCACAGACTTGAGATTCTTGGCTTTTACACCCTCAGTTATATGGCGGATGGTTAGAATTTGGTCAATTGTTGATCTGTTTTGTCTGAAACCATTCTGGTTTTTGCGGAGGATTTTGTCCAGCCCAGGGCGGATGCGATTCAATAAGAGCAGGTTGTAGATTTTGGAGGCTATTGTGGTGAGTTTTATCCCTCAATGATTTTTTTAAGAGAAAGGCTTTTATGAATTTCACACAACAGTAGAGCTAATTTTCGATCACTGAATGCAGAATGTTTCCTTATAAGGAAACAGTCACACTCGCTAATATCATTACTCATCCCATAATTAAATGGAAGTAACGGATTTTATTTTATTTTATTTTAGGTAGGTTGAGTAAGGGATAACGGCTGGGATTGAGAAATCGGAGATCCAAGTTTGAATTCCAGTCGGGTTCATTACGCTCACTTCTAGGTTACTCTACTCGGTTTTGGTTTTGGTTTGGTTTGGTTTGGTTTGGTTTGGTTTAACAGCATATTAATTCTTTATGTATCAATTAATGCTGAAATTTAATTTTCTTGGAAACTTTCGTAATTTTTCTCAAAATTCTATTGCAGATTATTTTTCTCTCTCTTTTCCAATAATGTATTGTCGGTAATGTTTTTAATATGAAAAAGTATTGCTGGTATTCTTACTACTAAAATGCATTTTTATACTTTTATAATGTTTTGACTCCAGTTTGGGGTTCACTATTTACCCGTAGCTGGGACCCTAACAGGTTCTACGCCCCGGGTCAGAGTGGGCCTGGGAACAACAGTAATTGAGAAGTGGTTCCATGTTTCTCAAAACCTCCCGATCAGAACCTGCCGGATGTGGATTATCGTCATACACCGTTTGGTGGCGCTGTTTAAGTCTATAAAAAGACAAACATTTCCTTCCTCTTTTTTCTTTCTTTTGCTTCCATATATAACAGTAGCCAGATAAGGCGTCCCCGCTAGGACACGTTCGTTTCCCTAGTCGGCGACTCGCTTGTATCATACACACAAACAAGGATATTATTAATAACTAAGTGTTTAATGTATTTTCCTTTCTTTTTAGCTGTGTACACTTTAATATTATATCTTTTTGTTAATACATACATTTTTTGTTTAAAAAATTCAAATTTTTTTATTTTTTTTATTTTTGTCCGGACTCACATGAGTCCGTAAATATTGTTGGCGGGACAAATTTTCCAGGAGTCATTAAATATTTGCTAAAAAACATCCAGAACTCACAACAAAAATGGTGATTTCTGCAAGACATTTATCTCTTCTCCGCTCAGGGATGGGTAAATATCTGGAAACACCGGATCTTATAGCCTTGGGTGGCAACCGGCTCAGGGCAACTGATCGGTTAAAGAGCCTCACCAAACCACAATGGGCCAATCGTGGTGAGTACGTCTACAACCCTGAAGATATGGTCAATCAGGGAGACGTTCCCGCAACAGGAGGGAGGGAGGGAGGGTGGGAGAAAGCCCTGGATTTGAATTTAGGTTTTATTGATTTATTTATTTTTCGCTGCCTGGGATAATGAGGTCATTCATACGAGGCAGAGAAAGAGAGGTGGAGAGAAAAGAGTGAGAGAGATTTGATCAAGTGCTCTCACCCATGCCAGCGTTGAGATGCTTTTTTGCTACGATATCTAGCAAATGGATGAAGAACAGGGAGACATTGATTCATGACTTTTACATGGCAAACAAACACAAACGGAAAGAACTTGAACCCCGTTTACCGGTTCCTTTATCCGTAGGATGCGCCAACTCGCATATCGTACGATATTGAAAGATTGGTGTTTATATTATCCAATCAAAAATAAAAGGGCTCAGCATTTCGTTCTTTCTTTCTTTCTTTCTTTCTTTCGTTCATTCTTTCTTACTTTCTTTTTCGTTCTTTTTATTTATTTATTTCGTTCTTTCTGTCTTTCTTTATCTCTTTCATTATTTCTTTCTTTTTCGTTCTTTATTTATTTCGTTCTTTCTGTTTTTCTTCCACTATTTCATTCTTTCTTTCGTCTTTTTTCTGCTTTCTTTCTGTTTTCCGTCTTTCTCGCTTTCTTTCGTCTTTTTTCTGTCTTTCTTTCTTTCTCTCTTTCATTATTCATTCTATCTTTTTCGTTCTTTCTTTCTTTCTCTTTCATTCTTTCTTTCTTCTGTCATTTTCTTTCTTTCGTTTTTTCTGCTTTATTTCTTTCTTTCGTTCTTTCTTTAGTTTTTCTTTTTTAGTTATTTCATTCTGTCTTTCTTTTTCATTTTTTTCATTTTCTCATTCTTTCTTTCTGTCTTTCCATCCTTTATTTTATTCCTTCTTTCGTTCTTTTATCAATCTTTCGTTTTTCTGTCTTTTTCTTTCTTTCTTTCTTTTGCTCTTTCTTTCTTTTGCTCTTTCTTAGTGTAATCTTCTTTCTTTCTTTCTTTTTTTCCACTTTCTTCGACGCCAATCACTTTTGAATGGTAGAATCAGTTTTGACGCCTCTCGGCGACTTTCGCCCGTCAAAACTTTTTCGTCCGTGAAGCGTCCCTTGACAATCGAGCTTTTACATCTGACACGCCGCCATCTCTTCACTAATCACGCTTTCGCCCTCAAAATTGATAACCCATTTGATAATTTTGCAGTCAAGTCGGTGGGGCCGTTTGCTTGATCACACTCCATTACGTTTCGACTGGAGGAAATGGCGCCCGTGCAAAGTGATTGATGAATGCGTCTTATCGAAGTAGTTATCTCCCCCTTGCTTTCTAATTGAACAAGCACCTTGCACTTTTGACAAGCTCACGGGGATGAGCGTATTTCGCTTACATTAGATCGTTAAGGACACCCTCACACTTGCCCTCTTTTGGTGTACGTTAAAACTCAAACGTTATCATATGATGCAAAAGTATATTTGATGAGAATCTGTTTTCGAAGGCAATGAATAAAGATTAGTGCTTAAGTGTTACCCGATAATATCAAAAGTTTAATTTTTGGGCGTCAAAAGTTCTACCAATTGACGAGAATAGGTCTACACTGTTTCATTCTCTTTCTTTTAAGTGCAGTGTCCCTCTAGTACGTGGATCTCCACAGCTTCCTATCTTTTGTAGCTCTTAGTAATGTTCTTTTATTATCCTACCCACTGCCTGTTCTGTTCTCTACAGGAACGTCAGGTAGTGTATTTTCCGCTTTCCTCTTGGACTCAGTATGTTCAGTGAATATCAGATTTTCCAAGCCTTATTTTCTGATTATGCGCCCCATAAATTCCAATTATCTCTTTCTTATCGTAAGTATAAGTGTACTTTTAATTCCTTAAGAGCATCTTTCTGTAGAACCACATCATTGTTGCCTCAAGTTTCCTGTTCATCTGTGAGGAAATTGTTCATAATTCACTGCCATTTAGAATGATTGATAGTACACAGCAGTTCAGTACACTTTCTTCGTTTCTAAGAAGATTTTCGTGTTTCATAATACTTAAGTTCGTTTCTGAAAGGCATTATTTGCCTGATTCTGACGTCCCCAATTCGTAGTTCGCCTCTTGTTCTGCCTCTTTGGCTAACGAACATCCGTTCTGTCTTCTTACAATTAACAATTAGTCCTTTATTCCCGCTTTCCTTTACTGCATTGTCTAAGAAGTCCTGCAGTTTTCTTTCTGTGTTTGCCATCCACACAGTGTCTTCTGCGTATCGTGTCTATATCTATAATTTTCAAATTGTGTGTGTATGTATATGTGTGTTTATGTTGTTTATGTGTTTCCACAGTTTTCATCTGATTTCGATGAATTTTTTTTTGTTTGATAGATAATTCTTCAGTGCTGATTTTGAGTCCAAATTGGCTGGAAAAATTACAACCTTGAAGATGAAAAATCGAAAAAATCAAAGGCAAAATTTAATGTCTGTAAAAAACAGCGTACAATCAATTTCGGGAGTTGAAATCTCACACAACAGATTATTAGAATTATAAAAATATATATATATATATTATGAATAAAAATTATCGTATATTATTATTATGACAGTCCATGGAAGAGGTTCCTTCCTTGCAAGATTGAGAACACAAAAACTGCTCTTTTCAGGTCCCCCCATTCAAATTGTTACCCCCCAATTTGGGGATGTGCCTCAGTTGCATCCAATTGTTGTTACTAATATTGATTTTCGGGTGGGCTGATTTTAAATTTAAACTGCTCCAATTGAACGGCAAAAATTCCCAGTAATGAAACACCCGGTCGAAGGCGGGTTATACTGCTAGTATTGTTATAGTGTTCATCGATAAAAAAAATATTGACAGGATTTTTAGCGTCCTTTAAAAAAAACCTTGCTGTAAATGTTGAATAAATCCGGTGTGAAGGTACATCCTTGTTTTACGACTCCTTTTTGTGTATATACTCAATTAATATCCGTGTGCAAGCGGTTTGCTCTCAGTATAACATCTGGATTACTTTAGTTTTCTTTCCAGGTAGATCTTGTTTTCCTAATATATCTAGTTGTATCACGTAGTAAGTTATACATGTGTCTTCCGGAGAATTACCTTTTAATACAGCTACAAAAACATTACTGCTTGAAGATTTTGGTTTGGTTTATTTTGTTTTACGGGATATCGACCTCAATGGGTTATTTAATGCCGACATTTTTAAGATAGATTCGTATGAATAGAATATGTATTCTTTGGTTTAGATTGGTCTGGTTTACTTTGTTTTACGGCATATCAACCTCAGTTTTTGCCGACAACATTTTTTATTGCTGGTAATATTTTGTTTAGTCAAAAATCTGTTTCTGGTAATATTTTTCCTTCAAAATTGTATTGCTGGTAATAATTTTTTCAAAAAAGTATTGCTGGTAATAGTTAACTATTTGCCCAAAGCTGGGACCTTAGCAGGTGCTACCGCCCTGGGTTAGGGTGGACCTGGGAACACCAGCAATTAAGAGGTGGTTCTACGCCCTTCAAAACCTCCTGATCAGAGGCCTTGCTGCTGGATGTAGTTTATCGTCTTTTCCAGGACACGGATGTAGTTTAACGTCTTACCCAGGACGCAGTACTGCTTGAAGAAAGCTCCCTTCAGTACTGAAAGGCAATGTCAGGTCATTAGTACAATAGAGTTTTCAACTGTCCCATTTAAGAAATTTTAGATATATAATTTAGTTATTGATTACCTTGTTTTACATTGTCTTCAGCGTTCTTTCGTACGATTAAAATCATGTTCTCGTTCGATCAGCGATGTTAAGTAGCATAGAGTTCGGTCAGTTTTTCGATGGGTGACAGCTTGGTAACACCGGACACTGTAAGTAACCTCTTACAATCCGAAATATGCTTGAACTTTAAATAGCCCACAAAGGGTTGATATACCGTAAAAAGCAACATATAAATTCTTGTTTTCATAACACACATACAAATAAAAAAGAAGGAAAAAAAAAACGAATTAAAAAACCAGTATTAAAAATAAAATGTTTGTAGTTGTTTATCATATGTGACCATAAAGGCAATATTAGGAAATTATATTCACGGAAATTTCAAGATATTTACAGAACTAACGTCAAAACTATATTTTTGCTAATCATTGTATTAAAACAGTTTAAAAGGTCTGTCTCAAAATCTGTAAAAACAACAAAAAACATAAAAAAATCACTTCATTAATACTACAGGATGCCCCCAAACGACATGATGTGGCTTCCCATCTGTCTATTCTACAAATATTTTCATATATCTAACGAGGTTTTTTTCTGATGTCATGACTACATGAATTTAAGCGTGCCACTAGATTCGCATCTAGATTCCACCCGTTTACTGTTGAAATAGCTAAATGCAATCGCCATTTCTACTCCAAAAGTCCCCTTTCTAGCACTTCCCGCCTGTGGAACACCCTCCTGTTTACTTACTTTCCTGGTAACTACAATCTTCAAAAATGTAAATGCAATATCAATCTCCATTTTGTATCTTCTTGAACCGCGTTCATTTTTCTCCTTTTCTCAGTCCCCACTATACCTAGTCTTTTCTCTCATTTTCACTCCCTGTGTTACTAGTGGCATTCGCGCCTTGCTTGGAGTGAAATGATTTTTTTTAAAAAATCGTAATTGCAGAAACAGACTAAATAAAAGGTAGACAAGTACAGAAAAAAATCTAAGTCATACAAAAATAAGGCAGGCGTGGGGATGCTCAATAAGATGAAGGCTGAGGCACAAGTTAAAATGATTGAGATTGGAAATAATGTCACCTCAGGAATTGAAACTGAAGAATCGATCTTTAACTTACACAGTTTTATTAATTTGAACCCTGTGAGTGATGAAGATGAATCAAATGAAAGTAAAGCAGATTTCCTTGAAAACAACAGAGGTGAAATCACTGAAGCGGAAAATCATCCGTATACACAGTCTTTCCTCTCACTTTCACTCCCTGTAATCTCCTGCGTACTTGTGGCATTCCCAACTTGCTTGGGGTGATATGATAAACACACACACACACACACACACACACACACACACACACACACACACACACACACACACACACAAATGAAACTGTAATTCATACAAATAGCATGGCTAAAACCAGTAACTCCTTGTAGGTCTTTGACAATAGTATTCAAAAATTGGCGTGCCACTTGCTGAGTATTAAGAAAAAGATTTTATGGTGCGTCAAAAAACAAAACAAAAAAAACAACAATGCTATTGGAGCGTCAAAAAGTTTTTTTTTCTTCTATTATGTGAGTACGCGGTAACCAGTAACACCAAACTAATCCGAAAATCGGAGAAACTCCGACATTGTACCCCTCCGCGATACTCGAAATAGCTCCGCGAACGAAATGCTTACGTATTTATCAGGATTTGGAGTGCTGATTTTCGAACCAACCTGGGATGTTTTCTTTTTTCTTTTAAGGTTTGGTATAACACGATTTTTCTATCTATTCAATTTTTGCAGCAGTTGGTCTTCTGCAGTCCGAAAATAAAACTGATTTAATATCGAACACACATTTTCTTTATTTAACTTCTTTTTTTTTCCACATCAGAATTGCTGGCAGCGAATCCTTTCCAACAACGGCAGACTAATGGTTGTTCTTCGTAAAAATAATCCCACCGATCACGTGAGTAATTATTCATATCATATACGTGATACGGAATTTGAAACGAGTTTTTTTATTTATTTTTTTTATTTTTTATTTTTTTGTAAACATCTTAGTATTAACAACACGAGAGCTTTTTTTGGTAGCTTATGATTCAGATACACGTCATTTGTCTTGTTTTCTCCTGTGTCCATGACGCATGTATGCCAAGTGCTTCTCGGCTTTCCCAATATTTCTTGGTTAAATATAACTGATCGATAGATGAAGGAAAGGTCTCCTGTACTGAATATTACCAACCAGTTGTAGAGTCTGAAAATGATTAGCTTTCAAAACAGGAAGAAATTGTAAGAAACAAACAGCAATACATACATACATACATACATACATACATATATATATATATATATATATGTATATATATATATATATATATATATATATATATATATATATATATATATATATATATATATATATATGGATACAAACCAAATAATTAGATATTAGCAACTGTATATTAGTGCGTTGACGTGCATACACAGAAAAAATTTACTTAATTTAATATAAGGCGTAAACAAAAGAGTGCTCAATGTGGTTAGGCAGAGCTAAGAAGTATATATTAATAAATATGCATATACCTACATTCGTAGTGCATGGGTATATATATATATATATATATATATATATATATATATATATATATATATATATATATATATATATATATGTGTGTATGTGTGTGTTTCCTGGTCTAATTCAACCCTGACCATTAACTTCTTTATTTTTATTATTATCATCATTATAATAATAATGATAATTATTATTATTATTATTATTAGTAGTAGTAGTAGTATATATGAGCTATTAGTTAAATTTGTGCAGTATTCATAATTTTATTACATTTTAAACAACTATATATATATATATATATATATGTTAAAAATATTGAAACCAACGATTAATAAAATTAATTATGAATACTGCACAAATATTTTAAAATGTTTACAGTAGAGAATTTAAGATATCTATGTTTCAAGTAATAGTTTTAAATAGTTTTTCTTTAAAAAAAGATTTAGACATTCCAATAACTTAGTTACCTCCCTTGATGTTTGCACGTGTGTCTACATGATAAAATATTAAAATTCTACAGTACGTAACTGTAGCGTTTTTCGATTAAAACTTAAAATTTGATTTTCAGATGAACGCAAAATTTTGTTTTAGAAAAATGATGAACACAACAATTTTTTGTCTTAGGAAAAACAAGACCCTGATGATGACCTCGTGCTAATGTCGAAAGTACTTTTATTTTTAACTAAATGTATGACTTTTTACGTATGCGTCTAGAGTTATAGGAATACTTTATTTTCCAAACATGGTTAACCCATTGCGGCCGTGTTCATCGTTGAGGTTATTGAGTATTATCTTTTTTTTTATTATTAGTTCACTATCAAATAGAAACACGGCCAGATGACTGCGTAAACAATTTTGAACTCTATCTACACTGTATTACTTTTTAAAAATTTTATCATGACTGGAAAAATGTTAGAACTCATTCATAGCTAGAAAAATGTCAGAATTTCATCATGACTAGAAAAATGTCAGAACTCTATCATGACTGGAAAATGTTAGAACTCATTCATAGCTAGAAAAATCTCAGAATTTTATCATGACTAGAAAAATGTCAGAACCCTATCATGACTGGAAAATGTTAGAACTCATTCATAGCTAGAAAAATGTCAGAATTTCATCATGACTAGAAAAATGTCAGAACCTTATCATGACTGGAAAATGTTAGAATTCAATTATGACTAGAAAAATGTTAGAACTCTATCGAGACTGGAAATACATTTTTGAATTCTTTCAAGGCTGGATAAATTCTTTTGAACTCTGTCAAAACTGGGAAAGGATTAAGACTAGAAATATTTTTTCTAAAAAAAAAAAGTTGACCTGTGATCTTGATGTATGATAACGTCTGTCCTCATGTTGCAAATCCGATGCAGTAAGAAATCATGAAGCTGGAACGGGAAATTCTTCCATATTCTCCAGGCATGTATCTTTCAAACTATCGCATTTTTCCGCTTCATTCCCAAATCGTTGCCTGTGTTTGATTGGTGGATTTTTCGTCTCGTCAATGGCTGTTGGGTTATTTAAATCTGTTTTTTTTTCTTTACTATAGTTTAGTATATCAGTAAATATTTGTCATGTTTGTACTTTATTCTGTAGAACATGCCAGACTAGACTTTGCATTTAGTTTGAATCAGAGAAGGTACAGGGTTGACCTGAGAGGTGATCACTTGCTCCCGAGTGCAGATTCACGTGATTGCTTCCAGCAGCTCCTGTTATGCGACCGACATGTGGGAGTGAAAAGCGTTTTAAGCTAAACATATAAATAGCTAACCGAGAAGCAGCAGTGTCGGTCACGCAACAGATGAGAACGTAAGGCCCACGTTTGGATGAGGGACGGGAGGCGCACGCACACGCTGGATGATAGTAATTGATGAAGTACGAGATTGATTTTAATCATTTCACCCCATGCAAGGTAGTAGAGCCACTAAGGCACAAGGGGCTTAATGAGTGCGAAAGAAGAAGGAAAAAAGAGCACTATTTACATTATTCGGACTATTGTCCTCATCTTTGTCGCCATATTTATTACAACATTTCGGCCGTTGTACGCTCTGGCCTTCTTCAGGATCTGTCTATATTTCTGAGATGGGGTATTATGTACACTTTTTACATTATTCGGACTATTGTCCTCATCTTTGTCGCCATATTTATTACAACGTTTCGGCCTTCTTCAGGTTCAGTTCGACATTCCAACCACCTGAAGAAGGTCGGAGTGTACAACGGCCGAAACGTTGTAATAAATATGGCGACAAAGATGAGGACAATATTCCGAATAATGTAAAAAGTGTACATAATACCCCATCTCAGAAATATAGACAGATACTGAAGAAGGCCAGAGCGTACAACGACCGAAATGTTGTAATAAATATGGCGACAAAGATGAGGACAATATTCCGAATAATGTAAAAAGTGTACATAATACCTCATCTCAGAAATATAGACAGATACTGAAGAAGGCCGGAGCGTACAACGGCCGAAACGTTGTAATAAATATGGCGACAAAGATGAGGACAATAGTCCGAATAATGTAAATAGTGTACATAATACCTCATCTCAGAAATATAGACAGAAATGAAGAAAGAAGAGATATATTACTGAGGAGCGAGAACAAAAGAAGTGTACCGAAGCGGACAGTTGATAACGATTAATGTTTCATTTAAATTTTTGCAGATCAAAGTTGGCGGGAAAGCATGGAGCCAGAAGAGAATTCCACAAGCGAGAAGTGCGAGAAAAGGTGCTGTTAGCATAGAACCTACAGTTACATCTAACCAGTTCAACTGTGAATTGATGAGATCTTGCCGCCAATCTTGTACTGCGTTTAAATTCATAAACTCGTGGTTCACGCGAACAATTACCATGAATGTAGTTATAGAAAAGGCACAGGGAAGTTATATTAAGGCGATGAGAAAACGACTGAAACCGAGATGCCAGGTCGGGACCAATATTATTGTTGATTCTTCTTCGGATTTCATCAAGAATCTCTACATATATAAAACCGGCAACAGGATACAGTGATCCAAATTTCTTAGCAGCAGACCTATTGGATTCAACATAATCTTTCCACTTCATGTGAGCCGAGAATGTAAATCCGAAAAGGCTCAACGATTCACTTTCTTGGAGGTTAGTATGAGTCATGATGATGGAAGGCAGGAAGGGGTCCTTCAAGCGATTGATAGAGAGAAGTTTCATTTTGGAGGTGTTAAAATTAACAAGCCATTCCTTGTCCTAGTTAACAACAAGTTGTAGGTCATCCTTGAGATCAGCTGCTAATTTGACCTTATCGAAATGCCCAGACTTTCTATCGAGACAGGAGTAAATGGTTGTGTCATCAGCATAGATGTATCAAGTTTAGAACTGATGTCATCATGAAGTCCATTGATGAAATTAAAGAACACAGTCAGTCAAAGGATAGAGCTCGGCGTGACACCTGCATTAGAACAAAAGGTTCCAGAAGAGTGGCTGTTTAGGACAATTCTCATTTTGCGATTTGATGAGAAAGAATGAATCATTTCAAAAACTGGTCAGTAAATACCATCGCTTTTCAGCTTATGAAGAAGACCGATATGCCAAACCCTGTCAAACGCTTTCGAAATGTCCAAAGCAACAGCAAGAGCTTCACCATTCTTATCTAAAGCTTGAGAGACCCTTTCAGCAATAATAGTTAGAACATCATCAGTTGACCTCGAGAAGCGAAATCCATATTGTTTATCTGAAAATGACCTGCGATGTGAGATGCTTAACCAATTCAGAGTTGATTAGGGCGTCCAAAAAGTGGTAGAAAACTAATAGGCCGATAGTTAAAAGGGTCGGCCGATTCGCCTGAGTTCTTAAAGACTGGAACAACAGAGAAAGGCTTTCCAACAAGCAGCCGTCCTGGGTAAGACGATAAACTACATCTGCATCCTGAGTAAGACAGTAAACTACATCCACCAGCAAGGCCTCTGGAGGTTTTGAGGAGTGTGGAAATTGCTGGTGTTCTTAGGTACATCCTGACCCTGGATGATAGAACCTGTTAGGGTTCCAGCTGTGAGCAAATAGTTGACACCAAAACTGGGGTCGAGACACTATGAAAGTGTAAAAATAGGTTTTAATACCAGCAATACATTTTTGTAAAAGGTTATTACCAGCAATGAATGTTTGAAGAAAAATTTATTACCAGCAATACTTTTTTGAAAAAAAAAAAAAATTACCAGCAATAAACATCTTGTCGGCATTAAATAGCCCATAGAGGTTGATATGCCGTAAAACAAACCAAACCAAACCAACAAACAGAAAAGCAAGAGGCAGCGAGGTAGTTGTATAGTGTGAAGAACACAGGAGCCAGTCGAGAAGTATATTTTAATGACAATGACAATGATGCCAGCAGGTTCACATGCTTTGTGGGGATCCAGATTAGAGATGATAGCAGAAACCATGGAAGGAGTTATATGTATATCACTCAAGAGGGACTCAGTTCTAAGATGGAAGTCGGGCAAGGACATTACAGATAAGTCAAGAGTAGAATTTACGGGTAAAACAATCTGCTTTATCAGTAGCGGATGTCAACACATCAAATTGGGTGAATAGCAAAAGAATAGAAAACTTACTCTTATTTAATACGTTATTACAGTGTCTCCAGAAGTCACGAGAGCCAAAATTGTTAGATGCCTCATTCTATCATTAAACAAAGACTTAACTCTTTCGAGGATATTTTGACATTTATTATATGTGCAGCCACGAATAGACGTCTGTTGAGATCGAAACTTTCACGCTGGAATAGGCGGTAAAAGTGATTTCTTAGGGTTATAGGTCCACGGTTAGGACCAAGGAAGAACAACACGAACACAAGAGTAGGAATAACAACGATATATTAAACAGAATAATAATACAAGAAGTTGAAGGTGTTAGTATGACTGTCAGTCTGGTTTAGAGTGAACTACTATTGCCTCGACTCGCTCTGTCTCGACTCGTTACACTTCCGTTCTATCCGTCTCTCTTGAGAGGCGCATTTTTATAGTGTCAGGAAGAGTTCATTGTCGTTACATGTAAGATCCCATAACAGGAAGCTTGTTTAGAGACCAAGTTAATGGCCTTTCAAGCTTCCTTCACGTGAACTGCAGTAAAATTTTGAATATGTAAGAATTAAATATTACAGGAACCACTTGACTATACGTAAATATTTGGTCGGATTTATACATAAGTCGACAGTTAAACATTAGTCGGGTCTGCAAGCAATGCATTCGGAAGTTGGTTCTTTTGTGGCGGGTGAACGTTCATAAACTTCTGAAGAGGATGCATTCAGCATATTCCAGTTCTGCCCACTGAGCGGCCGTCTTAGTAACGTCTTCGGCAAGTTAGGCACCGAAGATGGTTCGTAAATATTTCGTTGAGTTAATGCCAGAAACGTTCTTATGTGATGGAATACAAGGTGGAGTTGACATAAGAACATAATAAAAAGAGTCGTGGAAAACATATTCTTTGAATACTGAATATTGGTGCCATGAATTTACATGAAAAAAAGAAAAAAAAAGATGTCATGAGAAAAAACAACTCCTCCCAAAAAACAAAACAAAAACAGAAACAGAAACGTTTTGCCTGAACTTGTCATATAAGAAATTCAATTCGTATATTGAAGAAGCGTGAAATGAGTCAGGGAGTCAGGGAAAACAGTAGTCTCACACTGATTAGAATTTCACCTCTAAAAAGAAAATGCCGGGTTTCGTTTGGACAATTTCCAGGTAAATAAGAAAACATTTTTTATTGACTGACCTTTTTTTAATTAAAAAAAAAAAAAATTTCCTTATTTCTTTGTACATATATATATATATATATATATATATATATATATATATATATATATATATATGTATGTATATATATATTATTATATATATATATATATATATATATTGCATGACATTCGGTAGAATATATATATATATATATATATATATATATATATATATATATATATATATATATTGCATGACTCTTCGGCAGAATTGAGTCACTGTCAGTCACTGTGTGTTTATCTAAATCTAAAAATAAACACGCTAAAATTCACCTTCATACCTGCCCTGAGCCGACGGCTTAGTGGTAGAAGTTCCGACTGACGCCAATTCAGTCGGGCTTCGATCCTAGCTAGAGGCAACCGGACGTCTAGACACACTGATGTCTAGCTACAGTCTGTCTGTGGATGGCAAAAAATATATGTATATATATATATTGATGATATTAGTGGCCAATATATATATATATATATATATATATATATATATATATATATATATATATATATATATATTCCCAAGAGGATAGAATCCAGGTAGAACTCAATGTCCAGGAAAGAGTAAGAATATAATATAAAAGGCTCAAACACTAATATTCCATGGTTATAATTTATTACATTTGAATCGTAATCACGATCCAAACCATCAGACCTACAAATTCAAAAAGCTTTTTGAATTTTTAGGTCTGATGATTTGGATCGTGATTACGATTCAAATGTAATAAATTATAACCATGAAATATTAGTGTTTGAGCCTTTTACATTATATATATATATATATATCTATATATATATATATATATATATATATATATATATATATATATATATATATATATATGTATTGCAAGGAAAAGATATAATTTGTTTCTTATAGGCATTGTGAAATATGAAATTAAAAAATAAGAAATGAAAACACTAGACAGACCAACCGGTTTCTTTCCCAGGCTCATCAGGGTCAACTGGGAACAGATTAATAATTTATTACACTCGATACATTTACCCCCACAAACATCCTACATAAAATTAAAACAAAAAATTGAAGTGATTAATTGTATGAGAGAAGACCAAAATCAAAACAACGCGAATTTGCGCAGCGAAAAAAAAAATGAGGCTCGGGGAAATGTATGATTCACAGATACTAGAGACTAATAACGTGAAGTCCAAGGAGACAGTCTTTTTGCTTACAAAGAGACGGCTCCCTGGATCGGATGGACAGAGACTCCAGTGCCCGCAATTGCAAAGGAGAGTACGAACTAGGGAGAAGAGAGAACCAGTCCGGACTGAAATTCATATGTAACAATCCCTGCAATTTATAAGATGTTCAGTGATAGCTGACCCGGAAGTATTGACCCGCTGGCTCTTACGGGCATCCGGATTAAGAACACGTAATGGGACATGCTGCCTAATCCTACAATCCAAGCGTTGGGAAGTCCTTTCTATGTAGTTGCTACCACAACTACAATTAAATGAATAAATCACCGAAGAAACAGGATGGGGAGGAAGAGAATCCTTACTGATAGAGGAAAAGGTAGAGCGAGTATCAAAATGAATCCTAAGTTGAGCAGAAAAAAAGCACAGTTGAACAGCAGACAAGATACGCTTAGCCATAAGCTTGCCCCGCGAACCAATAAAAGGAAGCCGCAGGTAAATAGGACATTTCTGAACTAAGTATTGTTTATCCTTTCGAAAATTAATAATATTATCAAGCATGACACTATCAATAGTATCACTAGGATATCCATTTATTAAAAAGAGTGCAGCGGATAAAATCCAATTCATCATCCAAATATTGTTCACTACAAATCATCAAGGACCTGTGAGTTAAGGTCTTGATGAGATTAATTTTACGCTTTTGGGGACAAAATGAACCCCAACGCGTATACAAACCAGAAAACGTTGGTTTGCAAAACACCGAAGTAAGAAATTGAGAAGGAGTCCGATGTACAAGGACATCAAGAAAGTAGAGACAAGAATTAGACTCCTTTTCGGTGGTAAATTTCAAAGATGGATGAAGTTTGTTCATGACTGAGAGAAAGGAATCAGCTTCCTCTTCACTATTAAAAAGACAAAATGTATCGTCCACATACTGATGGCACATAGACGGTGCATTATCATAAGTGAAGTGGGATGACTCATAAAAGCTCACAAAAAATGTTGGCCAAAGCAGGACCCAGGGGGGAGCCCATGGCAACCCTATCAATCTGTCTGTACATAAAATTATTAAAGCTGAACTCAATTGACATAGTAGCGAATGGCATAATCTCAACAAACACATTTTCTGGGATATTCGGAGGTGACAAACAACTTCGATATAACATGTCACAACAAATATCAATAGTTTCCATTACTGGAAAACAAGTAAAACAAAAACATACTTCAAAGGAACACATAAATTAATTTTTAGAAGGCGTATCGCGTATAACCTGAACAAATGAAAAAGAATCCTTAATAGTATACGAGCTAAAATGCTCAACGAAGGTTGAAGAAGGTCTGAAAGAAATATCGAAACATCGAAACATGAGTACATTTATGTAGAGTTGATTTTATAACTTTGAATGTAATATCTTTTAATAAAGTATATATATATATATATATATATATATATATATATATATATATATTTCGGTGAGGGGTAATATTTTATAAGGCAGTGACTTATTCATCGATGACTATCAAGCAAGTTTTGTCTTTTTTTTAAAAATATTTTATCAAATTTATCAGTTTGTTCCGTGACAGTTTTTTCATGGATTGCAAAAATTGTTTTCGTATTTAATTATTCATTTTCAATATCTGGCCTGTCACCAGGTTCATACAATTGAGTAGATAGATAGATAGATAGATAGATAGATAGATAGATAGATAGATAGAAGTAACGTAGCAAAATCGGCAGATAGGAAGATACTGGTTTAGATAGTGTTATAGTGAAAGACACCTTGTCTAGGTAATAGACTCTCCCACCTATTATAAGTAGGAGTAGTTGAGAGGAATGGAGTAGTGTTCAGCGACCACAACTCGATTACTCTGCGTAACACTTTATTACAAGTTCCTAACGTTTCTGTACGTTTAACCTATTTAGGACGCATTTAGTCCGAATACAGTTGCTATTGTGGAAATAACTCCACAATAACTTTTGGCGACGAAGATTCGAACTCATGCGGGGGAGAAGAAAGAAAAAAAATCGTTAGCCAAGACAACTTTTGGCGACGACGATTTGCACTCATACAGTGGCAAAAAAAATTTTTTTTCGTTCGCCAATACAACTTTTGGCACCGAAGATTTGAACTCATAAGGAGGAAGAAAAAGTTTGTTCGCCACAGTGGTTTTGACGACGAAATTCGCACTCCTAGGGAGGAAGAAAAAATTTTGTTCGCCACAAATAACGTGGGCGACAAAGTCTCGGATTTACACTTAGAAAAAAAAAATGGAGGAATACAAAAGACTATTCCAAGATTTTTTAAAGTTCCAATTGGAACAACATACGAAATATTAGAACAACAAAATACTTTCCAGAAGCAGTTACAGGAGGAAACTTTCAATAGACAGATGCAATTCCAACAAAAAATGGAACATGGGGGAGCATGGGGATCATGGGGAGCATGGGGAGTTTCAAAGAAAAATTCTGGAAATAACCAAGAACAGGAAAGAGAAAAGTCTACAAAATGATTCCTTCCCAGAGAGTACAATATGGAATTCAATTGAAATATTCACGTACAGTCCAGATGAAGAGATAACTTTTGAAGAATATTTAAACATATATGCGGACATGTATAACGAGGACTGCCACTTGTGGTTTGAAGGAAAAGAAGGTTAGGCTTCTTTTAAGCAAATTAGGAACTGCTGAGCATAACAAATTGGTAAACCACTTGTTACCGAAAAGAACTAATGAATTGACATTTACCGAGGCGGTAAATATATTAAGCGAGTTATTTAGTCAAAAGACATCTTTGTTCCACAAGAGGTGGAAATGTTTGAATTTGATAAAAGATGACGAACATGACTATATAACGTACGCAGCCAATGTGAATAAGCATTGTGAAGAATTCAAGCTAGCAGAGTTAAGCGCAGACAATTTTAAGTGCTTAGCGTTTCTTCAAGATCTGGTAGCGGAAAAAGACGCAGAGTTGAGAAGATTAGTACTGGCAAAATTGGAAAGCAATCCAAGTATTACGGTACAAAATTTGGCAGAAGACTGCACAAGATATGGTAGCGTAAAAAAAGATGCAAAAAAGATAGAACAGTCTGGCGTTTCGCATGTAAGGAAAATCCGCTACAAAGAAGAAAGTCAGTCTAAGAAAAAGAATTGTAAAATTGCAGAAAGTAAAATACCAGGAAAAAACAAACAAAAGCGCCCAAAGTCATGTTTTGCTTGCGGTGAACTACACTGGTACAGATATTGCAATTTTAGGTATAAAAAATGTTTCAACTGTGGAAGAGTTGGACACAGACGCACACATTGCCGTTCAAAAAATAAAGGCAATAAAATAAGAAAATTAAAGTCCAACGAGGTAAACGATGGAATAACTAGAAAATTTGTTACCGTCGAAATAAATAATAAAAAAATAAAATTGCAACTTGACACTGGTTCGGATCTCTCTATCATAAATTTGCATACGTGGAAGAAGTTGGGGAAACCAACTTTAATGAAGACAAAGAAAATCGCGAAGTCAGTGACGGGAGAAAAAATACAATTTGTTGGAGAACTTGTTACAAACGTCACGTTAAATAAAAAAACGCGAAAAGTTAAACTATTTGTCATGGAAAATACCATGAACTTACTTGGATAACAGAATTTCAATTATGGGATCTACCGATAAATTCTTTCTGTTACAAGGTAGAACGTTTTAACTCCGAAGACCAAAGATTAATAGAGAAACTTAAGGAAACATTTCCTACTATTTTTTTCTCCAGGTTTGGGAACGTGTACCAAGATGGAGGCAAAATTCTTTTTAAAAGAAAATGCTCAGGCGGTATTCAAAAAGAAAAGGAGTGTTGCGTTTGCCTCAATAGAACAGACTGATAAAGAATTGGACAGATTAGAGAAATCCGGTGTACTCAAAAAAGTTGACTATAGTGATTGGGCAGCTCCGACAGTATACATGAAAAAAAAGTCTAAAGACTTTCGTGTTTGTGCAGATTTTTCGACGGGGTTAAACGCGGCACTCAAAGACTATAATTATCCTCTACCAACAGCGGAAGAAATATTTGCAAAGCTTAATGGAGGCACAATATTTTCGAAGATAGACCTCAGCGATGCATATCGGCAAATACCGGTAGAAGATGAAACGTCTAAACTTTTGTGTATTAACACACATCGGGGTCTGTATAAATTTAACAGACTACCTTTTGGGATTAAGGTCGCCCCCGCCATTTTACAACAAGTAATGGATTCGATGTTGGGTGGCTTGGATTTCGCAGTAGCGTATCTGGACGACATCCTCATGAGAAGTACAAGTATTGCAGAACACGTGAAACATGTCAATGCAGTAGTTTCCAGAATACAGGATTTTGGATTTAAACTCAAGGAAAGTAAATGCGAGATTTTTATGGAGAAAGTGAAATATCTGGGGCAGATCATTGATAAGAATGGTAGAAGGCCAGACCCAGAGCGAGCAGTGGCTATAAAAGACATGCCGGCTCCGAAAGATATTACCACATTACAAAGTTTTTTGGGATTAGCTAATTATTACCAAATATACATCCCTAAAATGTATGATCTGCGGCAACCATTAAATGAACTATCGAAGAAAGGAAAACCCTGGAAGTGGAATAATGAATGCCAGAAAGCATTTGAAAAGATAAAGGAAGTATTAACCTCGGAATTATTTTTAACCCACTACAATCCGGATTTAGAAATCATAGTACTTGCGACGCAAGTGCGTATGGAATAGGAGCGTGTATTTTACACAAAATGACAGATGGTCAGGTAAAACCAATTGCTCATGCTTCTAGAGCACTACTTCCGGCTGAGAAGAATTACTCTCAGATAGAGAAAGAGGCGTTAGGAATAATATTTGCAGTAGCGAAATTTCACCGTTTTCTCCACGGTCGACATTTTAAGCTACAAACCGATCATAAGCCTCTAATTTCGATTTTTGGACCGAAAAAGGGTTTGCCGAAGCATGCAGCAAACCGACTACAAAAATGGGCTACAATATTACTAAATTATAACTTCAGCATGGACTACATACCATCCAATAAATTTGGCTATGCTGATGGGCTCTCCAGGTTAATTCCTAAAAGGAGCGAACCATTAGAAGACACGGTAATTGCTTCACTAAAATCAGAAGAAGAGCTGAAATTTACTGTGTGTAATGCAGTTCGGGAACTTCCGGTAACTCTAGAAAAAATAAAAGAAGAAGCCACCAGGGACGAGTATATCTTAAAAGTAAAAGAAAAAATAGCCAAGAGGGACCAGTACACAACAAATGTGTTTTCGCTTTGCGATTCAGTATTGTTATATAGAGAACGTGTGGTGATTCCACACACACTTCAAAAACAAATATTAAAAGATTTCCATACTGGTCATCCAGGCAGCACTAGGATGAAGAGCCTAATGCGAAGTTTTGTTTATTGGCCGAATATGGACAGGGGCATTGAGAACGCAGTAGCAAAATGTAAAGGTTGTGCTTTGGCTGTAAAGGCACCACCAGTAAAATTTAATCCCTGGCCAAAAACAGACCTACCATGGTCTAGGTTGCATATGGATTTTGCAGGTCCACTGAATGGATACCATTACATCATAGTAGTGGATAGTTTCTCAAAATGGCCTGAGATACAAAGGATAAAAAAACCGACGACGCAAAGTACGAAAAACTTCCTGCTGGAATTGTTCGCAAGGTTTGGTGTAGTAGACACAATTGTGACGGACAACGGAAGTCAATTTACGTCGAAACAATTTAAAATTTTCTGCAAAGAATATAATGTCGAACATATTACCACAGCTCCCTATCACCCAAGATCTAACGGGTTAGCTGAAAAATTTGTGGACTCCCTTAAAAGAGCTTTAAAGAAAGCTAGGTAAATACCTGCAGATGAAGCTCTACAGAAGTTTCTACAGGTGTACAGACTTACCCCAAATAACGCAACACCAGCCTCACAATCGCCAGCCGAGGTGATGTTTGCACGTCGGGTAAGATCTGTCTTCGACAAATTATTACCAAAAAAGACAAAGCCAGGCACAGAAAAGTTTATTCAAGTTAAGAAATACAATCCTGGTGAAAAAGTATACTTTAAGGTATATAAACAGAATAAATCATTCTGGGAGAGTGGAAAAATAGAAAAGCGGATTGGCAACATGATGTACTTCGTGAAAGGTGAAAAATTCACGTGCAGACGGCACATTAACCAGATCAGACGACGCTCTTCACACGTGGTTGACAGCGCTCCAGTTGAAGAAACACCTATGGAGGTGATTTTTGATACGTTTGATCTTCCAACGCCAGCAACGATGTTACCTGAGATACGCCGATCCAAGAGAAAAAGAAAGGCAACGGATCATTTAAAAATGGATCCAAAACGTAGGAGATACGCTACGATGTTGCGAAAAAAATGAAGTTTTTTTCTATAAAAAAAAAAATAAAATGAAAAAATTAAAACTTTTACTCCTACGGAGTAAAGTTTTAGGAGGGGGGTGTTATAGTGAAAGACACCTTGTCTAGGTAATAGACTCTCCCACCTATTATAAGTAGGAGTCAGTAGTAGTCGAGATAAGGAGTAGTGTTCAGCGACCACAACTCGATTACTCTGCGTAACACTTTATTACAAGTTCCTAACGTTTCTGTACGTTTAACTTATTTAGGACGCATTTAGTCCGAATACAGTTTATATTGTGGAAATAACTCCACAACAGATAGATAGATAGATAGATAGAAAGAATGAGCGTGGAAAAGACTGAGAAAGAAAGAAAGAAAGAAAGAAAGAAAGAAAGAAAGAAAGAAAGAAAGAAAAATAAAGAAAGAACCGGGCGAGATAGGTAGATAGAAAAACCTGGTTTAGATAGATGCATCGGGGGAATACGCTATATAAATTTCTATATATCAAAACAATTCCAGACAATTGAATGACAAATTAGAAAACTGTGTAAGGCAATTCGTCCACTAGACAGATAGACAGATGGATAGAAAGAAAGAAAGAAAGAAAGAAAGAAAGAAACGAGAGCGGAAAAAACTGGGATAAAAAGAAAGAAAGAAAGAAAGAAAGAAAGAAAGAAAGAAAGATAGAAAGAAAGAAAGAAACGAGAGCGGAAAAGACTGGGATAAAAAGAAAGAAAGAAAGAAAGGAAGGAAGGAAGAAAGAAAGAAAGAAAGAAACGAGAGCGGAAAAGACTGGGATAAAAAGAAAGAAAGAAAGAAAGAAACGAGAGCGGAAAAGACTGGGATAAAAAGAAAGAAAGAAAGAAAGAAAGAAACGAGAGCGGAAAAGACTGGGATAAAAAGAAAGAAAGAAAGAAAGAACCGATCTTGATCGGTAGATAGGAAAAGACTCGTTTAGATAGATGCATAGGGTGGGGGATATGCTATATAAATTTCTATATATCAGGACAATTCTAGGCAACTGAATGAAAACTGTAAGTTAGTTCGTCCACAAGATAGATAGATAGATAGAAAGATAGATATATACATCGACCATTTTATATGTTATTATAATAGGAGCAGAAGAATATATTGTTTATTTTTAATGATTAAATAATTGTTAATTCAATCTCTTTCAGAATTTAACCTATTCCCCACCCCCTTGAAAAAAAAAGATGAGATGCTTTTACTTTTTTGTATGAGTTCAAGCTTAGTTATAATTGCTTATCAAACCGCTACCAACATTAACAGGGTATGGGGTGAAGGGTCCGCTTGTGATCGGAAAGTACGGCGCTGATTTCTGAAGTTCCGCAGTGGGGATACGAGTCTTGAATATCGAGGTGGTAGAGGGCATCCATCTGCAATTGAAAATCAACATCTGAACTCTAATATGTTGATTTTCAAAACACATGCCAAATTATCGAAGAAATGTCTCTGACCATGGGTGTCAGCATTTCAACAATATCATAGCATTTCAAGAATCTTGGTAAGATAAAGACACAACATAAAGAACTCATTGAAAGTCAAAGATTTCGACGCTTTGAAATGCGTTCGATGCTGCATCTGCGTAATTCAAATAATCCATTTTTTAATAGAATAGTGACATATTATGATAAATGGATCCTTTATGACTATCGTAAACGATCGACTCAAAAACAAAGCATCCAAACACGCCCCGAAACTGAATATTTCACCAACAGAAGATTACGGTGACTGTCTGGTGATCCGTCATTGGCGTTATCCATTATAGCTTTCTAGAATCTAACCAGAACATCACTGAATGAAATACACAATCAGGTAAACAAAATGCAACCGGCACTGGTTAATGGAAGAGGTCCAATTCTGTTTTATAACAATACCCGACCATATGTTGTCAGTATGAAACTGCAGAAACTGACTTGGGATACGGGACTTTTCTACGTCCACCATATTCTGCTGATCTCTCTCCCACCGACAACCCCCTTTTCAAGCAACTCGACTTTTTTTTAAAAACCATAAGGCATTCCGTTGTAAAGGAGGCGCAGGAACTGCATTCAAAGATTTCTTGGCGTCCAAGACTTTAGAATTTTATCGTAAAGATATCAATAACTTTGTGACTCGATGGCAGAAATGTATAGATGATCAGGGTTTCTATTTTAACTGATTTAAACAGTGTTGAAATACATTAATTCAGGAATAAGTGTTGATTCTAAAATCGGACATTATTTTCTGAACAACCTAATAGACACACAGACAGACATTGATTAAATTATTCTCGATCTGGATCAGAGGAAAATAGAGATTTGAGAGATTGTACAGCGAGAGAGGGCCGTCTGGTTAACTTGAAAAATGAAAAGTTGACCTCCCGAATTTTATCTGTGTTTAGACACTAACGATATGGAAAATACGCATTTATCTAGCTATGTCGTACGTCGAATACAGTGCCGTGCAAAAGTATTTGGTGCCTTTTTAATCAATTTTGATTAATTGCCAGCTTATAAGTAGATTATTTACAACTGTTACACTCAGCCTATTTGGGAACCTCGTCATGGTGTAATGGTTAGCAAGCAGGTCTCGCTAGAACAATTATGACTGAGTGCGAGTGCCCCATACTTTCGCCCTTGTGCCACATTTAAGCTAAGCTTGGAAAATCACTATTTTCCTGATGTTCGTTGTTATTATCACAACGTTGCGTCAGCCGGCCTTCTTCAGCTGTTTGTCGACCCGGGTAACCTTCATGGAATTTCAAAATGAACAATTTATTTGATCTATGGGCGTAGATTGGTCTTGTTCACCTGGCCATGTATCGTGATATCTCACCATCGAGACGAGAAAAAAATCTATCTCCGTAGATTAAATAAAGTGTTCGATTCGAAATTTCCCGGATGTGACCCAGGGCGACAAACACCATATAAAAAATCCGGGGAGTTCGGAGGTACAACGCTCGAAACGCTGTGATGACAACAGCAAAGATAAGGACAATACTGCGAGTGAAACAAATGATAACTCCTAAACACAAAAAATAAAGATAGAAATTATAAATAGATGTTTTGCATCGCATTTTCTGAAAATTAATTTCTATAACTAATTGCTTACGGTCGCATTACGTTGAAACACCGGTTCTCGCACGATCACCGAAGTTAAGCAACGTCGAGCCTGGTCAGTACATAGATGGGTGACAGCTTCGGAATACTAGGTGCTGCTTGCTTGGATGTTTAAAGAAAAATGACTAGGAATTGTTGATCGGAGAGTCGAATTCCAATTCCAATCCCAGTCGGGTCAGTTACATTCACTTACGTGCCAATACTCTTGGGGAAAATATGAATCCGCTTCTTCTTCCCCAAGATATGGATTAATTAGTAATACTTGTAAAACATTAGTATTAGTAAAACATTATTGTTTCCAAAAATGAAATAAAATTGTATCCGAAAATATTTAGATTTCGGCATTAAATACCCATAGAGGTATTGATATGCCGCTAAACAAAACCAGCCGCAACTAATTATCCTATTTTGTAGTAGGATCCGTAGCGATCCTTCAATACCTGTCTATATTTCTGAGATGAGGTATTATGTACATTATTTACATTATTCGGACTATTGTCCTCGTCTTTGTCGTCATATTTATTACCACGTTTCGGCCGTTGTACGCTCCGGCCTTCTTCAGGTGGTTGGAATGTCGAACTGAACCCTTTATTTCGCTCACTGGTGTAGACTGTTCTAGTTCCATGTGCCATGTTTAATGGATGTCAGTTATCAGTTATCTCCTGTTAATTTTTCCCTCTGAAAGTTCTCCACTGCCTTAACCGGATATTGAACTCACACTCGTTGGGTCTGTCACTGGATCTAACCAACGCGTGGAACTAGAACAGTCTACCCCAGTGAGCGAAATAAAGGGTTCAGTTCGACATTCCAAACACATGAAGAAGGCGTACAACGGCCGAAACGTTGTAATAAATATGGCGACAAAGATGAGGACAATAGTCCGAATAATGTAAATAATGTTTGTAGTAGGAGTTCTGAGTTAGCGGCAAAGGTTTGAGACGACACCAAAAATGGCAGTGAAAGAGTTTTCAGCAATCCAACATGGACCAAGCCATATGCATTGTTTTAAATAAAAAAATTGTCCATGAAAATGTTATTTTAAGAAGTTACGGTTTCACGTTCTTCGATTTGAGGAATTTAGCTTTAATGCGCCTGAGATCCACACCAAGTCCTTCACCATCTTATATACTCTTTGTGTCTGAGCCCCACAAGATCCCGTGGATTCTTCTGATGAACTCTCCTTTTTAATTCTGTTCACATTTGCGCGGTTATATTTAAGTCAGAGCGATAAAGCGGTCTGGTCTTTCAGTACGATAACACCGCCAGTAGATAGATTCTGCTGTGTTGGTAAGGAAATCCATCATGCTGAGAACTCTTGCCTTTATCCAAGTCTTGTATCAAATGGTCCTTCAGCAACTGGATGCATTTAGTACTATTCAAGGTACCGTCAATTTTAACTTTCTGAATCATCACTTTTTAGTATATAACAAAAACATCAGACTCTTACCGCCAAAATTCATTGTTTCCTATGGGTAACGGGATCATTTCGTTTGACTGAAAGTTTTCTGATTATTACTCATTTATTAGAATGCGTTTCCATTCAAATTTCATCGTTCAATGTGATTTTATTCCAAGCATCTTTAATTTTTGGAGTCTTGAAGACTCATGTTACAAAATAAAAACACTTTAGGTTGTCAGGTCCAAACATGAATCGAGCGTCACTCTGTAAAGTCGAATTGGCAGTTGATCTCGAAAATGACCTTCAATCTGTTGTTAACTGGGGCAAGAAATGGCTTGTGAATTATAACGTCTCGAAAACGAAACTGCTTTCTCTTAATCTACGCAGAGAACCGTTTTTGTCTTCTCAGGCATTACTGATGCTAGCCTCCAAGAGAGTAACTTATTGTGCCTTCTCAGTCTAAAGTTTTCCATTGGCATGAAGCAGAACGCTTAGAGCAAATCAGTTGCTTCGTCTGCTGTTAGGAAAAGTTGGTTCACTGTGTCGTATTAGATAATATTTCTCGCCAGAATCCTGCACCTTTAGAAGACTACCATTCGTCCGTTCATAGAATATTGCTGCCTTGTCTGATGCTTTTGATATGTCTCTAGAGATTCTTGGCAAAATCAACAGAAGAATCTGCAACGTTTACGCTCCTGATCTGGTATCCCGGCCTCAGTCACTTTTCCACTACCGTAACGTAGCTTCCCTGTGCCTTCTATGTTTTCATGGTATTTTTCTAACGCGCTTTCCTCTTTGGTACATTGACTTCACGAATTTTAGAACAGTATTACATTAGCGACAAGGTTTTATCCATCTACTGCTGGAATAGCTAGATGTAACCGTAAGTTCTATGCTAATAGTTTATTCTCTTGTAGTTCTCGCTTGTGGAACTATCTTCCAACTTCTCGCTTTCCTGTCAACTAAAACATTTAAAAATATAAATTGTCCGTCTATCGTTTTCTTCTGTTTTCTTGAACCCTGTTCTTTTATTGTCCGCTCTCTTCAATAATGTCTTTTGTTTCTTTCACCCAGAAATTCCTTCTGCTTTAGTGGTTTTATCGCCTTGGGTTTAAAAGATTAAAAAAAAGGCCTCCTGATATTAATCTAGTTGAATGTATCTGGGCTATTTTGGACAATATAATAAAAAAAATATATCCTGTAAATTTTGAACGAAACCATATCAAAATGGTGGAATATTCCACAAGAAAAAAATAGCAGATCCGATAACTTTGATTCCCGAGAGATTACAAATTTAAACGTCCGTTATTAGCAAACTGTTTTTGACGTGTCAATATTATGAAATATAATACAAATATTTTTATTTTTTATACTTTTGTTCCGCCTTCGCGGTAAACCCGAGAAGTGCAATTGAAGTCACTTTAATTATTATTATTAGTTTTCGTGATGACGTAGTAAACATCTCTTGATGTGCTATGTCGCTTAAGGGCATGGACGAATTTGGTTCGGGACAGTTTCCTTTCCTCTAACATTAGCATTGTAGAAATATGCGTAACAAGATGGAAGGAAAATTATGATTGTGTAAGCGTTGACCGTTGAATTATATATCCTCAAGAATAGCGAAGGCTGAAACAAGAGTTGAGCTAACACTGAACAAAGACAGGCGGAAATGCGTTTTGGGGATACTGGCATTTGACAGACTGGGCCCATCTGGTAAAACTGAAAGGCAAATCGTTCAATATGTCGATGTATTATGAATACTCATAAAAGTACGCTTCCGTAAAAAAAAAAATAAATAACTTTATTGTTGATACGGACTCACGAACGAAAATAAAAGGTCTGCATTTGACTGACATTTCATAAAATTTTGTTTTGTGAAGGAACTTAAGATGAAAGCTACACCGAACGCCGACATTAACTCCCATTGATTCCAATTTTGACAGACGGAATTATAATAATTCCGTCAGTAGCTTGAACTACTTCTATGTGACATGCCTCTTCAGGTCGTTGGTGATCATGACTCTCCACAATTTCCTGTCCTTTGTACCCCTGAGAAATTTGTTCTGTCTTTTTGCTATCTCTCCTAAACCCTTTTCTGTCATCCATTGATACTGTCTCGTTAGGTAGGCTATGTGTTGTTTTCCTCTTGTCCTTGAATACGTCCTGTGAGTGACACATTTTCTAAGCTCTCTTTCCTCATTGTGTGCCCTAAAAAATTCAACTGTCTCTTTCTGATGTTAAGTACAAGTGTCCTTTCTGTTTCCATTTTCTCTAAAACTTCTTCGTTGCTCACATGTTCAGTCCATGGTATTCTCAACATACTTCTGTAGAAGCACATTTCTGTTGTTTCAAGTCTCTTCTTCATCTGTGAGGCATTCACTGCAATATAGGGTTAACATTACATAGCATATCAGTACTCTTCATTGTTTTGAATGACATTTTGATGTCTCTTAATACTTTGCTTAGCTTTTAGAAGGCATATTTCGCTAACCCAATCCGCCTTCGGATTTCGGTGTTACACTTCCTGTCTTCTGTTAAAACATCTCCCAAATATTTCAATTGTTGTACATGCTTGATTGTGGTATCCCCAATTTGTAATTTTTATGTTGGGCTGTCCCTTTTGCTGACAACCATATATTATTCTCTTTTAACTGTTGAACTCATTCTTTGCGTTACGCTTGTTGCTTCGGCCGATCCATTCTACGGTTTCCTTAAGCTGTACAGCTCATGTTGAAAGAGAGTAGTCTCGTTTACAGAAAAGTATGTGAAAAGTTGAGGAGGCACGGTGGAGTAATGGATAGCGGCGCGGATTGAAGAATCGGAGAGCCGAGTTCGAATTCCAGTCAAATCCATTACATTCACTTACGTGCTTGGGAAAGGTATGGATTCTCTTCTTCTTCCCCACCACCAATCTATAGGTAAATAGCAGGACAGACCGGGTTCTATAGCCTTGGATGGCAACTGGTCTACCGAAGAAAGTAATGGCAACCTACTGCGGGGAAAAATCTGACTCGTCTGTATCTTTCGATACATTAACGAGGCAGATAACTGAAAGATTACATGATCGCCTAAGCGTGTATCACGCATGGCACATAACTGACTGACAGGGTGAAAATTAAGCCAATGACCAGTCTAGCTCATTCGCAGCAACGAGAGCCACACAGACAATTTCAGTGTCAGCACCGATTTAACATAGGTTATTCTATACAAATGGCAAAGAAAAGAAAGAATGAGAAGTTGAAACATTCACATTGACCTAACTTGTACATCTTTCCGATAGCATGATACATGTCGTCTTCTTCCGTCTTTCATCCTATATCGCGTCACTAAGTCTTTTTTAGACCGTTTCTTATGTCTGTATTTTGCTTACTTAAATCCCTTACACTATCAGGAGACCATTTCCTGGCAGCCGAGGTCATATATATTCTTCTATGTGCCGCGTCCCTTCAGGACATAGTCGGTCATATCTCTCCAAAACTTCCTATCTCTTGTGACCCGGAGCAGTTATTTTTTCCCCCTTTGCTAAGCCATTGCGACAAGAAATCATTATTTATTGTATTTTTTTCATTGACAAAGCATTCCAGATCTGGAATATTTATTTTAATAAAATTTAATAAAGGGCGAATTTTGTTATGTAAATTCGTTGTAAATTGACCCCCACCCCTATGGAAGCCAGAAACAATTATTTTCATACGACGTTTGTTTTTCTAAATTCATAATTTGGAGTGCTTAATTAAGAAAAAGGAACTCCTGATTTATTTCAAGATTTTTTTACGTTTTAAGAGTTCATAATACAAAATTTGTGTGTAATACAGAAACGTATCTGTTTCGGATTCTATGTACAAGTGTCTCTTTAATTTTAATCTCATTTTCTTTAAAACCTCCTCATTTCTCACATGTTCCATCCAGGGAATTATTAGCCTTTTCAGTAGAATTATATCTTTCTTGTCTCAAGTTTCCTCTTCATCTGTGGGGAAATTGTACAGCATTCACTGACTGTCATCAGGGTCAGTTCAAGGAACTATTCTGTCTCTACCGAAACTATGATAGGAGCCCAACTGAATCTATGACACGCCCCCATTCTACTACATCTCGATTTTTATCAGGTAGTATTCATATAAAATACACATTTTATTATCACCTAATTATTCAACAATGGATCATATAATGTAATATCGGTGAAGAATTCAACTAGACAAACTGAAAATAAATACAATCTATCTGAATACAAATTTGAGACCTGTCATCATAGATCATTCTATCTTAAATAAGTTAACGTTTTATGGCAAATTTTTAACATCAACTTGGGATTTTTCTTTGCATAATTTTAACACATTCAGCATTCTGGATAAAAATTGCGAATTTTTTGATAGTGTTTTTTCGAGATTTAGCAGGAGCAAAGCAAATTCACGGATTTGGATGAAAAAAAAAACAAACTCAGAATGATGTTAAATTCTGCTAAGATTTTTCGACCTTTAATAGTCAGCTGTGCTTAGTTTAATTTGTAATATATATAAATGTAGGTAGGAAAAAGCAAGTGTCGATAAGATATCGAGGCTAAAAAGCACTACCCGGGGCACACAATCAGGCTCCTCCGACCCACCGAGGCGGGGGTAGTACGCCCCGGCCTTTTGTATATATGTGCGTACAAAGATATAATTACCAATGTAAGTATATTATTCTATCCAGTTTATGTTCCCCATAATATTTCGCTCTCGGTCGGATCGGTTAGCTTGGCTAAAACATGTTTAGAGTTTAAGCCAGAGATAAAATAAATCGGAAAAAAAAAAAAAAATTAAATTCTGATTTTTTAAGTGCAGGTAGGTCATCCATCTATACTGGGAATTTTAACAATAACTATTTTATTCTCTCGTCAGTCAGTACATTTATCTACCTGCAAAATCTGCAATATAGATGATTCCATCTTAAATAAATCAACAATATTTCGCGGCCATTTGTAGCATCAACTGCGGATTTTTCTTGTTAAAAATAAGTTGCATAATTTTAACACATTCAAAATTATGGGAAAAAAATAGCGATTTTTTTTTATAGTGTTTTTGAGACTTGGTATGGGCAAAGCAACTTTACACGGATTTGGATGAAAAAAAAAAGACCCCAGGATGAAGTCAAAATCTGCTAAAATTTTTCATCCTTTAATAGTCACTTGTGCTTAGTTTAATTTGTAAAGTAGATAAATGTAGGTAGAAAAAAAACAAATGTTGATAAGATATCGAGAATCACAAAGCACTGTAAGAGGCCCCCAATTTGGCCCTCTCCGGTCGGAGAGCTTGGGGTTAGTAGGCACTGGATGGAGCTGACTGCCACCTAGGGGCATTGATATTACATCGTAGTTCAGCAGTCTTTTCTTCGAATTCTAAAACTGATTCAGTCTATTGTTAAAGAAAATGAATGTATGGCGTGCCGTCCTCAGTGAACAGGTTTACATGCAATCCTCATGCATCCAGGACTATTATTCATTCGGGGTGGGGGGGGGGTGACCTTCAGAATTCGAGCAGTGGTTGGGCTCTGAAAAGACGTACAAGTTACAGCTGATGACTGTAGTTAAAATTTCAATGCTCGGTCACAAATATAGAAGCCATAAATTCTACTGACGAATTGACACCTTTGACCCAAAGCAAACCATACACAAATATAAGGCAGAACGCTGATGAAATAATTATGCTTGTAAGTGCATATAGACTTAAAGGGAATTGAGTTGTAAAGACCAAAAAAACGTGAGTTCGTCAGAAACTGTATAGTTTTTTTTTTATATATTAAAAGACAATAGATAAAATTCAGTATAGTTATGACATATGCCGAATTAAAGAATTGGCCAACTTGGACCTTTGTGCACTCAAAAAATCGGTGTGTCAAAAATACAGCTTTTCCCTAGACACCGCTATTATTTTAACTATCTTCACTCCTCGGCAATGTTTATTACTTAAAAAAAGCGATTATTAGAATTGTAATAAAACCTAAACTCATAAAAGTGAATTTGTACATTTTCTTCGTTCTTGAGAATTGACAGCAAAAATAATAGAATTTATTTATTTTTTAGATTGTTTATTTACAATATTTATTTATTATCCTGTTTATTGGAAGGATTGTCAAAATATCGGCTAATTTTCAATTTATTCGAACTTTATAAAATGGTAAATAATAAGAATTTCCTTATAGTTGGTCCACATATTTTAATAATTTAGTAAATGTTTATAAATTTTCATATTTATTTCTTTATTAGTAAAGGATAAATATTGCATTAGTACTAATTGTATTATTTTTTGGAATGTTGTAAATATAAAATTATTCTTGTAAATAAACAGTTTTAATATATTTGTTGTAAATTCTCAAGAACAAGAAATGTATAACTTCAGTTTCATTATATGTTTAACCTTTACTAAATTGCTATTAACTCAAAACAACAGTGAAAGCTACCGGACTGGAATCTGAATCGTTCGAAACTCAAACCCGAGACCGTCCCAACTGGCGGTGTTCCATCGCAATCGTAACCAAATACTTCGAAGCCACTGGAAGAGAAAAAAGAAGAAATCAAACGACAAGAGAGAACGACTCGAGAAAATCAACCTCGCCCTCCGCCAACATTAGCGTGCAGTGAATGCCATCAACTCTCCCATGCAAGAATTGGTTTACTTTTTCATCAACGCTATCATCATAAAGGAAGCGATCAGGAAAGAAAGAATTAACTTCTTGGATACGAGATAAAGCCGCCGATTCTGAAACTACTCTTAGAAGTTGTTCATCGATTGATTTTATTCAGCCATTGCGTTTCTTCCCATGAAACCCATTGCACATCATCCGGAAGAATATCCTAATCTTTGTTAATACATTGCCACCCACCAATGTAATGCTCTACAAGTTTTCATATAAGTTAGAACGGGGCGAAGAGGCCAGTAACTTCATCAGACAACTGTCTTTAAAACCCATTTTATTCAGGTATTCGTTTGGTTTGTTGTTCAATTTGATCAAATAGATGTATAATATATCTATCTTTCTGTCTATCTATAATAGAAATTGTAAGGAGGATTTGATAATTATAATTAAGTAATTCATTGAGTCTGAAAGAAACCTGAACAGAATGCAGAAAGCACTGGGCAGCCGTTTCGTCCTATATTTGGGACTCATCAGCGGTGCGCATCCACTACCGAGAATTGAAACCCTGACAGTTAGGTTGTCAAGCAAAAAACATACCAAATGTTCCAACGGTCCTCGGTGACGAAGAGATAACAAATCAGACTCAATATAGCGCCGCTCGCTCACATATTCCGTGGTGGACTCAACTGAAGTTCTCTGTAACCATAGGACTGTGACCCCGGAGCGACGACTACTATCACCAAGCCGCTCAAACTGAAGCATTAGAAGCCGGATCAATCAATGATATACATATGTTAGAAATTGTAAGGAGGATTTGATTATTATAATTAAGTAATTCATTGAGTCTGAAAGAAACCTCGGTAGGGGATGCGCACTGCTGATGAGTCCCAAATATAGGACGAAACGGCCGTCCAGTGCTTTCTGCATTCTGTTGAGGTTTCTTTCAGACTCAATGAATTACTTATATATATATATATATATATATATATATATATATATATATATATATATATATATATATATATATATATATAGTCCGGCTTTAAGCAATCGGATGTCTAGCCACAATGATGAGTTGTGATACACCGAAACAGTCTGTCTGTGGATGACTATTTATGCTCTTGAAATAATTCGATTGAGATCTAGGAGAGGAAGGGGTGATTTTATAAACAGTGGCTGCTGCTGCTGCTAATGCAATGCTCTTTTACTCGAATCGAGCTCTCCTAGCTACTGACGTCTTTCGCGTAGTAAGAACGTTAAAAATTTCCCTTCCGCTCTGACGGGCGATGATAGCTTGTCGGTAGAATCTCTGACTGATACCAAATCGCTCTGGTTTCGATCCCGGGTTGAAGCAATCGATGTCTAGCCACACTGATGAGCTGTGATTCATCAAAACAGTCTGTCTGTGGATGAATATATATATATATATATATATATATATATATATATATATATATAAATATATATATATATATATATATTGTAGGACAGGCAATATATTACCCCCAGCAAGTTTGGAAAGTGGCATTATTGGAATAGAATTAATGGCTATATGGAGAGTTCTTGATGATGTTGTCAGTACAGCTCAGACATTGATTGACTTTATGAAGGTGTACATGGAAAGGTGCTTCAAGTTACATTTTTAACTGACAATGTTGCTATAGTTGCCACAAGGAATGCATAAGTGAAACAAAACAACACATTAAATGTATTAATTGATCACTGTAATGAATCTAACTATAAATATGATCTAAAAAACACGACTCTAATTAAAAGAGAAAGCATCTTACTAAGATGAAAATGTATAGAAAGTGATTTAATTGCTAGATCATCCAAAGAAAATTTACGTCCAGGTTCATTTCACCTTCCTCGGCAGATCTTCTATCATCACAATGTATAATAACGAAATATTATTCACGTATGTTTCTTATAGGTAAATTTAATTGGCCGGTTAATGAAATTCAAGGAATAAAAAGACAACAACATGATAAAGATATTGTCAATAAGACTGATGATATTTATTTTATACTAGCAGCATGGCCCGGAGTTGCCCGTGCTTGATTCAAAAAACGTACGACTTATACAGCAATCGCTATCACTTGACGTAAAATATTTTTTCCCTTCCTTGCCTTTAAAGGAGTGCCCTTTGCCGTGCTGATGTTGCTACATGCTTTACTTCTTGCCTATCTCACACTGCAAATTTTTTCTAAGCTCTATACTAAACATGAAATCTGTTACGAAAAAAGAACTAAACAAAATGAACACAAAACGATCAGCTTTAAAAAAGGACTCGTAACTGGAAAAACCGAATGAAAAAAGAATGTTAGCAACAAATACTTGTTCACACCTAACCCAGTTCTGCGGAATCAGAATCAACGTTGAGTTTAAGCAAGCGAATGAGCCAAATGGAGTAAAGTGCCATGCAGTTTATATTTTTCCCACTTGTGACGAATGCAGCTATCGATTTCTTTTGGCATGCTAGTTAACATTCGTGTCAGTCATCTGTTGGCTCTCACGCTGGCCAATAGAATCTTCCTGCCTATTCGTGGCAGCCAGCTATAGGCTCTCACTCTGGCCAGTATAAAATGGCCGCAAACTACATGAAAACCGCCATAGAAGCATGAAAAAAACGATTATTTCCACTATCGATGGGAGTTGGGAAATGCAAAATCGGTCTTGGCCTTTCTGATAACTTGGAGCATGTGCATGTAAATGTTGGTGCAAGTCCATCGAAAATTGCGGCCGTGCATACACACACACACATCCTGCCTTTTATAGATAGAGATTAGTAGGCCTTTTGACTAAACCGAAGCACGAAAAGAATTACTTTAAAGTCGGAATTTTAGGACGCGCCTGTGTCCTTTATCAATGAAATGAGAAATAAACAATGAAGCGGACTCACTCTTCCGAGAAATTCTGTTCTTGATTTTTTTCTCCTATGTGTCGTATTATTGTAAGAAATTTGATAGTTTGGGCCTAGTAGTTTGCCATGGTTAGGGTTTTGGAGGGTGTGTAGTAGACTCTGTGGAAACCGTATTCTCTGTGTAAGTCCTGATTAATATGTGATTCCATTTTGAAAATGTATTTTAACTCGAACTTACGTCGTTCTTATTGGCACTTAAGTGAAAACACTAAAAGCACGTATCCGATGTTATCAATGTTGTGGTCTGGTTGGTTAAAATGTGCAGCGACAGAGAAATTGCTGTTGTTGTCATTGATGGCTTTATATGGTTATTGAACCGAAGACGGAATTCCGTGTCTCTTTCTACAGATAATTACCCTTTTTGCATTTGCTGCGAAAAATCAAATATTTAATATTTGATCACAGTCCACAGCCTGATAACTGTGTGTGCGCCGGGGCGTGGCGATATTATCAGTGATGACATATTTACAAACTTGACATCGGGGTTTATTGCAGATGACATTCCCTTGAAGAGGTGGCGATTTATGTATTCTAGATAATATTAGGAGTGGGTGTAGGTTGGGAGTTGACGCATGGCGTTGAGTGGGTTCTCGCTAAATAGCTTTTTAATTCTGTGGTCGAGTTTTATGTACTGGAAATATTTTAGTAAGTCACGGGAAAGTTTGTAAATATTGTAATTGAAATTAAAAACTATGTGACTTCTGGTATTATTCTTTTTGTCTCATAGGTTAGAAGAGTATTTCTATTTATTTTGAAAGCCTTAGTGATTGATTTTTGATAGTTTGAAGTGGGAAAGTAATTGAAATGTGGTCCTCTGTGGTTTTGTAATCCCCATTTTCAGAAAAGATACGTTTTATGCGTAAACATTGTCTATGGATAATTGATTTTTTTTTTTTAGGTTGGTAGTGGGACAGATGTTAAAATTTAGGTAGCAATAGTTATCTGTAAGTTTTGTGTATAATGTTGTGGAGATGTGGCTGTTATTTAAACGTACCAGTAATTCCAGAAACGGAATAGAATTGGTGGAATATTCCATTATGGATTTGATGGCGTTGTGGAAATTATTGAAGTGTTGTTTAAAGTTTTGGAGAGTGTTTTCACCGTGTGCTCATATAGAGAATATATCGTCTCTCTCTCTCTCTCTCTCTCTCTCTCTCTCTCTCTCTATATATATATATATATATATATATATATATATGTGTGTGTGTGTGTGTGTGTGTGTGTGTGTGTGTGTGTGTGTGATAGTGAAGAGGTTCTAGGTAGTATCTACTCAGTATATCCATGAATATGTTCGCATAGCTGGCAGCCAGTTTTTAGTCCCCATCACTGTGCCTCTGACATGAATAAAATGGTGGTTGTCGAACTCGAAATTGTGTGTGAGTATGCATTTTCTAATGTTGCTAATGTAATGCGTGTTGTGTTCCCGAAAGCCGAAAAATATTACAAGCTTGCGTTCTTACAAATTCTACAAAAAATAGACAGGCTACCAAACGATTAATTACTTGTGACCATGGATGTGACATCCCTCTACTCCAACCTTCCACACGAGGAGGGAATACAAATTTGTAAGGATTTTTTACGTACCGTAACAGAAAGATGCTGAGGATACCATGGACCTAAAGTGTGTTCAAAATTGAGGTTTTGAAGAAAATGGAATCCAAAAACGAAACTTATAATTAACATCAGGAAGAGGCAGTTAAAATTTCTGGGGCACATAATGAGGAAAGAGGGCTCGGAAAACCTGATACTCACAGGACAGATTGAGGGAAAGAGGGGCAGAAGAAAGCAACGCATAACATACTTGATGAGATTGAGTAAATGGATGGTAGAACAGGGTTTAGGGGAAGTAACAACGAGACAAAAGTTATAAAGGGCCAGGAAGGTGTGGAGGGTCATGATCTCCTACGCCCTGAAGGGGCGCGGCGCATAAAAGAAGAACAAAATAAGAATTGTATTTCTCCAAGAATCGGTCGACCAGATTAATTCTCGCAGATAACGAATTTAAGGTAAATAATAATAATAATAATAATAATAATAATAATAATAATAACAATAATAATAATAATTTATACACTTAGCTAATGAAAACTTTTGTGAGTTTAATGGAAACACATCCCATCTTGAATTCCGTCTTGTTAATGTCTTAACCTATGACAGCCGTTTCTGCAAGTAGGACTCCGCTCGAGATTTCCTCTTCACGAATTCAAGCGCAAAACTAGCTTGGCAGTTAGGTCTCATCATTTTACAGTCTAAAAAGCTAGAAGTAAGTTCTGTGTTAGCTGTTACTTCTTTCGCACTTCTTGCATGTGGAACTCTCCAGTCAACTTTTGTCTTCAAATATTTAAATGCAATATCAGTCGTTATAGTCTCTCTTAATCCCTGTTCATTTAGTTTTCTTTCATCTTAATAATGTTTTTTTCTTTCTTTTTTCTCTTATTCTTTCACACTCAGTATCTCCTTGCGTCTTTGTTGCTTTATTTGCTTGCTTGGGTTGAAATGATTTAAAAAGTAAAAGACACCCAGCCTTTGCTCCGCCCGTTTGGCCCATCGGAATTAAAACAATATTCGGCAGTGAAAAGTTCAGTTGAAAAATCAGTTCTCTCTCTCTCTCTCTCTCTCTCACGCACACACACACACGTTTTGTCTACTGATTGGTGTTACGTGTTTTGTCAGATGCGTTAGGAACCGATATATTAAGATTGTCTAGACATCCTCGCTGCCAAACGCCTCTTGGTCCGGGAGATAAAGTCCGCTTATCAGACTTGAATCTGGATTTGACCAAGATCTTTCACGACCTTCGGTATAGTAGCTGTCTATAATTTTTGCAATTCTCAACGTTGTTTTATCGTTGGCAAGTTCTGGTCTTATTTACTTTTCTTTATCCATCAAGTCGGTCTAACAAGTCATTTAAAAAGCTTCAAATTCGCAATTGAGATTTCGAAATTTATAACCTCTCATACAAATGGCTGGCTTTTACAGCAGCGAAACATGAACCGGCTTTTATACAAACTGCACAAATGGATACCGCCATTACTCAGCAAATAATCCTTGAAATTAGAATGAGCGCTTATTTTATATGTCGATAAAAGGAAAAGTGGTTGATAAGCTGAAACGCAGTTCATTATTTTATAATTTTCGCATTTCAAAACATGTCGGGGACTTTCATTTATTCTTATCACACATGTGATTTTCGGCTCCCTATACTCGAAATCTTTGGTTAAATAGATTCACATGACTCAGCACGAATAGAATTTCGCCACAGTTTTTTTTACCAATCAAATCGCAATTACTATCAGTGGTTCCCGCAAGTCATGAAATCACCATTTGCTGGTTGTTGTATATCGACTTTCATACTCTCTCTCTCTCTCTCTCTCTCTCTCTCTCTATATATATATATATATATATATATATATATATGTATGTGTGTGTGTGTGTGTGTAAAATGCTTTTAAATAGAGTGTATCTGTAAAGAAACAAACTGAAAACTACCCTGATAAAGTCCCTCAGAGGAAGAAACATATCGGCTAAGAATGATTTTTCCTCTTTCCTTATATATATATATATATATATATATATATATATATATATATATATATATACAGTGTAACCCTGATATAAGAGAAACACGGATATAAGAGAGATTTTATCTGGTCCCAGATTAGAGCTTGTGTTAATGTATATATAATAGACCAAACCCGGATATAAGCGAAACCCGGATATAAGAGACTTATTCTCCGGTCCCGACAACTCTCTTATCTCCGAGTTACACTGTATATATATATATATATATATATATATATATATATATATATATGAGAGAGAGAGAGAGAGTATGAAAGTCGAGTCCATTACATTCACTTACCTGCTAATACCCTCGGGAAATGTATGAATCCTCTTCTTCTCCCTCCACCTATGGGTAAATAGCAGGACAGATTGGGTTCTATAGCCTTGGATGTCAACTGGTCTAGGAGAAGCACAACTCTGAATTCAAAACCTGCGGAGGGTCGTTTGGGGACCTTGTGGCACTTAGTGCACCAGGTCTGTGTATTCGGCCCTTCAAAAAGTGTGGATGGTCCTGCACGAAACCTTCACCACTATAATCAAATCTCATGTGCTGTTGTCGGGCTGTCGGTTTCCTAGGAACTGATCTGCTTGACCCATACGTCGAATTCGACGGGAGAGTCGAGTATATGTATAAAGGTAAAAGACAATAGGAAAACTGTATTATTAGCCGACGCGTTTCGTCCAATATGGACTTTTTCAAGGCCAAAACGAAATGGATTTATTAAGTACAAAGTAACTAACAAGAACAAATGTAAAACCATTTTTATCTTTAATCTTTTCATTTTTACCTTCTTACTCTTTTAGATAATGACCACCATTCATACTTATGATTGTTATTGCAAAGTTATTGCTTAATTGTTAAAGTTGTTTCGCTCAAATGCTTAATAATGCAATGGAGGAATTAGAATTCCTCCATTGCTGGCATTTTAGAGTCGTAAATCTCGCAAGGGGATTGTTCTGTGATTTAATTACGATTTAGGTTTGAACAGAAAGTTCAAATAGAAAAGCTGTGACATTTTTATGAGTACTGATAGCTTTCAAATTATTTTAACAAATTGTATTTGTTTTAGCAGGGTAATTATTTTTATGAAGGGATCTCAAACACGCGACGGCACTTCGATGTGGTGTAATGGTTAACGATTTTGTCTCTCTAGCTCAATTACGACTGAATAGTAAGTTCAAGCTTCACTGGATGCCCCATACATTCGGCCTTGTGCCACGTCTAAGCTACGTTTAGAAAATCCTTAGGGGCTCCTCCGCCCATATTCTTCCCAGGGGGTTGGTGGCGGAGGAGTAGAAGGGTTTTTTCCCCGTCGGAGTAAATGCTGCAGATTTAGCATTTGTTCCCTACCGGAGGCTTTTTTTTTTTTTAAGCTTATCACCCCAAGCAAGGCTGGAGGCCACTAGCACGCAAGGGGTTACAGAAGGTTTGGAGGAAGAGCAGATAGGAGTGGTAAAGGAGAGGATGTGGAGAAAGATAGTGAATCGATCAAGGCAAGGGGGTTACAGAAGATTTGGAGCGAGAGCAGATAGGAATGAAAGGTGAAAGGATGTGGAGAAGGGAAGTGGATAGATCAAGGCAACTGGAGATGTCGATTGACGTTACACTTAAATAGTTGGAGCTTGTATTTGTCAGGGAAACAGGAATAAGGAAGGGAGTTCCACAGGCGAGATGTGCGAGACATGAAGCTATTGGAGTGGAAGAGACGTCTACATCTAACAGTTTCAACGGTGAAGCGGTGGGAACGGGATGCCAACCTCGTAGGACGTTTAAATTCATGAGGCCTAGGAACCAGCGAAAGCAGCTCCTCGGAGCAATTACCGTGAAAGTATTTGTAAAAAAGACAGAGCGAGGCAACGTCGCGTCTGTGAGAGAGCGACTGCAGACGAGATGACAGATCAGGGCCAATTACATTGCATATCCGTCTCTGGATCTTATCAAGAACCCTGAGGCAAACAGCAGGGGCTCCAGACCATATATGGCAGCAATTTCCTCCCCGTCTGGCGTTCCCCTACCACTGCGTAACATCTATTCCTTAGCAGAATTATGACCGGCTATGACTAGTTTAGACCAGCTCTGACCAGACTAGCTTCAACCAGTGGCTCGAGTGGAAACACTCGGGTCCCCACATTAAAAACAGACATTGTGATACAACCTGGATCAAAGTAAATCTCGGGGTCTCAATCACGCCTCATGCGGCCTGTGAGCTATCTTTCTGCGGCCGACGAGGAACAACTTTCGTAACCAACATGTTCTTCAAATTTTAACATGTTTTAACCAATATGTCCCTCGTCGCGTTCTATAGTTTTAAAATAGCATTATCGAACTGAAGCTATTAACGAAGTGTAAACGGACTGTCAATTTTAAGCTCATTACAGATTGTCTTAGTTCCTCTCTCCTGAAGGGAAAACAAATCTATCCGCCCGCTATCACGTAGATCTTACGAGACAGTACAAATGTTACTTTGCAACAATTTCTGGTTTTCTATTTTTCAAATTTTATAGAAAATAAATTTGACAACACATATTGTGGAAGGCGAAAATAAGTATCGCTTTATTGTTTATTTTTAATTCTTAGTCGTTTCATCCCAAGAAAGGAAATAAAGTCACTGAAATGCAACGGGTTACTGAGTGTGAAAGAATACAAGGAAAAGAAAAACGTTATTAAGGAGAGTGAAGAATAAATTAAGAAAAAAGATAAAAGCTGACATTGCATTTTGTTATATTCCGTGCTAAGGGAATAAATACTTAACACCAGGTGGATAATAGAAGAAAGGTTTATTGTACACAACCAGTACAATATGAAATACGGTAAAGTTATACACACAATTCAATCTAGTAGTGAGTGCCACTAATTGGAAGGTCGGACTTGCTTGCGTCGTCTCACTCTTTCGTCAATATTTACTGCTGAAAAATACAACAAATGTGGCACAAGGCCAAAAGAGGAGGTGGGGAAAAATGACGGTCACCATTTGTCTTAATTTTAAACTTAGCTAGCCACAACCACTAACCCAATCAAACCAAACAATATTCCTACCACCAAAAATAACACATTCATACTTAACTTTCTTACTACACCCACCAAAATACCTCACTGTCTCAATGAAAGTGATTTCCCAAGCGTAGCTTAGATGTGGCACAAGACCGAAAGCATGGGGCACCAAGTGAGGATCGAACTCACTAGTCAGTCGTAATTGATCTAGCGAGACACGCTTGCTAACCATTACACCGCCTTGGGGCGCCCCTCACCCTCTCGTCTACCCGATCTCTCGTAGACAGTCGACTTTATAGGTACTTACTACCTATAGTGTAATCATTCATGGGGGTGACAGGTTATTCTATTACATCACATTTACATTTTTAAAGATTGAAGTTGACTGAGAAGTAAGAGGCCGGAAGAGAGTTCCACAAGGGAGAAGAAAATTTTAACAGAACGGACGGCAACATTTAACCATTTGCATTTTCAAATGATGAGACCTAGCTAACAATTTAGAATTGCGATTAAATTCGTAAAGTTAAGGTACCAAAGAGGAAAGAAGCTAACCAGAACAATTACCATAAAAATATTAATAGAAAAATCACAGTCGAAAAGCCAGCTCAGGGCCGATAACATTGCAGATTCTTTGGATTTTATCAAGTATCTCTAAATATATAGCGGTAGCACCGGACCACATGTGGCAGCAATATTCAATGCATAGTCGAATGGTAGACTTATAAATGTGCAGGATAGATTCGGGAGAGAAAAATTGTCTAAGACGACACAGAGAACCAACATTCCTAATAGCAAACCTAGCAATTGATTCAATATAATCTTTCCACTATATGTGATCAGATAAGGTTATACGTTAAAAACACAGTATTCATAAGAATATTAATTAAATGATCCTGACTCCTTTTTGTCAGACATAAGGTAATGATCTTTTCTTTTTTCATGAAGGAAGAAATTAGGCTACTCCTGTTGGCATGTGAGACAGAAAAGGATGATTCTTTTCATAGAAGGAATAGTTTTGATAACATATTCAAGTGGAGAGGGGTTACAGAATGTGGCTGATAGCCACCCTTCACAACAGAAAAATATGTTTTTTCATAACAATAGGAGGAATAGATTGAATCTCATAACGATGTGGAGGGTGTCTTCTTCTTTTATGTGACAGGTCCCTTCAGGACGATGCGATCTTGACTTTCTACAATATGCTGTCCTTTGAAGGTCTTAATACTGTTTGTCTTTTTGTTATTCCTCCTAAACCTCGTTTCGACGGCCATTTCAGTCTGAGCGATTCAATTTCTGTTTTCGCTTTCCGTTTTTCCGCGTCAGTAACCATTAAGACACTTAGTGAGGAAAGAGGGCTTGGAAAATTTGTCACTCTATATGGAAGACAAGAGGGCCAGAGAAAAGCAGCGATTAAGTTAAAGTCGCTTATGCGTTGATTTCCACCGTCCCTCTAGCCTTTAGTCTTTCTTGAGAAAATCGAATTTTCCAAATCCTCTTTCCTCATTGTGTGTCCTTGAAATTTCAAATGTCTCCAAGACTATTCATGCAAAAGTGAGGATATCAGATTGTGTCAGGATTTGAACTCGCTTCGCTAATTCCACTTATCGTGCCGATAACTGTTAAACTGTCAATAATTTTTTTTTTTTAAAGTAGTATTATTTAAAAACTGCACACCGGATGTTATAAAGTTTTTTTTACTTCAATTAAAAGTGTCTGTTAAGTTGAAAGAGACTTTATCAAAAGTAATGTTAGAATCAAGGAATCTCTATGTGGTACCGTTTTTCTTTTTTCGCAATTAGCATAGTTAGCGTCTCTTTTACTCTTAATGAAAAAGATTCCAATTCTCCGGACCGACTCTCCTGTTGTACCGGTGCAGAACGTAATACTTCTTATCGACCCGCCACTTAACGATCATACAATTCTTAACAATCTCACTAATGAAGACTATCTTACGCTAGAATCGCGGGGTGCCCATCTCTCAGCGCATCACCAATTTTTCTTTGCTTCGTAGAAGCCCCGCACTTGAAGAAGCTCTCTGCTCTGAAATACTAAAAGTTATGGTAACCAAGGATACGGTCATTCAGAGTAACATATACGGTGAAGGGATACGTATTGACGGCGAATAGGGATTGCAGAAATCGATTGCTTTTAAGTGCTTACATTGTCGCAAGAGGCGAGAAAAGCTTCTCAATCAGCAAATAGGCCGGCTTCCGGCATTTGGAAATCATCGGACATTATGATTCGATGGAATTGCTCTTCATTATTTTGATTCTCCGAACGTAGGAGCTGACTGAGAACATTTCAACGTTCGATGATGGAATTGGAAATTGAATAAAAGAGAAATATGCAACCGACTTTCTATAATAAGATTTTAATGGGCCAAATTATGGTTGTTGTTTTAGTAGACGCAGAAATAAACTTGTGCGCAAGGAAGACGGAGAGCATTGCATTTGCTGGATTCAGTCTACGTGTTGGGCACCTACCATAGAGCAAGCAACTTAATATGGCTGACGAAAATGAGAGAGTTCTCCGAGGGTAAGTCACAAATTCTCCGCACATTCACCATAATATATCTGTGCTATTATTTTCTAAGGGTAACTTACATGTGGCATAAAGCCGAAATTATGGGGCACCCAGTGAGCATCGAACACACTATTCATTCGTAATTGATCTACCGGGACAAGCTTGCTAACCATTACACCAAATCGAAGTGCCCAAATAGCTTGTTGTCGTGCTTTTCTAAGCAGAGTATAATGTGGCACAAGGCTGAAAGTACTGGGCACCCAGTGAGGACAGAACTCACTATTTAGTCGCAATTGATCTAGCGAGACAAGCTTGCTAACCATTACACCACGAGGAAGTGCCTAAATAGCATGTTATCGTGCTTTTCTAAGCAGAGTTTAGATGTAGCACAAGGCCGAAAGTACGGGGCACCCAGTGAGGATCGAACTCACTATTCAGTCGTAATTGATCTAGTGAGACAAGCTTGCAAAACATTACACCACGTTTAAGTGCCGAAATAGCTTATTATCGTGCTTTTCTAAGCAGAATTTAGATGTAGCACATGCCGAAAGTAAGGGGCACCCAGTGAGAATCGAACTTACTATTCAGTCGTAATTGATCTAGCGAAACAAGCTTGGTAACCATTACACCACTTCGAAGTACCCAAATCGCTTGTTATCGTGCCTTTCTAAGCAGAGTTTAGATGTAGCACAAGGCCGAAAGTACGGGGCACCCAGTGAGGACAGAACTCACTATTTAGTCGCAATTGATCTAGCGAGACAAGCTTGCTAACCATTACACCACGAGGAAGTGCCTAAATAGCATGTTATCGTGCTTTTCTAAGCAGAGTTTAGATGTAGCACAAGGCCGAAAGTACGGGGCACCCAGTGAGGATCGAACTCACGATTTAGTCGTATTTGATCTAGCGAGACACGCTTGCTAACTATTACACCACGTCGAAGCGCCAAGATATTTTAACACATATTACATATCTGTGTTATGAGTGCGGATAATTTTTTTTTACTTTTCCCCTCGTATATTCACTATGCTCTCCGCCGTGCCAGGAGAAGGGTCATGCGGAATATGTATCTAGACTTAAGGGTCGCTCTGGTAGAGACGTAGATGGGTTATTAGTTATTAAATTGTGCCGTGCCCTATCAGAACCTGGGTGATTCTTTATGCTCCACAACTTCCTATCGATTGTATATTGCAATAAAAAGCGTCCGAAATCACACCCACATACATACATTCATACGCACACAATCATATACAGACTCATAAATGCACACACACACCTATGCATATACACAATGTTGATCTGGGTATGACGATAAACTACATCCAGCAGCAAGGCCTCTGATCGAGAGGTTTTGAGGGACGTGGAACTACATCTTAATTGCTCTTGTCCTTGTTGTTCATGATGACGGTAGTCTTTGAGTATAGAATCCAGAGGACAGTAGTGAAGTGTAGTTCAGGTTAGCAGTGGATATCCCGATAAAGTAGCAGAACGTAGTTCTTCCTTCTGTTCTTTGGTTTCTGGTCATCTTTGGAGAGAGTAATCAAAATGGCCGCCTTTATACACGACGGATTGAATATTTCACGTCTCCTGATTTGTTAACCTTTAATTGGGGAACTATAAAGTGACTCAAGTCATTTGGATTTGCTCACTCGTACATAATGTACACAAAATAATCCAACAGTCCTCAGGTCCATCCTGACCAGGATGTTATCATTTGTTCGGATCCCAGCTATTTAACCTCCAAACTAGGACCAAAACAGTATGAAAGTATGAAAATACATATTATAGTAAAAATACCTGGAATACATTTTCATAACAAAAAAACAAAATGCCAGCAAGACATCTTTGAGAAAAATAATATTACCAGCAATACATTTTTGCAAAATAAATTACTATTGCTCGCTAGAACATTAAATTTCGACATTAAATGACCCATAAGAAGTTGATGTACCTCTAAACAAAAAACAAAACAAACATATACAATGATATGCATACACGCACAAACATGCAGAGACACAATAATAGCATATACGTTCTCACACTTACAGTCATACACAAACATACTAATATAAGCACAATAACACACACACACACATATTTATATTTAGGCATCATATCTTTATTCAAACAATTTTCAGTGAATAATATAGACAGATTATGTTTATTTTTTTAAAGCAATTCATAACAAGCAAGGCGGGAGTGCCAGTTGCACGCAAGGGGTTACGGAGGATTGAGAACAAGAGTAAAGAGGCGTGTTTGAGGAAAGGATACAGAGAAGGGCGGGGAACAATCTCAGGGTGTCAGATGTCGATTGACATTACACTTGAATATTTAAAGATTATAGTTATTGGGGAAGCAAGCAAGGGGAAGAGAGTTCCACAGACGGGAAGTGTGGGAGATGGTGTTTGAGTAGAAGAGACGGTTACATTTAACCGTTTTGACAGTGAAAGGGTGGGACCGAGATGCCAGCCTAGTAGCTCACTTAGTTTCATGCACTGGGAACCAGCAAAAGCAGCTCGTCAGAACAGATGCCGTGAAAATACATGTAGAAGAGACAGAGGGAAGCCACGGCACGTCTGTGAGAAAGCGACTGTAGACGAGATGCCAGACCAGGACCTATCACATTACATATTCGTCTCTGGATTTTGTTGAGGACCTCGAGACGTATAGCGGGAGCACCAGACCATATATGACGGCAATATTCCATGCACGGACGGATGGTTGATTTATAGATTTGAAGGATGGGCTCAGCCGAGAAAAACTTTCTTTGCGGTAACGGAAGCTATTGAATCAATGTATTTATTCCACCACATGTCAGCGGACTGCGTGAGACCAAGCAGGCGTAACGAGGCGCTCTCGAGGAGTTGGGAATCAGCCATTCTGATGGGAGGCAGGAAGAGTTCTCTGTGGTGGGTAAAGGGGAGAAGTTTCGTTTTGGAGGCATTAAAGTATACAAGCCATTTCTTGTCCCAGTCAACCACAGATTGGCGGTCCTTTTCGAGATCAGCAGTCAGGTTAGTTTTGTCAACGATACCAGAGAGACAGGAGTAATCAGTAAATAGTAATGTCGTCCGCGTAGATTACTACTTGAGAACTGATGACATCGGGAAGGCAATTTCCAGTTCTCTGGTTAGTTTCTTGTTAAGATGAAATTCATAAAGGAAGGCGCTGTAGTTTTTATCCTACCCAGTTTTGTATATCTACCAATTTCCGGTCAGCTCTCTTATATTGGGACGCTTGTTTTGAAAAAAAAAATTCCATAGCTACAACGGATAAATTTAAACTTTTAAAATAATTATGACAGCGCGTTCACGCGTGTTTTTAAAAATTGCCATCACAACGGAATGTAGATTTTATCACAGTTACAATAAGTTTGTCTTAGCAATTTACCCCTGAGGATGATCTTGAAGGAGACCGAAAGTACTTGGGTAGGAAAAAACTACATGATGAATTTCAGCTTAACATCAAGAAGCTGATTAAAGAACTGAAAAGAAGCAGTATAAATAGACATAATCTGTCTATATTATTCAATGAAACACACACACACACACACACACACACACACACACACACACACACACACACACATATATGTATGTGTGTATGTATTTCTAAATAAATTTCCGGTGAACAGCGGTCGACCACGACTAAAAGTTTTCTCCGCTTCAGTGACTTTGGTTGGTGTTTGTTTGCTATGTAAGCATCAACTACCCTTAAAAGATCTTTAAGCTGCCAAACGAGTATAAACTGCCCATTTTCACAAATAACTCTTGCCGACCACTTGAAGATTGCTAGAAAACCAATGTTTACGGGGAAATTATTTAGAAATATCCAGTTAATAGGCATTGAGCCCTTTTTATCCGGTATACCTTTGTGGCATACACCGTGGGGAGTTGCTTATTTTATTTAAATTATTCGCTATGTGGGACTTTGAGGGCCTGGTATAGTTGAGTACCGTTTCGCTTTTTAGCCGTATGGGCATTTGCCATAACATCGATTAATTTCTCGGCACGCTTGTCAATTTTTTTCGGGTGTTTGTTCTTTCCCATTTCTTTTCCTAAATGATGGTGACTATATATATATATATATATATATATATATATATATATATTGTTATCGACGGACAGACTGTTTTACAGCTTATCAGTGTGGCTAGACATCCGATTGACTCAAGCCGGGATCGAAACCCCACTGATTTAGTAAAAGTTTGGTAAAATCTCCGACTGGCACCAAATCAGTCGGAGATTTTACCCTTAAGCCATTGGTGCACGGTAGGAATGAAAGTGAATTTAGACAAACACGCCAGTGACCGGAGAACTCGATTTGTCTTAACAAAGAGTCTTGCATCAGCAGCAATAATAGCTACAGTTTACAAATTCACTTTTCTCCCCGAAGAGCTCAACCGAAATAATTTTTTCAGGACTATGTATATATATTGTCATCCACAGACTGTTTCGCTATTTCATAGATCATCAGTGAAAGAGGAGAAGAGAGAGAGAGAGTGAGAAAGAGAGACAGAGAGAGGATAAATAACACGTAAGTCTGCATGAAGGAATAGTCGTTGTGTAGCCTATAGAAGACATGTTGCATATTATTTACAGAGATGCAATCTCCAGTTTGACAGACACATTCATAAACAACACTCGTTGCTGTCTTATCAAGGAAGTTGGTGGGTTGAGATATATTATTTTTGATAATTAGATTACTGTCTTTAGATTATTTGAAATAATAGATGATAAATCTTAATGTGCATTTTTTTCTACAGGTTCAATATGTTTATGCATTAACATTTTTATTGCGATTTCTTCCTGTTTACTGAATGTTAATGTCATAGTTAATAATATTATCTTGAGAACTGGAATTGTTTTTGAATAAGTGATGTCAAACATCATAAATAACAATGCAATTAAATAAAGCATTATTAATAAGTATTTGTTTTATGTTACTTAATTCCTTAACAAAAATTGCTATACGCACACATACGCATCCATACCCCCCATATATATATATATATATATATATATATATATATATATATATATATATATATATATATATATATATATATATATGAAGAGAGAACAAGAGAGATAATAATGTGGATGTAAATTCGGATATAAGCCTGAAATTTATGGTTGATTTAATGATGAGTTATCCGGTTATTTTAGAATAGGTGAATGAATGTCTTTTCTAAAAAAGGAAAACAGAATGGTTAAGGAAATAATTAATTATTCACGGGTCACACAGTGCAAGTGAATAACGTCATATTTCTTGATCATACTCTGACTTGCTAAGATATTAGAAGCTTGTGAGTCCGTGATGGTTCGTTTCACATTGTAATATCCTCAGGGAACGGTTTCTTTGAAGAATGAAACGGACAGGAAAATTTGCCTTGGAGATGCCTTGATTATGTCAGTAGTAAATGTTCCTGTTATCTACATTCAATCATTTGTGATTTAAATATTTAACTTTTTTTTTTCAATCATTTCATTCCAAGAAAGAAGATAAAGCGACTAAGACGCAACGGGTTACTGAGAGTGAAGGAAAGTGTGAAAACATTGTGGAGAGGACATTAGAAGACCAGGATTCAAAGAGATAGATGGCGATTGGAGGTTAGCATCAGCCATTCTGATGAAAAGCAAAAACGGTTCTCTGAAACAATTCAAGGGGATTTTGCATTCTTCTATTTCTCTTTGTTTTCTCTTTAATTCCAATATTATTTTCATTTTCACAAAGAAAGCAAAGGCCATGAGCAAATAGCTAAAAAAAAAACATAAAAGCTTCGTCGACAAAAAATATTTCCCTCGCAAAATCGGAGTAAACCAATTTTTGAACTGAATCCCGTTTCGGCAGGAATATAATGGATTCTCCCGTCGGTTTCGACGTATGAGGATCTGACAGCTTTATTGTTTCAGTTATGAAATTTTGTGCGATAATCTTAAGTGGCACTTAACACCCGCAAAGGAGGCCACATATGGAGCAAGAGTGAGGATTGTGGGAGGAGATCACTGTTAGATTGGCTGACCTTTTAGATCTTTCTCTCGCTTCTTGAAGACGATTCAGACAAGCAGATTGAAAACTACTGAGTCCGCGAAAACACGTTGATCTCCATTCTACCCGCTCTAAGGCTAAGCGCTCAAGGGTGTTATGTGGTATATTGACAGCTGAAAAAAATGTTCATGGGTTTGCGAAAGAACCGCCATCACCCATCGGTCTGCCACTGTCAAGAGCTCCAGCTAGAGCCTTCCAGTAATATCCTTTACCTGACCCCGTCGCCTTCACTCTCTCGCCAGCGGATCTTGCAAGTGAACTGTGTGGATAAGAATGAACGAATCAAGGTAAACCGCCAGAAAATCCACACAAGTGATTTGATTAAAGCGGTGAAGGCTTGTGCAGAACCATCCACACTTTTCGGAACTATTGATACACTTAGTCGGTGCAAATAAATGCCACAGATGAAGCAGATAATAGAAATCAAGAATATATATATATATATATATATATATATATATATATATATATATATATATATATATATGTGTGTGTGTGTGTGTGTGTTATGTTTATAGATATAATTTATTTAAGTAAATCCATCATTTTTAATTAAACAGTATTAACTACATTTACCGGCCTAATTGTTCGAGAAATTTCTTAGAAAAATTGCGCTCTCGGATAGGAATCGAACCTGTAACCCACATGGGAACCGTCATTTGATCTGATGTTCTGTTAACCATTCAGCAACAGAGAAGCATCTGGTTAGCAAAGTCCGAATTTCTGTTTATAAACACACATCTTCGACGATTTGTCTCGGTCGATTATTTCTGTACATGAAACATATATAACGTAAACAATGACAAAATATTATGAGATGAATTGAGTCGGAAAATATTTAATAGATTTTCTGTTTATATATTTATATATAAAAATATGGTATAAACAGAAATTACATTAAATAATTGTCGGATTTTATCTATTTCACTCTCTCTCTCTCTCTCTCTCTCTCTCTCTCTCTCTCTCTATATATATATATATATATATATATATATATATATATATATATATAATTGTATTTGGTACTTCGTATGGATAGTTCAAAAGAGGATATAATCCAGAGAGCTCAATGTAAAAACAGAGCAAACATTAATTATTATTATGAAAAAAGACGACTTCAAGGTTATAATTTATTTCCTTAGAACCGAGATTTCGATTATGATTCATCAGACCGTCTATTCGCATATAAATCATATATATGTGCGTGTGTGTGTTTGTGTGTGCGTGTTGCGATGATTATATATTTAAAAACAATTATAATATTATGCTTTACTGTTGTATCGAGCACTGTTTTTTTTAAAATAAATGTTAAGAACTCTGAATTATAAATCTCATTGTTCTTTCCTATTAATATAATATAATATAATATATATATATATATATATATATATATATATATATATATATATATATATATATAATTTCTATATATATTATATATGCGAAATACATATTGGAAAGTACTCAATATCAGTGATGCAGCTAAAATATTCAGTTGTATAGATATGAGTTTGTAAGCCTCGGTTTCACACTATTACGATCATCAGTTGTCTGATGATCGCAATAGTGTGAAGCCCAGTGTTACAAACTCATATCCATACAACTGAATATATATATATATATATATATATATATATATATATGTGTGTGTGATCTTTCCACTATGATACCTACACTATTAATTTAAGTGCAGTGCTACATCAGTGTAGATGCTTCATCATTTTATAGTTAAAATAATTAGATGTAACCTTAAGTTCTATGGAAACGGTCTTGTCTCGTAATTCTTGCTTGTGGAATTCTCCCACTGTTTCTTACTTTGATCTTCAATAATTTAAAAAGCTATGTTTTTTGTCTTCTTAATTCTTGTACTTTTATTTCTGTAGTTTTTCTCATATTCTCTAACACCAAGTAACCCTTTACGTCTTAGTGGCTTTATTGCCTTTTTGGGGTGAAATGATTTAAAAAAAGTATATAATTGTGCGTACGTGTATGATTTCTTGTTTGTATATTGACAGTTTTTTTTTGTCGGTGTGTGTGTGTTTGTGCATGAGTGTCTATGGGTGTGCGTATGATTGTGTCTAGGAGCGCGCGCATGCGTGTGATTTCGAATGACGTTTCATTTGGAAGCTCTAAGCACTTTAACCAGCCAATGACCTTGTATCGTTTCCATGTAAGTTATGTAAAAGAAGAAATAACAAAAAAAATGACGCATCTTGTGGAGTTAGAATTACCTCTGGATGACAGCATCCAAACCCTGCTAATGTAGGGTAGTCGAAAAAATATAATTTTCAAAAATACGAGCGCAAAGGAAACTGCTAACAGTGTAATATGTTACCCGATGCGGGTAGGTGCCATGAATTTGGGGCCACTTTAACCTCCGAGATATTTGAATTTCTTCGGTATCGGTCCTGGCCTCGCATGCCGGCTTCAGAAATTTTCCCGGCGTTGTAATGTGACTTCCTTCTGTTCCTTCTATAAATATTTTCACAGTAATTGTTCTGATAAGCTTTCCTCTTTCTTGCCTCGACTTCATGAATTCAAGCTTAGTACTTAGAGTTAATTCTCAATATTTCACTGCTAAAATTGCTAGTTGTAAACATAAGTTCTATGTTCGCACTTTTCACTTATGGAGCTCACTCCCGACTTGCTACTTATCAACTACGATGTTTAAACATTTAAATGCAATGTCAATACTTATTGTCAGTCTCCTTAATTGTAGTTCCTCAGTGTTTCTCAGTAACCACCTTTATCCTAGTGACTTTAAGTGAAATGATTATATATATATATATATATATATATATATATATATATATATATATATATATATATATATATATAAAATTAATAATCGAACAAATCCTTTTACTTCATATATGGAATAGGCTATTTCGGCAAACGACGAAAGTGGCCGTCTGTTTTTTCAACCACACCATGGTTTAAAAGTCAGACGGCCACATTCGTCGTCCGCCGAAATAGCCCATTCCCCATATGAGGTAAAATGATTTGTTTGATTATTAATTATATTGCTCTGAATAAATAAAATACATCGAGCTCGTTTTTTGCAGGTCAGTTCTAATAGTTTTTTATTACTAAGATCCACTTGGATTATATACCAACGGATCTGTTACCTAACGATATATATATATATATGTATGTGTATGTATGTATATTTATTTAGATATTTTAGATATATGATTGCATATGTATGTCTATATTTTCCACTAATATTATCTATCTATCTATCTATCTATATCTATATCTATATCTATCTATCTATCTATCTATCTATCTATCTATCTATCTATCTATCTATATATATATATATATATATATATATATATATATAATTGTATGACAAAGTGGAAAACGTTTACTTGTTATGCGTTTCGTCCTTTAGGACTTCATAGGACTAAATTTGGTAGGAGTACACATGCCCACGGTAGAGGCGTGCTGGTAATTTTACATTTTTTATCTAACCAAATTTATTTAGAGTCTTTTTCTTTTTCTTTCCATCACTTTTATAAGTAGGTATTCTACATTGTGTTATTAGAAGATCTGTCAGAGATGGTGAAATGTTGTAAGAGCCAGGACGCACTTTTTGCTGTATATGACCTTAAGATCAAGGCAGTCTCAAGGCATTTACGTTGTAGTGAATTATTTCTCCTTTGATCCGAGTAGCATTTTTATGTCAAAATTGTGGTTAGTCATGTTACGGTGGGAGAGTCAAAGCATTTGACGTATTACTTTGTAAAATGTCCCTTTTATGTTAATATAATCTTTTATTTAGATTCTTTGAGGTTTCTCCTCTGTATTTTTGTGACAATTATTTCATGCGATGGAGTAAACTCCTTCAGGTTTTAGTTTATTGTTTAGTTTAGTGTTTTATTGTTTTGGATGTAGTAATAACAAATTTCATGTTGCGTTTAGATAGATTCTTTTCGATTGTATTAGATGTGATAGAGTTAGTAGGCAGGATAATATATGTTTTTGATTCATTGGTTTTCTTTTTTCTTTTGTTTTGGAGTATGGGCCTTTTGTTTCGTATTGAATATAAAATAATTAGGTTACTGTTTTCAATGTATTTCTCATCTTCTTTTTAACAAATCTGAACTGTATATTCTTAGTGTTCTTAGGTAGAATCCGATGATTATGTCGGATTTTATTTTGTTGCTATGCTGATAATATGTAGTCCTACCAACATAACAAAGTTAGCTCGATGAAGTCCTGAAGGACGAAACGTGTCACAAATAAACTTATTCATAAAATCATAAAATTTCCCGAATACTGTTCTTGACGTATATATATATATATATATATATATATATATATATATATATATATAAAATAAACATTTTTATACGACACGATCGAAATTCAACCGTTAAAATTTCAGTCGTATCTCGAAATACTGTTGGGTTGGCCGAGCTTCACAGTGGTAAAGATATTCCAGCCCTGAAACCATTATAACTCAAGGGGGCTAATTCAGTAATATTTACGTAATGCACACTGTTGAAAAAAACGGGGCGTCTATTTCAGACACAGGTATCCACTAAAAATAAGGTTTAAAGATATACATATATATATATATATATATATATATATATATATATATATATATATATATATATATATATATATATATATTTCAAATATGTGGTGCAGTTCAATTTATATTACATGAATCATTCATACAAAAAGCAGATTAGTGAAGTTAATGATATAAATGGCGAGAATACATCTTCGCAAACAAATTTATTAAAATTACATTAACCCACGAACCTCTAGATGAATGTTGTGATTCCTGTTTTTAATAGTAAGTTGTATAAGGTCTTTTTTTTGCTAGTACTTTCATCTGTTCATACAGACATTATCAGGCATGGAAATTGATTTGTTTTTTTTTAGTACATCCAGGTATTAACGGAACACAAAAGATTAGATGTGAATCGAAATATGTTTTTTTTTTTTAGAATTTAATAAATTTGTTTGCGAAGATGTATTCTCACCATTTATATCATTAACTTCACTAATCTGCTTTTTGTATGAATGATTTATGTAATATATATATATATATATATATATATATATATATATATATATATATATATATATATATAAAGCAACGTTTGAACTAATACAAATATATATTCATATATATACATGTTTCTCTATATGCACATATATTAAAAAGCAACAACAAAAAATTAAACACTAAAAAATTGATAGAATTTCATTGTTTTTTTAAATTTTTAATGCGCCTTAATTGTGTTGTCGTTGTTACAATTTCTGTGAGATATTTTTGTTATTGGGAAGAATTAATCGGTTTTCTTTATTGTTGGTCTTTAATATTCGTCTCTCTCTCTCTCTCTCTCTCTCTATCTATCTATCTATCTATCTATCTATGTCCCTCTGTCTATTTCTCCCCCTCTCTCTGCCTCTCTTTCTTTCTCTCTCTCTCTCTCTCTCTCTCTCTCTCTCTCTATATATATATATATATATATATATGGGCACCTCGAGGCGGTGTAATGTTTAGCAAGCTTGTCTCGCTAGAACAATTACGACTGAGTAATGAGTTTGATCCTCACTGGGAGACCCATATTTTCGGCCTTGTGCCACATCTGAGCTACGCTTGAAAAATCACTATATATATATATATATATATATATATATATATATATATATATATATATAATTGATTGGATTGATGTGAGTTTGTGACCCTGGATTTCACGCTCTTGCGATCGTCAGACAAACTGATTAATTTTTTAAAAAAATTTTGATTTATGTAAATTGCGTGTATTGGTGTTATTATGGAAGTCGGGGTGGAATCGTCGTCGTGATGTCACTCATGCTAACGCAAACATAGATGCATGTCCGTACACCTGTCGCAGTTATCTCCCCTTGATCTCCTTAAGCCCTTCACCAGGGGTCTCTCTCTCCCGGGAGTATAAATACTGGCTGACATTTCGCCTCTTTCTCTCTTTTCTCTGCTTACGCGCACGTGTGAGCAACTATGTCGATTTCGGCCGCGGGCCGAAACCTCGCACGTGGGGCGAGGTACAAAAAACTTTCTCTAAAAATTTCCAATATGTGAACTCTTATACACAACCAGCGTTTCCCATATTCTGGGAACACGCTAAAACAAAATTCACCCGTACGGACATTCAACTAAAAACAACACACACACAACTTTCCATACAGACACTGCAACATTTTATTCATGTCTTCAATGTATTGTAACTCGTGTTTTAATCTATTTGTAATTCATGTATTAATATATATTTGTTTTGTACATATATATCGGTCTTGTTTGTTTTCTTTTGCTTTCTTTGGACTCCATTAAAGTCCAACATTCTTATGTAGCTGGACCGGCCAGCGGAAGCCTTAACCTAGAGATAACTCATCTTCTCTTCTTCACACATATCACACACCGCATGGTCCACTACAACCCATTGAGGTACGCAGACGCACATACACACGCACTCGCACACCGAGGCTCACACAAACTTAAACATATGTGGACAGTGTTGGAGTTGACATATATATGTATATGTGTGTTGTTGTCTACATATATACGCATTTGATTGTTGAATTTTAAAGATCGGATGTGTATCTTTTTTCTCGTGGATGTAGACGTGTCAACAATCAGACCATTTCTCTATTCTTTCGCTGGATAATATTTCCTCGCACGCACTTATATAAGTGTGGTGGGGTCTGTAAAACTATGATAGGTAAAAAAATTGCTATTATTTTTTTTATTTTTTAAGGTTGATTTGCTATTATTTTAAAGCTGGTTATTTGCTTGTTTTTGATGACCGCGTATATGTAACTAGTAGAAATTGCTGTTCGTAATCTTTATTAGTTTTTACTTGATGGTATTAAATTTGCTGGGGTAGGGGGTAGTAATTTACGTTAATAATTATCGCGGACTAATATGGTAATAGTAGTTGTGATGTGGAAGTGATGGTATTGGTGTGGGGTTTGGTGGTAATAATAATATTAGTAGCTAATAGTTATTGTAAAGTTGTAGAAGTGATTAGTAATGGTGGTGGAATTATAATAACAATAAATGTAATTATTGTGATGGTAGCCTGAACTAGAGAGTGATTGTTTGTGTGTGTGTGTGTGTCTCTCTCTCTCTCTCTCTCTCTCTCTCTCTCTCTCTCTCTCTAACTCTTTTATCCGTTTGATATAAATTCTGATAATAGGTACTTATTTTCATGCCTACATTTAGAAATTATCTCAGATCTTTTGTTTAGTAAATTCTTTTGCGGGGTATGGGATATTACTGCTACTTTTTCGTGTAGGCAAAGTAGGCATTTTTTGTAATGTTGCTGTAGGCAGGTGCTTTTTTCTCTCTTCTTGAATGGACCCACAGTTGCACCGATGGAGCACATTGTGGTGTTGTTTGCACTTACCTTGGCTTTATATATTGTATTCGTATGTTGGCAATTTCCCTGGAGTGGACATGTTCTATTTCTGCAGTTGCATTTTGGATCCTTGGTTTCATTTTTGTAGGTTGTCATTTTTTTGTTGTGGCTTTTTATTATTTCTGTTATAATTTTTGTGCAGCTGTAACTGATTTTAACGTTATTTAATCGGTTTGTTTCAGTGAAGTGCTTTTCTGTTAAGTTTAGGAATGTCATACCAATGTTCGTTTTGACGGATTTGTTGTATGGTGGATTAAACCAGATAATATTTCTTTTACTTTTTTTTGCGTTTTGACTGTGGAGGTGTATATTGTAGTTGTTGTGTGTATCCACTTGCTTTTAGTGCTTCGTTGTATGGTGTTTTTTTTGTTATTGAAAATGTGTATGTTAGATGAGTTCTCAGATAATCTGAGGCTGATTGATATAAGTATTTGTTTGATGATTGAAGGTGGCTGGTTGAAGGATGTGTGTACGTTAGTTTAGGAAGAAAATAGTGAATGCCCTAAAAACATTGGATTGAAAATAGAGATAAACGCAGGTACAACAACAGTAAACTTCCTGGACGTCACTCTTAACCTGAACAACAATACATACGAACCGTACAAAAAAGATAATGACATCCCAACTTCCGTACACACATCTCCATTTTTGGAGAAAATTCAATTACACTACCCTAACATCCAAGCTTACAGCATCAAGCGGTCACCCATCTAAGTACTGACTAGGATCGACGTTGTTTAAATTCGGTGATCATATGCGAAGTTATGTATCAACGTGATATGGTCGTAAGTCAATTCCCTACATATAACGTGTGAAAGCACGTGTGATACCCTGCCTTCGTTAGACGCCAACCAGGAGGTGTAAAACAGTTTCGGTAGCTAAGGCAGTATAGCCACCCCTGGTGCCACCAGCAACTTTTACCAACAGGCAGGGTATTGTTATTTTTATAAGTGTCAGTTTCTTTCTTTTTACAAATGCAACTGAAGAAACCTGAAAAAAAAAGAAACAGAAATTATTGATAAGTTAAGATAAAAATAGAAAAAATAAACACTGACTTTAAGAATGTTACAAAAGCAGATTGCAGAATCCTTAAATAGATTCGAAGCAAGACAAGTTGATTAACCGACAGAAATTTTTTGAAGACGCCCGGCATTGTGAATATATAGATGAAGAAAAAATGCCGAATATTAAGTACGTTAATTAGAGTCATAAACGCCGATAAATTACTACGTGCAGGCAAACATAATTTTAAAAAAAGAAACAACAAGGGTGAAGAAGTACAAGAAAACTGATTTCTCAACACTATATTTTATTAATAAACGTGGAGCTTACTTTCTTATCTACGATTCTTGCTAAGAGTCTGCTTAACTCCTGCCTCGCGAAGTTATTTGTTTAACTGCGTGTATCATAATACACCGGCGAAGTCACGTGATTCTGCTTTCAACGGCCATGAGTAAACTTCGATTGACACGGCACCTAGTTTCCGCTGATGGTCTGCTCCGATATTGAGTGCAAATTCCACTCTGGCATATTATTATGATATTAACCGAGTCTAATACATGTTGTCCATCATCAAAAGATACGTATCTGAGAATGGAGGACATTGAAGTAAAGAAGATCTCTGGGAAGCAATAAAGTCTCCTCTAAATAATGTTAAAGTTGAGATAATATAGAAAACAACAACAATAGCAGTGGATTAAAAACAAATAGACATTTCACTTCAGAAACTGCGAGATGTAACCGTAAGTTATTGAGGGTTTCATCTCTCGCACTTCTCGCTTGTGGAGATCTCTTCCAGCTTCCTGCTTTCCTGTCAACTACGATGTTCAAAAGTTTAAATACAACGTAAATCATCATCTTTCTTTCTGAATCCTGGTCTTTTATTGTCCTCTATCTCTCCTTAAGGTTTCTCAATTTCTATCACTCTCAGTAACCCCGTGTGTCATAGCGGTTTTTTTCGCCTTGTTTGTAGTGAAATGATTAAAAATTAAACCAAAGCCGTTTCCAAGCATTTGACTCTCATGACTTCTTTCTGAGGCTGAGAAAAAGTAAAGTGAAGGAAAGAAGTATTTTAAGTAATTCATCTTTTGAAAGTGTATTTATAAATCAAAACGCGTACTGTCATATCAGCAACGTGAAACAGACCTGTATTGTTCAATTGCTAAATTATAATATATACATATATATATATATATATATATATATATATATATATATAT
>OZ038487.1:39705019-39712519 GCA_964036315.1 Acanthosepion esculentum
GGAAAATTTGCAACTCCTATGGGAAGGAAACTGGAAGAAATTGGTACGAACACCACCCAGACCCGGTTACGGAGATAGGACCTGTTACAATTCTATGGGACTACACAATATACACTGACAGAACAATCAAAGCCAACCGCCCAGACATTGTTATTAAAGACCACAAACAAAATAAGTGCCTCCTTATTGATATGGCAGTCCCTGCAGACTGCAATGTGTCTTTGAAGATATTCGAAAAACTGTCAAAATACAAGGACCTTGAAATCGAAATCTCAAAAATGTGGCACATGGGAACATCAACAATTCCTGTTGTAGTTGGAGCCCTTGGACTGGTTGGAAAAGATTCCAGTAGGCTGATTGAAGGGATCCCTGGAAGTCCATGCCTCAAAGAGATACAAAAAATTGTTCTGACAAGTACAGCCCACACTTTACGAAGGGCTTTATCTATGTAATTATTTTTTTTAATTTTTTAATTTTTTTTTTGCAGTGGAAAGTGTCATGATGCCATTTCTAACCTTAGGTCCCTGGGCGGGACCCGGAAAGAAATGTGTAAACGCCAGATATCAAAGGAAATAATAATAATAATAATAATAATAATAATAATAATAATAAGAAGAAGAAGAAGAAGAAGAAGAAGAAGAAGAAGAAGAAGAAGAAGAAGAAACCTTGGTAGCCCATGCCTGAAAGAAATACAAAAAATTGTACTCACAAGTGTTGGATTATTTTGTGTGTTAGTGTACTAGTGAGCAAACCCAAATGACTTGACTCACTTTATAGTTCCCCAAAAGAAGGTTAACCAATCAGGAGGCGTAAAATATTCAATCCGTCATGTATAGAGGCGGCCATTTTGATTACTCTCTACGAATGTTCAATGCGAACCTGTCAGAACCAAAGATGACCAGAACAGAAGAAAGAACTACGCTCTGCTACTTTATCGAGATATCCACTGCTAACCTGAACTACGCTTCCCTACTGTCTTCGAAATATTCACTGCCAACTTCTGGATTCTATACTCAAAGACTACCGTCATCATGACCAACAACAAGTACAGCTCACGCCTTACGGAGGACTTTATCTATGTAAAATACGTGCGATTTTCTTTTTCAAAACAGCTCAGTGGAAAATGTCATGATGCCATTTCTGAACTTTGGGACATGCCAATTCAAACTGACAGGGCGATAAAAGCCAACAGACGTGATATTATCATAAAAGACAAGAAATTCAGAAAGTGTGTGCTTATTGGCATAGCAGTATCGTCTGAGAGAAACACCCCCATGAAAATTATCGAGAAAATGTCCAAATACAAGGGCCTGGAAATCGAAATTAACAGGATATGAAGAATGAAGACTGAGACTGTACCAATTGTAATCGGAACTCTGGGCCTCTCTGTTTGGGACCCGGAAACAAATGAATATACACCAGAAACCAAAGGAAATAATAATAATAATAATTATTATTATTATTATTGCATCTCCGGACCAAAGTCTCGCAACCAAATACGATCATGGTCACATAAGCAACGATGGAACTAACCCAAAATGCAGGTTATGCGGAAAATATGTTGAAACTGTCGACCGTATTATCTACGGATGTCCGGAACTAGCAAAAAATGAATATACCCACAGACATAACAGGGTAGCAGCATATGTGCACTGGAAGATATACACGAAGCACAAAATCGAAACCACTGAGAGATGGTATGAGCACCAACCAGACACAGTTACCCAAAATAATGATGTAACTACCCTCTGGAACATGCGAATTCAAACTGACAGGGAAATAAAAGCCAACAGACTTGATATTATCATAAAAGACAAGAAATCCAGGAAGTGTAAGCTCAATGAAAATTATCAAGAAATTGTTCAACTACAAGGACCTGGAGATCGAGATAAACATGATGTGGGGAATGAAGACTGAGACTATACCACTCTGCACCCCGTGAGAAAAGGAATGGACAATTTTACTAACAGTGTCCCTGGTAACATCAATATACAAATTTCCCAGAAGAACGCCCTACTAGGAACATCCCATATACTAAGAAAAGTGCTATCAATTAAATGACAACTCTCCTATAGGGTCTAAGGACCATAGTTTGAAACCGGCTCTACAGGATACAAAGCAGAAAATATAACATATACAAATAATAATAATAATAATAATAATAATAATAATAATAATAATAATAATAAAAAGAGAACAGAACTCGATCGTGAAAAGTAAAGTTTTGTGAACAATCGATTAAAATATATACGTCTATCAACAATATAGTAAGACGGATATATTTTGATAAACAGTTCCTTCTTTTATATAAGAAAGGTTGTCTTTAGTTAATAAAAATAGTTTCAAGGACTTTTAAATGTGAGTTAGAATGTGATCCACGCAGAACTGAGAACATGACCACTCGGAAGAATTCTTGCATACTTATGTTCACTTCAGACTGTTCCTAGTTGTCTCCGAGGGACAAGTGACAGCATGTGTCCTCAAATTCTTTGTTTATCGTTCAGTATCCAATCAAATTCTGGGCAGTCCCAGTCATCCCTAAAACTTTCGTCTTTTTCTTTCATTTTAACCTGTTTATTTAGGGAACTCCGAAAATAAAACAACAAAAAAAACGCGAAAAAAAACGCGGTATCTATTTTCACATGACCTCAGTAAACTTAAAAAATTAGGAAAAATATTATCCATAATCTAATGTTTTATTGGATTTTAGGCACTTTGACTTTAAATTTACTATACTTATCGCTCTTATTTTCTGATAATATTGTGTACTGACGTCCGTACTTACAAAAATCGGCACGTTTAGGCATAAAAAATTTCAAAATTCTTTAAAAAATATTGGTGTTTCATGATTTGTATTAAGCTTTTTCATTTTGGATTAGAAAATATAGTTTTCACTTAATAATATCATCTAAAAGGCTGAAATAAATACAAAATTTTAAAAGACTTCAAACTTAATAAATTTTTCTAATTAAAATTTAGAAAAATAAAATCAATTCTTGGAAATATTCATTATTCATCGAGTTTTTTTCCCTTAAGACAGTAGTGTCATTAAGATATCGTATTTATAAAAGCAATTAAAACTTTTCTAATTAAATAATATAGTTTTATTGCATTTTTTATTCTACGATTCAGAGCGGATATTCGATAAATGGTATTTCTGTTGAATAAAAACAAATTGATGGTTTAAATTCTCCAAGGTGTCCTGCTTTTACCTAATATAAACATGAAGAGGCTGAAATTTTAATTTTTCGAAATTTCACAAAATTAAGTAAGAAGTAAAAAATAAAAAAAATAAATAAATTAGCAAGATTTTCTAAAAAATAAAATTGCAAAAGTAATTTCATTTATTTATGAATAAGTCCTAAAAATTTAATTAAAATGTGACAATTATTTGATTTTTGCGAGAATTTCCAGAACAATGTTTTAAACGAGAAAAAAAACACACGAAAGATCCCTATAGTAATCTTTGGCGCAGCCACGAACGAAAGACAGACAAAATTTAGAAGTAAAATTTAGAACCTGCTAGAAAGGATTTAAAAATTTAATAAATAATAAAAAAATACATTTTTTTTCTCTTAATAATACCATAAATATTTTCACGATAAAATTTTGTTTTTATCAAGTTTGGGGACTTTTTTCATAATGGTATGCTTTTTTTTAACGAATTCTTTTTTTTTTAAAGTACATATGTTTATTGCATCACTTTCTAATATTCTTAGTTCTCGGCTCGCGATAAAAAGCAAAGCATATTAAGTAAGAAGTAATACTAATTAAAAAATGTAAAACTATTGCCAACTAGATGGACCCATGGTCAGTTCATGAATGGTAGAATTTATATAAAATATGCATAAAAACAGAGGGGACAAATATAGATGAGGTATTATGATTATTTACATTATTCAGACTGTTATCCTCATCCTCATTGCCATATTCACAACGTTTCGGCCATTGTACACTCCAGCATTCTTCAGATGATTGGAATTTCGAACCGAACCCTTCATTTCGACCACCAGTGTAGATTGTTCTAGTTCTACGTGCCATGCCTCTTCCGGATGCCTCAGTTATTTCCCTTTAACTCAATCTCCAAGTTCTGGCTCACCACTCCTGCAGCTTGGTACTGAACTCAAAATTCTTACACATATATCCTCAAGGGCACATGGTCCAGTGGATATAGGCGTTGGTTAGATCCAGTGAGTAGACCTGAAGAGTTGTCAGGTTCCATTAGTTGCATGTTTTAAAACGCTCCAAACAGCATAATCTAGAGGTTTGAGATCGGGCTGGAAGAGGGCCAAAAATCGGCAAAGTTGGATTTGCAGGAATTCTGTTCCCGAGTCCATACATAGTTTCCCTCAACCATGGTAATACATTGTATCTCAGAGTCTTGTAATAGGCATCAGCATTAACTTTTTTAATATTTGGTAGGCATTTTCCCCATCGGAGGCAACAACTCCAAACACGATAACTTCAGCTGGATGTTCCGTGCTGAAAGTGCTCTTGACCTGAACTTTTGAGTGAGCAATGTATCTGTCATTTCTGCTATTCAGAACAGCGTCAACAGTAAATATCTTTTCATCTAGGAAATTTTAAAAGTGAACTTGTTTCTTTTAATCATTCTAATCTTCGGGTCATCATGGGTCGTGCTAGCAAATCTCTTCGTGTTCTTGTGTTTAAATTTTAGTTCTAAGTCATCTTTCACTGTTTTTTTCTGATAGCCTTAGCATCCACTTTAAGTTCTGTTGCTGATTTTTCTCATGGATTTCGTTGGGTGATTTGAGACTTTGGATTTGGGAGTGTTCATTATCGCATTTTCTGTTGATTCCGCCACTTCTAGGTTTTCTCTGCATAGTTTCCCTCATAGTTATTCTTTTCTTACATTAAAAACTCTCCATAGGGATACTCCAACTCTGCTTGAAATCTTCTGTGGATGAACATGTGCGTTTATCATATCACACACCCTTCGACGTTTGCTTTCCTCAATTATCTGAAAAAAAAGTGTTTAATCATTACGCAAGGTTATGATAATAAAATGCAACAGGTTTCATAAAGTTAACTGAACTGCTTCATGAGAAAAACAAGTAAAACTTTTACTGCAAATTCTGCCTCCCTACTCTATATTTTTGATAAACAAATCACTTTCAGTCACAATAATCATTACTTTTGTTTACATTCCTTTTTTTTCTGGATTTAATGAAAGTAGGTTCAAGGACTTTTAAACGTTAGCTAGAACGTGATCCGTACAGAACCGAAAACATGTCGATGCGCACTCACGATTTTGTATAAGGTGTTCAGCGATTGTAGACCCGGATGGCAACGGTGCGGTTATGCAAATGATCTAGCCGACTTTTTCTAAGAGATGCAGAGACAGGTTGAGCGATGCTCTTCTCTAGAATTTAAGTGCTCCTATCGATGTAATCAACTTCACACTGACATTTAAATAACTAAATTACAGAACCTGCTTTAAAGATAGCTCGGCCATCATTATGAACAGATTTAAGCAAAGGTCGGGAAGTGAACATAATACGCGAATTAACCGAATAATGTCATTGTCTAACAATACTTCTGCTCCTCTTTTCCCACTTTTACCTGAATCCTCTTCTTCTCCTTATCACTTTCAAGAAAAATACAGTGAAATGGTTTAGCACAACAACAACAACATCAACAACAACAACAACAACAATAATAATAATAATAATATTATAACTGTTTCGGTGGGAGCGGTTAATTGAAATGTACATACTTTTTTACCCAGCCTCATATGAGCTTAAGTTTTTGCATGTATATAATGGCTCATGACTTCGGATGTCTGGTTCAAAAGAATTTTTTAAATCCGGAAATGTCATTATTGCTAATTTTTCTTCTTGACAGAGATTGCAAATGTTATTGTGGTTGTTGTAAGGCTCCGCCTTTTTTTTTTTTTTTTAGCTAGTTTGATGACGAAGATGGTACAATCATTCAAGCTAGTAAGTCTTAGAAGCTCTACCAAACTGGCCATACTACTGCTGTTTTGCCTTATTACTGATAATTTGCTTGCTTTGTATTATTTTTTTACTCTGTTCTTTTCGTTTTCTTGTTGTTTATTGCCAAATGTGTCAATTCTGTTTGTTGGGTAGTTCTTCCATTTAATTACATTTAACCATAGCTACTCACTCTACAGATAATATTCTACATCACACACACACACACACACACACACACACACACACACACACACACACACACACACATTCAGTGTGCGATGGATAAATTGTCCTCTAAATTACGCAAAAATGAAAATAACACTGAAATCTCATTTTAACAGATATATTTACCAAAATTACACAAAAATATCTTGAAATACTAATGACCGAATTTATTCAATAAAATTACCATTGGCTTTAACCACGGTGTCCAGATTACTTCGGAATCTCCTGCAACTCTTCTGGGTGGTCTACTTGTTTAAGTTGGTGAATGCTGCCTTCAGATCATCTTTGGTGTTACAATGGGTTTGGTTGGTCTCTCATTCAACTGCGCCTCACATATCATAATCAAGCGGGTTGCAGTTTGGGGAGTTAGGTGGCTGGATGTAAGGGGTGATGTGGTCGTAGAAATTGTCTGGTTCTCCTGTTTGTGAGACATGGTGCAGAGTCCTGTTGACAGACATAGGCCCTTCCAGCAGCCACCATCTTGACCGAGAGCAGTATTAACTCCTCAAGGCACTTGGTGTAGAAGATGGGAAGATGAATGGAGGCATAACGTCACCATCACTAATGATCACGCCAAACACCATGATGTTGACTGGATATATCATGCAACTCTTTCCAAATCCCCTGCACTGTCCTCAGATTGACACGCAAATACTCTGAAATATTCATATTGGTGCTTCAGGCGCTAATACCAAACAGTACAGCATGCAGTTTCTAAATTTCTGGCGGAGTGAATTGTGTTATGGCGCTCTGTTTCTCACAGACGGTGCCCAAATAATCCTACTATACAGTGCTGTGGACAAAATAAAAAACAAACAACGCGCATGCACGAAATTAAAAATATAAAATGGCTACAATTTACACAATACACCATGTATATATATATATAAAGTTTAGAGCAGATAACATTAGAAAGATTTTAGAGTTCCATGAAAATAAGTGGATACGACATTTAAAAACACACTATCCAGCCGGACTAAACCATACATTTAACCAAATGATAACACACACCACAGCAATATACACGCTTACACATATCACACTCACTCACTCCCTAAGAACCAAATAACACACACACACACACACACACACACACACACACACACACACACACACACACACACACACTTAACAGAGACACATCCCCTCTCCAGGAACAAATAAAATTGTCAGACTGACCAAAGGAATTCAGAGCCGCATGGATCCATCCAGCTCTTATCTCAAATAACAATTTAAAAGAGACTGTTTGACCAACACAAGGAATATTGAAAAATTCATGTTAAAAAGATAAAAAAATAAAAAAACAAATGAAAACTAC
>OZ038487.1:39722519-39727519 GCA_964036315.1 Acanthosepion esculentum
TTTTGCAGGTTATTGAAAGCCAGAAAATATTTTTAGAATTTTTCTGCTATGATAATGATTTAGTGATACATGTCTTACTAATTAACCCATATCTGGGGGAAGAGGTGGACTCATAACTTTCTCAAGGGTATTTGTGTGTAAATAAATATAACGAACCCAACTGAAATTGGAAGTCAGCTCTGCGATTAACAATTCCGAGCTATTACTCACCCCTCACATCCAATCTTACATCACCTGCTATTCCCAAGCGGTCACCCACCCAGGTACTGACTAGGCTCATCGTTGCTTAACTTCAGTGATCGTAAGTGAATCGGCGTTTCAATGTGATATAGCCATAATCTTATTTTATTGGGTACACGTGTTTGATTTGACGTCCTTGTTATTTGAAACAGTGAAATTAATGTCAACCGGCCTAGAGGTCGAGAAGTCTTACTAAATAAATTTTCTATGTGTATATGTTCATTTAAATTTAAATCTATATAATTACTACAAATATATATGTGTGTACGAATATATATATATATATATATATATATATATATATATATATATATATATATATATATATATATGTATATATGTATATGTATAATTTAATTAAAGGAAAAGTGATTTTAAAATAGTATTAAATGTAAAAATCACAAAAAATATACAACAATGAAAACTTGTGGCGGATGGTTAAGATTGGGCTCTAAGTACACACGTACACCCACACCACATACATATACGTATGTATTAACTTTTTGTTTACTATAATGCTTATTTGATATATATATATATATATGTATATGTATAATTTAATTAAAGGAAAAGTGATTTTAAAATAGTATTAAATGTAAAAATCACAAAAAATATACAACAATGAAAACTTGTGGCGGATGGTTAAGATTTGGCTCTAAGTACACACGTACACCCACACCACATACATATACGTATGTATTAACTTTTTGTTTACTATAATGCTTATTTGATATATATATATATATATGTATATGTATAATTTAATTAAAGGAAAAGTGATTTTAAAATAGTATTAAATGTAAAAATCACAAAAAATATACAACAATGAAAACTTGTGGCGGATGGTTAAGATTTGGCTCTAAGTACACACGTACACCCACACCACATACATATACGTATGTATGTATTAACCTTTTGTTTACTATAATGCTTATTTGATGATTCTCAGGTGTTGAAATTGGAAGAAGAGAAAAGCCGAGAAAAGCGTAGAGTGGTTGAGGGCAGAGGTTGAAAGACGCTCTGAAAATCGAGTCTCCTGAAGGATGATTAGCACCGTTCTTTGGTTTGTTGTTGCCTTTTGAATTCGCGCCATTTTCTCCCTGTTTCTTTCTATTTCCTTCCTTTTTCATATCATTAGGTTTTGTTCTTTATCCTTCCTCTCGTTCTCTTCTTTTTTTTCTTCGCATGCGGAGGGTATTGTCCCATCCCTGAAAAAGCTATTGACTTTTCCTCGTAGCTTTTCATTTCCGTGTTCGTACGACACAAGGTCAGCCGCTGAGATAGGGTAAGAAAGATTGAGCTTTGAAAGTGGGCAGTTGTCTGCCTTTAAAATCAGCATGAGAAAGATTGGTTCTTTTTTTTTTCTCCTAGGCCCGATTAATGACAGTAGTCAGCAAAAGGAAAACTGTTAGAATTAGCACGAAGGAAAAATGTTCACATTTGGTACCAGATTGATAATAATGACAACTGGCACTAGAACGAAACATGAGTAATTGAGAGTAAATAGAACCCGAGAGGAAATCCTGATTGTTGGTACCGTGAGGAAAATAAGCAGATATGCACCAGAAGTTATGAAATTTTCGAATTGTTTCTATGAAAACGTTTGCATGTCTAGACAACACAACTAAACGGCGAGCCTCAGGTAGCCAATTTTAACATGGATAACAAGATCAAGTACCATAATGGACTGAATAAAGTTCTTGAATTGTTTCTCTGAAAACGTTTGCATGTCTAGACAACAAAGCTAAGCGGCAAGTCTCAGGTAGCGACTTTTAACATGGATAACCACAAGATCAAGTACTCCAAAGACTGAATATAGTTCTTGAATTGTTTTTATGAATACGTTTGTATAGCTAAACAGCAAGTCACTTGTAGCTAGTTTTTTTGCGTGGTTGACTGCAAGACCAAGTACTAAAATAGACTGAATAGTGTTTTCTCTTAGTAACAGTTTTATAGAATACGAAGGAGTTTGATTGTACAAACAACATTTCAGATACTAATATGTGTTTATAAAATTGGATACAAAATAAGAAAATTCGGTTTGTCCAATTTTCTGTTCGCGAATAGTGTGCTAGCTTTGAAAATCATGGTTCTTTTGTTTCTTTCCAGTCGAAAAGAATCTAATCTAATTTCATATTTTCTTCACATTGATTTCTTCATCCGTGTGATTATTTGTTGGTTCGTGCCTTTCGGCTTCGTTTTTAAATCCGAAATGTTGTGGGAACATTTAATTTTATTCAGTTATTCTAAAGATTTTTAAAAAATGTCATTCGGAAAATTGGGGGACAGAAAAATCATTGAAAAACAATGCGATTCACTCGTTACGGTTGAAGAGAAAATCAATACAAAAAAGACCTCAGTTACAAATATAAAAATAAGAAATAAACGAATAAATAAATAAAGACCCTCTAATCTAATCATCCCTATAATTATCTCCGTGGCGGCTACTGGGTTGGGTAATGTAGTCTAACATCGGCTTGTGTGTGTGTGTGTTTGTGTGTGTGTGTGTGTGTGTGTGTGTGTGTGTGTGTGTGTGTGTGTGTGTGAGCGCGCTCGCGTGTGTTTGTGTGTTGTCTTATCGACTTCTTTAGCCTCGTTCTGACAAAAGCAAATTCGAGGCGTAAAACTGAATACGACCTCTCCGGTCACGATGAACTGTTGCACTCTGAAACAGGCCCCAAGTCTACTGAACCTCGAATTCATCCCAGACCTCAAATGAAACTCATATATACAATCCAAAGCAAAAGAAGTTGGAAAAAAAATGTTTTATCTTTGCAAGAGTTAGACTAGTCCAAAAGTGGAGTATTGCTGCCGTATTTTGTGCTGGAGCTACTCAATCTTCACTTTCCAAACTTGATAGAGTTCAAAATCATTTACGCGATCTTGTTGGGAGACAACTTGTTCTCCACTCTGCAGTCTCTTTCCCACAGATGCAACGTTGCAAGCCTATCGCTAACTGCTATTTCCGTAGCAAACATCCAGTTGAGATGCATTTGTTAATTCGCCCAGTTCAGACGCTTAGAGCTACAATCTCTAAGCTACGAACAAATCCTTATTTCTTACATGTTCAAAATGTAAGTGCGAAGTTCAATTCTGACAGCTTTTTTTAGAACTGCCATTTTATAGAACATACTCCCGCGTAGGTGTTTCCCCGAAACTTTTAATATTCACTTTTAAAACAAATAGAAGGAAATATAACAATTGGCTGTTGCCTTCATCCACTTGCTATCTTTCCTCATATTTTATAAAATTTTCTACGGTCTTCTCATCTATTTATACTATCCTCCCCCGCCTACACAATCACCACATCCACCACAATTTTTCCTCTTCAAGTATCAACAAGAAATACAAAGAAATTCATATTTTTATTTTTTATTTTATTATTTTTTCCTCAATAAAAGTAGATAGGCTAGCCTATCGTCCGGTTCACACTCTTCCCCGGTTTCTTGAATAGAAGTTGAGGTTTATCCCTTGTTTCCTGTGTAGGATTGGATTTCCGCTTCCTACAAAAGTCTACTTCAAATCGGACGTTTCCGCCTAAACTCTAAAAATTTATTTACTATTTATTATTTTCCTCAATAGGAGTAGATAGGTTCGCCTATCGTCCGGTTCACACTCTTCCCCAGTCTTTTGAACAGGAGTAAAGGTTTATCCCTTGTTTCTTGTGTAGGATTGGGGTTTCGCTTCCTAGTAAAATCTACTTCAAATCTTACGTCTCGCCTAAATTCTGAAAATTTATTTACTAGTTGTTATTTTTCTCAATAGGAGTAGATTGGTTCGCCTATCGTCCGGTTCACACTCTTCCCCAGTCTTTTGAACAGGAGTAAAGGTTTATCCCTTGTTTCTTGTGGAGGATTCGGTTTGCGCTTCCTACTAATGTCTACTTCAATTCTGACGTTTCCGCCTAGACTCTGAAAATTTATTTACTAGTTGTTATTTTCCTCAATAGGAGTAGATAGGTTCGCCTGACGTCCGGTTTACACTCCTCCACGTTCTATTGAACAGGAGTAGAAGGTTTATCCCCTGCTTCCAATTTAAGATTGTGCTTCTGATTTCCTCTAAAGTTTTCTTGTTTTCGCTCCCCGTATCCCGTTGAGTCTTAGTGTCATTATCGCCTTGCATGGCGTAAGCATTCAGCAGGAGCACAAAGTGGTAGAAGAATTTAATTGAACGGTGATTATGCGACTTGCTGCTGCTGATGATGTCAAGGGGCAACATAGACATGTCAAGGGAGAGTTTATTTCATTTTTTCGTTCCAAGTATCCCCAGGATGTTGGCAAATGTGGCTCTCTACATTTTCCTGTCTGTCGTAGGTCCCAATAAATGTTGTCTTTTCGCCATCTTCCTCAAACCTTCTATCGCCACCCATTAACTAAAACTCACCAGGTATGTTATGCCTTGTTTCCTCTGTCTCCCTCAATTTCGATCTGTCCTGTGAGTGTCAAAATTTCCAAGCCCTCTTTCTTCATTATGTGGACTGTCTCTTCCTGGTGTTAATTATGAGTGTTCTCTTTGCTGGCATTTTCTATAGAAATTTGCCGTGGCTAACACGTTTGGTCCATTGTATTCTCAGCATCGTTCTGTCGAGACATATTGCTTCAAGCCTCTTCTTCATCTGTGGGGATATTGTCCAGCATTGACTGAGATATAGGAGGACAGATATTACATGACAGTTCAAGACTGTTTATTTGTAGATGCATATTTCTATTGCTTCAAGTCTCTTCTTCATCTATAAGGAGATTGTACAGCTTTCACTCCCA
>OZ038487.1:39732519-39735019 GCA_964036315.1 Acanthosepion esculentum
ATACTACTCTATGAAGAATCGATTTAACCCCAAATTGTGATGCTTGGTCATCTGGAGAGATTTTAGGATGTGAACTTTCCAGCAGCCCTTGTCTCTCTATGTATGTGTATGTATGCAGGCATACATGTATGTGCATGTGTGTACTTATGTTTTTGTGTGTGAGTGTTGTTGTTCCTTTAGCATCAAGTTCCTTTATTGAAAAACATCCGCTTTCATACCTTTCAGAATCGATCTATCTCAAGCAGACCCTAAACGGAAACGACGGCTTCAAACAAGTGCCAGGAAAAGCGTTAAAGCATTGTTCTAGATCGACCTCTTTAATGTCTATCAAAGTGAGTAGGAAGGCGGTTTATTTATTTATTTATTGCTATTGCCGCTGCGCACACTATCAACGAAAACCTTGCGTGTACCGCGAGAGGTCAGGAGATCAGGAAAAAACCTGGAACTAAATGGCAAAGATATATGTTAAACAATTACTACAAATCGTTAAAAACCGATCATTTCAGGAAAGAATATCGACTGTAAACTCCATTGTAATGACATTCATGTAGTAATATGGATGAAAGGCCTTATGGTCGAGAAGATTCCAAGCCGATTGAAATTGCGGAGGTGAAGATGCTTGCGAACAGACTCAATCAAATTATGGCAAGATTGGCAATTTTTTACATTTTTTTTTATATATTCGAAAAAAGAGATGCAAAGAATAATATATTGTCAGGAAACATAGGTTTCAAGTTTCGATATCAACAAAGAAAAAAATGCAGGAAAGCTAAAACAATAACTGATACACTTATAATTATTTTACTGCGACTGCTGTAAATCCTTCGTTAAGGATATCGACTCATTCGCTAGACACAATGGCGACTGACATTGTTGGCTTAGCTTCGATTCAAGCTATGCATAAACGAAAAGTTTAATCAATGTATCGACTTATTGAAGAAAGTTAATCAATCAAACAATCAATCAATCATTGAAAACAATTGGCGAAGGAAAAAGATAAAGAAAGGAAAGAACAAATGAAAGTGCATTTTTTTTTTCTTCTTTTAAAGAGCTTTCCGTCGGTTGTATAAATTTTATACCAGCTATTTGTCTGGGTTGAAAACATCCATGATTTGTATTAGAAAAATTGACTTTAACAAGATCTGTATGCCGTGTCTTTGTTACCGTTGTACTGACTAGTAGATGTTTTTAGTCTAGTTGTTCGTAAAACGCTGAACAGAATGAGGCTAAAACGGGTCGAAACAGAAATGAGTCGCTGATAACACGGCCCGGCTTAAAAAAAAAAACCCCAAAAAACTCACAGCTCGGAATTCTGAGCCATTGTTGAAAAAAAAACTAATAATCCGGCTTTTTTTCTTTATCTTATCTGACCTGCTAGATGAGGACGGATGAAAGTGCGAATATTCGTATTAAGGTGGGATCGGGTGTACAAAAGTAACCTGTGCAGGTATTTGCGTGTATGTGTGCGTTTGAGTGCTTGTGTGTGTGAAGGCATTTCCTCTAATCCAGTAAAAAGCCATATTATAATATTAAAAATACTATGGTGGGCGTCAGTATTCTAAAAAAGTTACAATATCTGATTGCAAGTTTCTTGTTTGTGTAAGACTGTGTAGTGTCAGTCCGATAAGGTTGATGATGGATAGGTAAAAGTTGGCACATAAACTATAATTATACTTACATCAAAGGAATCATGATTTAAATATTACGCCAATATAAATAAATGATTAACATCATAAATATTTTTTTTGAGAAGTCACTTATATCCAATAAATTATTATAATATAATTCAGTATATTAACACGGCGACTACCAGTTACTAGATAAGCAGTGGCTGGCAGTTTTTATTATGACGTCGACGAAGAGTTATCTCGTGCCATTTATCAGTAATATTTTAGAGTGAAAACAATGTTAAGACTTCAGTTGAAGCTATAAATCTACTCATACATTTGTTTACTGTTATAAAATTGTCGTTTGAACTCCGATTTCGTAATTGAACTCTGGGCAGTCAACGTGTTAACTGTTTAAGATTTACATTTTTCAAATTAGACCACGTCATGTTATAATGTCTTCTATCGAAATTCTGTCTACCCGTCACTGCGTCTGAAAATCCTCTAACTCAGGCCACACTTGCTATACATAGACATGATATACCTTTTTGGGAATCAAGATGATTCCGGGATTGAAAATCTGCTCTTCATCTGATGCTTGAATATCAAGCATTGGGAGTTGAGTCCAGATGAGGAAGGAACAGTTAAAAATTCAAATCTATCTATCTATCTATCTATCTATCTATCTATCTATCTATCTATCTATCTATCTATCTCGTTCTGCCCATATCATATGAATGTGTTGTTTTGATGTAAGGAATATTGTTCGTACGATTGGGTCACTGTTTGCGGTTAGCTAAGTTATAGTCAAGACAGAAGAAGACCGTCCTTTCCCCAATCCCCACTTCGGCCTTGTGCCACATTTTTGTAATTTATGCAGAATAAATATCGAT